>JAPTSV010000040.1:0-40363 GCA_026979955.1 Megalurothrips usitatus
ATATTCAGGGTTATGATAACCGGCAATATTACCGCTATGGGTCGACGTCAACAGACTCAGAAAACTGGACGGTTCGTTAAAATCCGAGACCCATGATGCTCTTACAACATCGAATTTACCTGTATTTCTGGAATCAATGTAAGTTTTCCACTCTTGGTTTTCCAATTGCACATCAACACCCAGATTTTTCTTCCACATGGAGGCGATGGCCACTGCCAACAACTTATTACTTTCAGATGTGTTATACAGCAATTTCAAGTGCAAAGGGCGTTGTTTATCATAGCCCGCTGCGGCCAGTAAAGTTTTTGCCATTGCCAATCTTTCTTGCTGATCATGCTGTTGAATCGGTAATTCCTTTGGCGTAAATCCCCGCGTGTAGGCAGGCGTGAAATGCCAAGCCGCTTTTTCTCCTGTTCCCAAGACTTTATTAACAATTAAATCACGATCAATACTCCACGACAGCGCTTGACGGACTCGCGCATCGGCCGTGGGACCTGACCGGGTGTTAAACGCAAAATAGTTCGTTCCCAACTGATTAGGTAAATAGATTTGACCAGGCAGCTGTTTTTTTAACAGTGGGTACAGATTTTTTGGGAATGACTCGGTAATATCAATATCACCCGCGCGATAGCGTTTAGTCGCGATTGACTCTTCGGCAATCGGCACGTAAGTCACTTTATTTAAGACAGTGTTACTGTCATTCCAATAATGATGATTGCGTGTCAAAACCACTTGCTCATTCACCACGCGTTGACTCAATTGATAAGCACCATTGCCCACCAAATTACCCGGTCGAGTCCAAGCCATTCCTTGCTGTTTTATGATTTTTTCAGGGACAGGGAACAAAGAGAAATTGGCGACCATTGCCGGAAACCAAGGGATGGGGCGATCTAATTCGACTCTGAGATGCAAAGGATCAGGTGCTGTCACAGCTAACTGCCCAGCTGGCAATTTGCCAGCAGTGATGGCGGCCGCATTTTTTATCCCTGCCAACGCGGCGAACCACGCAAAAGGTGAACTGGTTTTTGGATCCACTAATCGCTGCCAGCTATAAACAAAATCCTGAGACGTGACAGGGTCACCATTAGACCAGCGCGCGTCGCGCCTGAGTTTAAAAAGCCAAGTCTTGTTATCACTGCTATGCCAACTTTCCGCCACACCGGCAATGATATTCCCTGATTTGTCTTGATTGGTTAGTCCTTCAAATAAATCCCGGATAACCGGAATTTCAGGTAAGCCAACCGCTTTTGCAGGATCAAGAGACGCAGGCTCATCTTTAAGCTGACGGACAATTTCCTGTTTGGAAGCAATGTTTGCATCGGCCGGTAACTGTGCGGCAGAGGCGTGACTGACATTGATCGCAGTCAGTAATGTAACGAGAGGGAGTAACCTATGACCTTTTCGCATCTTAATTCCTGCATATTCGGTTTTTAAAATGAACGTTTTCTCAAGTAACCCCTGTAATTAAAGCACAAATTGAAGCAGACGTTTACCCGAATCTGAATAAAATGATAAGCGCGTATAGTAAATATCGCCTGCTTTCTCCGTTTTTGTATTCTCTGCGATTTAATTTGCAATCCTCATAACATTTCCGATAATAGCAAGCAGCAATTTTTTCACAATTTTTGATTTTACTCCCATTAGGATTAACAGCTAGGAGTTATTATGTCACAGCATGTCACAATGAAAGGTAATCCAATCAAGGTTGCCGGCGTTTTACCAACTGTAGGCGAAACCGCACCCGATCTGATCCTGACAAAAAATGACCTCAGTGAAGCGGATCTCAGTCATTGGCAAGGCCAACGTAAAGTGTTAAATATTTTTCCAAGTATCGACACAGGGACCTGCGCGAGCTCAGTTCGTCGTTTTAACCAACTGGCTTCAGAACTAGAAAATACGGTCGTATTGTGTATCTCTATGGATTTGCCTTTTGCACAAAGTCGTTTTTGTGGTAGTGATGGATTAGATAATGTGATTACGCTTTCTGGATTTCGCCATCCTGACTTCAAAAGTAACTGGGGCGTTGATATACGTGATTTACCACTGGCGGGGTTAACGGCACGTGCCGTTGTGGTATTGGATGAAAATAATACGGTACTGCATGCCGAATTGGTGTCTGAAATTGCCGATGAACCAAATTATCACGCGGCTTTGGCTGTACTGGCGAACTGATTTTTGTCATTGGCGCTTGCGTTTGGCCTGAGTTTTCTCCGACCGCGCTTAAGCGCCATGCCTTGCCATATTCAGTGCCATGGCACGCTCAGTCACCCACGCACAGGGTGAATGGGTGACTGAGCCCTTCTGCCAATCAGTGAGCGTGATGTCATTTAGACTGCTGCCCTCACGTCGTCTTTTTAGTCCCGACGCGTTTTATCAGATTGTCTCAGGGAAACCTCGGCCTTCAGTCTGTAGCAGAATGGCAGCGGTTTCCGGCTCACTAAGCCTTTCAGTCACGCCAATGTTCTTACTCTTTTTTATTATTTAAACCGTACTCACGAAGCTTATTAGCAATGGCGGTGTGTGAAACACCTAAACGGCTGGCCAGTTTGCGTGTACTTGGATAATGCCGATAAAGACGAGTTAATACATTGCATTCAAAGCGTCGAGTGATTTGATCCAATGACCCCATTAAATCAGCCGGCTCTTCCGCTAGGCTCGCCGTTTCACCCGGTAAGTCAATATCAGCGAGGGTAAGTTCATGATCGTCTGATTGAGCAAGGGCTCGGTACAAGGTGTTTTTCAGTTGTCTGACATTGCCTGGCCAAGGGTAACTGCTTAAACTTGATGATAATTGTGTGGTCATTATCGGACAAACACGTCGTTTTTCTGCCGCATAGCGGGCGATGAAAAGTTGACTTAATGGAACAATATCTTGTGGATGTTCGCGTAATGGTGGTAACACTAAACTGAGTACATTGAGCCGAAAAAAAAGATCTTGTCTGAATTTCCCTTCGCTGACCCGCTGTTCTAAATTTTGTTGAGTCGTACAGATGACGCGGACATCAACCTGCACTTGATGATCATCGCCAACACGGCGAAAAGTGCCGTCATTGAGAAACCGCAATAATTTTATTTGCATACTATGGGACATTTCGGCAACTTCATCCAACAGAACGGTGCCTCCATGGGCTTGTTCAAAAAAACCTTTTTTACTTTCTAATGCATTCGGGTACGCACCGGCAGCATGACCATATAACTCACTTTCCGCCACCTCTTCCGGTAATGAAGCGCAGTTAAGAGCCAGAAAAGGCTTATCACGCCGCTCACTGTAACGATGACAAGCCTGAGCGAGCAAATCTTTGCCCGTCCCCGTTTCACCGATGATCATTAAGGGGTCATCATGGCGAGATAGCTTTTTGGCTTGAGCGATAACCTGACGCATCTTCGGACTTTCGGCAATGATTTCGGCAAAAGCAGGCCACTCGGTGGGGTTTGTTGTCGTGTCAATCACACCAACAGTGTGAGAAGATTTCAGCATGATGACTGCGCCTATTGCTTGCTCAGTCAGTTCTTGTTCAGCAGGCAGATAAATGAGGCGTGCCTCCAAGTCAAAGCCTCCACCATGTATCACCAAACTTTGTTTAAACGTCTGAGCATCGTTTTTATCAAGCCAACGCATCAGTTCGCTACAGGATAACCACTGTTCGATCCCTGTATGCATGATTGTCGATAACGGCTGTTGCAATAAATGTAAGGCGGCAGGGTTCGCTTGCTCAATTTGCCCTTTTACATTGACCGATAACACCGGTTGAGGAATGGCGTCCAACAGCGCGGATAAAAAACGGCCGCCACTCTCTGAAGGCATATAACTGGCTGTACGGACATCGATTACCCCTTTTGTTTGACGGATCTCGGTCATTAATGAAGAGAAAAGATCAAACGGGATGGGTCGGAATCGTAGCCAAATCCGCTTTTCACGGATTTCGATTCCATATAAATCGATTTCTTTCGCAACTAGTAAATCCAATAACTCATGAGCCAGGCCAAGGCGGTCCTGACAAAAAATCTCTAAGCGCATGATGCAATCCTTAACAGGCTGACTCCACTCATCATACTGCAGGTCTGGTCACAACTAAAGTGCGACTGTCAACAAAGATTGACAGCAGCTATCGCTAGCTAAATCGTGACAACATAGCGGTGTCCTTACCCATTAAATCGTTAGCAGTCTGGTAATCAATACAAAGACAGAGTAATAACGATTATTACATTGATAAGCTAATATATAAGCAAGTAAAAGGCAGGCATGATAAAAAAAAGCCCGTAATTAAGAGACGGGCAAAAATTGACAATGTGAGCAATGTGAGTCGCGCTGTCTAGCGAAACAAGGGCATAGTATTGCAAATAATTATCAATATCAATCATTATTGATAATTATTTTCATCCTGTTACGTTCAACACCTTGCCGCCTTAGTGCGACTCGACGATTTAATGCATTGAGCATTTGGGTACTATCCATGATTTCATGTAAACTGGATCTATAATAAAATCCGTCACTGAGAGCTATGAGCAAATTATTAATTGTTGCACTAACTGGTCTAAGCTTGCTGACCTGCTATCGCACTTCCTCTGCCGCTGAAACCGAGAACAGTAAAGGCTTTGTTTACTGTGTCAGTGGAGAACTGGATAGCTTCAATCCTCAGTTATCCAGTGCAGGACTGAATGTAGAAACCCTCGCGACGCAGCTTTATAACCGATTGCTGACTGTCGATCCCTTGACCTATCGTTTATTGCCGGAATTGGCTGAAAAATGGAAAATCACGGATAATGGTCGGCGCATCCTCTTTTATTTACGCCATGATGTGGCTTTCCATCGTCTCGGTTGGTTTACACCTCATCGTATGATGAATGCTGATGATGTCGTTTTCAGTTTTAGCCGTATGTTTAATAAGCAGGATCCTTGGCATCAAGTCGGGGGAGGAAATTACCCTTATTTTGATAGTTTAAAACTGGCTGACAATATACAAAGTATTAAAAAAATCAGTCACTCCGTGGTTGAGTTTACACTAAAGCAACCGGATTCCGCGTTTTTATGGCATATTGCAACCAACTATGCCCCCATACTTTCTGCTGAATATGCGCAGAAACTTGAACAACAGGATCAGCAGCAACTGATGGATACTTATCCTGTCGGCACGGGTCCATTTATGCTGGCCAGTTACCGCGCAGGGCAATTTATCCGATTAGTTCGTAACCCTCATTATTGGAAAGGCCAGCCAGAACCTGAACAAGTTGTGATTGATATCGGCACTGGCGGCACGGGCAGATTATCCAAATTACTCACTGGAGAATGTGATATTCTTGCTTATCCGGCAGCCAGTCAGTTGACGGTACTGCGTGATGATGCCAGACTCCGAATGAGTTTAAGGCCGGGTATGAATACGGCCTATCTGGCATTTAATACCAGTAAACCCCCTTTAAATAATCCGCAAGTGCGTCATGCGTTAGCCCTGGCCATTGATAATGAACGTGTTATGAACTCAATTTATTATGGGACAGCAGAAACTGCCGCCTCCATCTTACCAAGAGCATCTTGGGCTTATGATGCCATTGCGAAAGTGACTGCCTATTCTCCTGATAAGGCGCGAGACCGACTTAAACAGCTTGGCATGGAAGCGTTACATCTTAAAATGATGGTGCCAATGCGTGCACAGCCGTGGAACCCCAGCCCCCTTAAGATGGCCGAGTTACTGCAAGCGGATCTCGGTCGAGCCGGCGTTCAAGTTGATATTATTCCGGTAGAAGGCCGTAATCTTGAAAGTAAATTGATGAACAATGATCACGATTTATCTTTGGTCGGTTGGGCGACTGACAGTAATGACCCCGATAGTTTTTTTCGCCCTATTCTCAGTTGCGCCGCGATCGATTCACAAACCAATTACAGCCATTGGTGCGATCCAAAATTTGATTTACTCCTTGAATCAGCTCGACGTAGTCAGCAACTCTCTGAACGTATCGATGATTACCATCGTGCTCAGCAATTGCTGGCTGATACTCTGCCGGTACTGCCTTTGGCTTCCTCTCTACAACTGTTAGCCTACCGTTCTGATATTCAGGGCTTAGTCTTAAGCCCTTTTGGCAATGCCTCTCTTGCTGGGGTTTCTCGTGATAGCGGGAAGGAAAATTAACCATGATCATATTTATTCTGCGACGGATCCTATTATTGATAGTGACCATTTTTCTTCTCTCAATCTTGGGTTTCAGTCTTTGTTTCATTCCTGCTCATGCGCCATTGCATGACGTCAATGTCATTAATGCTTTTGGCTTCTGGTACAAAGGGCTTTTGCAGCTTGATTTTGGGCTATCTAGCGTGAATAGCCAGCCGATACTGACCCAAATTCAAGAATTCTTTCCTGCAACAATCGAACTCTGCCTGATGGCGTTTTCCTTAGCCTTATTTTTAGGGATCCCTCTCGGCATTGTCGCTGCACTGAATAAGCAAAAATGGGCAGATAAAATTATCAGCAACTTGGCATTGTTGGGATTTTCAGTCCCCATCTTCTGGTTAGCCCTGTTATTAACCTTATTATTTTCGTTAACATTGGGCTGGCTGCCAGTCTCCGGCCGACTGGATTTGCTTTATTCAATTCCCTATCTCACCGGCTTTAGCTTTATTGACCTCTTTTTAATGCACTCAGAACATAAGGTGTTAATATTAAAAAGCTTAGTGTTACATTTGATCCTCCCTGTTGCCACGCTCTGTGTCGCCCCACTGACCGAAGTGGTTAAATTGACCAGAAACAGTACCCTGGATGTGATTGAAAAAGGCTATATCAAAGCGGCAGTCACTCGGGGCTTGTCCCGTTTTACGGTGGTACGGCGTCATGTGTTACACAATGCCATCCCGCCGATTATTCCCCATCTCGGCCTGCAATTTGCCATTATGCTCAGTCTCACAATGATCACCGAAGCGGTATTTAATTGGCCCGGTCTCGGACTGTGGTTACTCACTGCGATCCGTCAACAAGATTATGCGTCTGTTTCGACGGGGGTGATGGTCATGGGTTCCCTTGTAGTTCTGGTGAATACTGTGTCAGATATTTTAGGGGCAGTCTTGAATCCATTAAAGCATAAGGAATGGTATGCCGGCCGATAACATTTACCAAGAACAGCAGCTACCAGGGACTTTTTTACGAGCTTGGCGACTTTTCTATCATGATACTGCGGCAATGGTCGGTTTTTATGGCGTCAGTGTTTTATTCTTGCTTTGCCTATTTGGCCGTATGATTGCTCCTTACGATGTGGATTTTCAATTTTCAGGTTATCAACTGTTGCCGCCTTCTTGGTCACGGTACGGCGAAGTCTCCTTTTTTCTGGGGACGGATGACTTAGGACGCGATGTGATGAGTCGCTTATTATCGGGCGTACCTGCCACTATTGGTTGTGCGCTCCTCGTGACATTGGCTTCAACCCTTTGTGCGCTCGCAATGGGGATCACCGCAGGCATCACACGTGGACTGCGTTCCACCTTGTTAAATCATGTTCTTGACCCCTTATTAGCCCTACCTTCAATATTGATTGCGATTATTGTGACCGCGTTTATCGGTAGTAGTTTATTCCATGCCATGATTGCTGTTTGGTTGGCGGTGACGCCTAGGCTGGTTAGAGCTATCTATCTGGCGATCCATGATGAGATGTCGAAAGATTATGTCACGGCCTGTCGTCTGGATGGCGCCAGTCGCTGGCAAATATTCACTGAAGCAATGATGCCGAATGTCTTGCCGATTTTCATCACTGAATTAACTCGCGGCCTATCCCTCGCCATCCTCGATATTGCCGCCTTAGGCTTTCTCGGATTAGGAGCACAACATCCCTCTTCTGAGTGGGGAGCAACCTTAGGTGATGCCTTGGATCTCATTTATGTCGCACCATGGACAGTGATGTTGCCCGGTTTAGCCTTAACCTGTTCAATCATCGTGATTAACTTGTTTGGTGAGGGTATTCGTCGCGCAATCGAAGCCGGAGTCCGATAATGGCCTTAATTGATATCAGAAATCTCACCATTGAATTCCTGAGTGGCGATCAGCCGATTAAAGCGGTGGATCGCGTCAGTATGACCCTTCATGAAGGGGAAATTCGTGGTCTGGTTGGTGAGTCCGGCTCCGGAAAAAGCCTGATTGCTAAAGCGATTTGTGGTGTCACCTCCGATAACTGGCGTGTCACCGCTGACAGAATGCGTTTCCGGGATATCGATTTATTACACCTGAGTCCCCTTGCGCGCCGACACCTGATTGGCCAGCATATTTCCATGATTTTTCAGGAGCCTCAAGCTTGTCTCGATCCTTCTGAAACTGTCGGACGTCAACTTCGTCAGGCGATCGCTCCCCATACATTCAAAGGGCGTTGGTATCAACGATTTTGGTGGTGGCGTAAACAACGGGCTATTGAGTTACTGCACCGTGTAGGAATTAAAAATCATCATCATATTATGCGTTGTTTCCCTTACGAATTAACTGAAGGGGAATGCCAGAAAGTGATGATTGCCATCGCCTTGGCCACACAGCCCCAATTACTTATCGCCGATGAACCGACCAATGCTATGGAAGCAACAACTCAAGCGCAAATTTTTCGGTTGTTGCGCCAGTTAAATCAGAATAATGGCATGACCATCCTGTTGATTAGCCATGATTTACGATCACTCAGCCAATGGTCAGATCGCATTGATGTCATGTATTGTGGTCAGACCGTTGAGTCTGCTGTCAGCTCGGCACTGATGAGCAAACCTAGGCATCCCTATACTCAAGCTTTGATTCGATCGATGCCTGATTTTAGCCGCCCTTTGTTGCACAAAAGTCGATTAAACACCTTATCGGGGTCGATTCCTTCATTGGAAAACCTGCCGATCGGTTGCCGCTTGGGACCGAGATGTCCTTATGGTCAACGACAATGTCTCATTCGACCCAAGCTTGAAGGCAATAAAGGACACGCCTTTGCCTGCCATTTTCCTTTGAATATGGAAAACAATTAAGTGGACATTTTACTTGAAGCCAGAAACCTACGTAAAACGTGGACGTACAAAACCGGGTTGTTTCACACTCAACATGTGGAGGCGGTGCAAGATATCAGCTTTATCTTACGTGAAAAACAAACTTTAGCCATCATTGGTGAAAATGGCTCAGGCAAATCAACATTAGCTAAAATGCTCAGTGGCATGGTGGTGCCGACCTCGGGGCAACTCAGCATTCGAGGAATACCACTTAAATTTGGGGATTATCATTATCGAAGCCAGCATATTCGCATGATTTTTCAAGACTCATCGACCTCACTGAACCCCAGACAACGGATAAGCCAAATCCTTGAATTACCGTTAAAACTGAATACGCCGCTGACTGCAGAACAACGAGAGAAACAGGTGATTGCCACTTTAAAAAAAGTGGGGTTACTGGGTGATCATGCCGGGTATTACCCCCATATGCTGGCACCGGGACAACGACAGCGGGTTGCGTTGGCTCGTGCATTGATGCTTGACCCTAAGGTTATTATTGCAGATGAAGCTTTAGCTTCACTGGATATGAGTATGCGTTCTCAATTAATCAATTTGATGCTAGAACTGCAAGATAAAGAAGGGCTATCCTATATTTATGTTACTCAGCATTTGGGTTTGATGAAACATATCAGTGATCAGGTTTTAGTGATGCATCAAGGTCAGGTAGTGGAACGGGGTGGCACGGCAGATGTGCTTGCCGCACCTTTACATGATGTGACGAAAAAACTGATCAGTAGCCACTTTGGTGAGGCGTTGTCAGCGGATGCTTGGCGAAATCATCAAGAAGAGATGCACTTTTAATTACAACACTTATCAGCAGTTCAGAGTCGTGTTAGAATGACACCAAGTATGGTGCGTCTACGCGCTAGGTCACCACTCACCGTCATTTTAGCGATTTTAATTAAGGATTTTAATATGAGTTTTCTTTCCGGCAAACGCATTCTTATTACTGGTGTTGCCAGTAAACTCTCGATTGCTTGGGGTATCGCGCAAGCGATGCATAAGCAAGGTGCAGAACTGGCCTTTACTTATCAAAATGATAAATTAAAAGGACGGGTTGAAGAGTTTGCTAAAGAACTGGGCTCAGAGATTGTCCTCCCTTGTGATGTCGCCGAAGACCAAAGTATTACTGATTTATTCAGTGAATTAGCGAAAGTCTGGCCATCTTTTGATGGTTTTGTGCATTCCATTGGTTTTGCCCCTGCTGATCAACTTGATGGGGATTACGTCAATGCCGTTACGCGGGAAGGTTTTAAAATAGCTCATGATATCAGTGCTTACAGTTTTGTCGCGATGGCTAAAGCCTGTCGTGCTATGCTTAATCTAGGTGCAAGCTTACTGACACTGTCTTATCTGGGTGCTGAGCGTGCTATCCCTAATTATAACGTGATGGGACTGGCTAAAGCGTCTCTCGAAGCCAACGTGCGCTATATGGCTAATGCCATGGGACCAGACAGTGTGAGAGTCAACGGCATCTCTGCGGGACCAATTCGTACCCTTGCCGCCTCTGGTATTAAAGATTTTCGTAAAATGCTTTCTCATTGTGAATCGGTTACACCTTTACGTCGTACTGTTACCACAGAAGATGTGGGTAACTCTGCCGCTTTCTTATGCTCAGATTTATCAGCAGGTATTACGGGTGAGGTTATTCACGTTGATGGCGGCTTTAGTATTGCGGCCATGAATGAACTGGAACTGAAATAGTGCATAAAACAGGTGTCTATTGACACCTGTTTTTTTGTTCTGGATCCAGCCTACCGTTGGATTTTGATTCCTGTCCATCAATGACCCGTGTTTTCTGTCTGTTGTCAATTATGCATCGATAACGATAAAGCAGAAGACAATAAAATTGTTTAAGTCCCACGACTTAAATCCAATACAATCTCCCCCAGACGAAAATATTATGTTTCAAGATAACCCGCTGCTGGCGCAGCTTAAACAAACATTGCACGACAAAACACCCCGCGTAGAAGGCGTGGTTAAAGGCACCGATAAAGGTTTTGGCTTTCTTGAAGTGGAAGGCGGCAAAAGCTATTTCATTGCGCCACCCCAGATGAAAAAAGTGATGCATGGTGACAAAATTACCGCCACGCTGCATAGCAATAAAGATAAAGAGAATGCGGAACCTGAAACATTAATTGAACCCTTTCTCAATCGTTTTGTTGGTAAAATTCAGAAAAAAGATGACCGTTTATCAATTATTCCGGATCATCCTCTGTTGAAAGAAGCGATCCCCTGTCGTTGTGTCAAGGAATTACAACACGATTGTCAACAGGGAGATTGGGTGATTGCAGAGATGAAAAGGCACCCGCTGAAAGGGGATCGTAATTTTCATGCTGATGTCACTGAGTTTATTACCGCAGAGGACGATCCTCGAGTGCCTTGGTGGGTGACACTTGCACATCATCATCTAGGAAGAACGGCCCCAGAATCAGCATTACCCCAACAGATACCAGACACCCTGCCACGTATTGATCTAACTGATCGATGTTTTATTACCATTGACAGTGCCAGTACAGAAGACATGGATGATGCGCTGTCAATTGAACAATTAGCCAACGGCCACTTAAAGCTGACCGTTGCCATTGCCGATCCGACTGCTTGGATCAGTGAAGGCAGTGAGCTGGATCGTATTGCTGCCGATCGCGCCTTTACTAATTACTTGCCTGGCTTTAATATCCCCATGCTGCCACGAGAGCTGTCAGATAATTTATGCTCTCTGATGCCTAACCAACAACGCCCCGTTCTGGCCTGCCATATTATTGTGGATCAGACTGGCTTGACTCAAGGTCGCTGTGAATTTTTTGCTGCAACCATTGAATCAAAAGCCAAATTGAATTACGACGAGGTATCTGACTGGCTCGAACAGGTTGGTGTGTGGCAGCCTCCCTCAACCGAAATTGCAGAACAGCTGACGTTATTACAGCGCTTTACTCAGCTTCGCTATCAATGGCGGACTGAAAATGCACTCGTCTTTAAAGATCGTCCTGATTATAAATTTGTTTTGGGCGAAAAAGGTGACGTGTTGGATATCGTGGTTGAGCCACGGCGAACAGCCAATCGTCTAGTGGAAGAAGCCATGATCAGTGCCAATATTGCCGCGGCTGAAATACTCAGTCAGGATATTGGGTATGGTATATTTAATGTGCATAATGGCTTTGACTCGATAAATGCAGAACAAGCCGTTGCAGTGCTGAAAGCACACGAGGTCTCCGTTGATGCAGCTGAATTGGTGACGTTGGAGGGGTTTAAATCCTTACGCAAGCAGTTAGACAATCTACCAACTCAATTTTTAGATAGTCGCATCAGACGTTTTCAAACCTTCGCCGAGATTACCACCACACCTGGGCCTCACTTCGGTATGGGCTTACCCTGCTATGCAACCTGGACTTCACCAATTCGTAAATACGGTGATATGATAAATCATCGATTGTTGAAAGCGAAACTCGCCGGTGCGAAAACCCAACAACCGGAAAATGAGATCGCGACTCGAATGACGGAGCGTAGAAGACAGCACCGAATGGCAGAGCGTGATGTCGCCAACTGGTTGTACTCGCAATTCCTCAATCAATATGCGGGCACCGATAAAAAGTTTAGTGCTGAGATTGTTGATATCAGTCGTGGCGGAATGCGAGTTCGTCTGCTCGATAATGGCGCCAGCGCTTTTGTGCCAGCCCCTTTTCTCCATGCTGTCAGAGATGAGCTAGTCTGTAGTCAAGAAAATGGCACTGTCCAAATTAAAGGGGATGTACGTTATCGTGTTACTGATGTGATTAATGTCACTCTTGCTGAAATTCGCCTAGCGACCCGAAGTATTGTTGCTCGACCTTTCAGTTAACTTAACAACGCAACGCTGCATTTAACCTAAATCCATCTCCTTTCTGGGGATGGATCACCCGACGATTGCAATAAATATTCTAATCACTGATTTTGCCCGTGAAAGTCTGTCAGAAAAACACAATCACATGACATATTATTTCAACAATGGGCCAGTCTGTAGTAAAAAATAGCACTGTCCAATTTAAAGGGGAATTGGTACCAATATAGCCTCGATTTTAGGTATCGAAGATCAATAGAATTATCGAATAAAATGAGTAAGAAAGAGGTTAATGCTGCATCGTCAAACCGGCTATTTACATTAATAATTGGCGCCAATGATCTTGCGCTTTCTAAAAATACACCGGATATCGTCATTGGCCGATTCAAATCTGCCTTATTTTTGCTGATGAATTACGGTATAAACTGTGGGCCATTTGAGAAGAGCCCCCAATACCAGATCGAACCATTAGGGACTCATTGAAATCCAGATGTGACTTCGACACCCGATTATACGAAATTTCAACCTGAACAAATTGCAAGGTCTATTTCAATACACCTCAATAAAATCCAATAAAACTGTCTATTAATATTAATTCACTGGAATTTTTTGGATTGATTTAAATTATATGATTATAAATATGATGATACTTTAAGAAAAGCTTACACTTTAGTTAATAGCTGGGATATTTACTCTGGTTAATTAAATCTTAACTGTTTGATTAATATCTATTTTAATATTATTTCTTATTTTTTGTGAAAGTCTCATTGATCGATGAATGAAAAAAAACAATAATTACATTTCATTAATTATTTTAAATTTTACTCTTACTTATCATTTTAACTTCGACTTTATTAATCGCGTAGGACATGGTTATGAAATGCAATAGCCTTATCAAAGGACTGTCAGCGGGTCTAATGCTGATATTATCTTGTAGCAGTAATGCAAGTCAAAGCAATAACCAAATTCAGAATAATGCCTTAGGATTTGGATTAAATAGCACTCATCTACGTTGTTACTATCGTGATTACAGCGGACCGTTGAAACTCGGCACAAACCGGCTATGGGCGAAGATCAATGATCAGTATTACACCTTGACAGGTCAATGGGATGATCCCTTCTCACTTGTTCTTAATTCCTTTCATACAACCGCGCAATACAGTGAGGTGGAACAAGCGTGTATAAAAACACTTAAAGCCCATCATATCACTGCCGAATTGGCAGGCATGGCAGCAGCAAACAGTGATCTTTCTTGGGATTACCGTATCAACACCTCGCTCCAAACCAATTCAACAGGCTATAATAAAATTGTCGCGTTTGGTGACAGTTTAACTGATTTACATAATTCCTATATTGGCACTTTCAATGTTTTCCCTAATGGTTCGAGCTGGTATTGGGGACGTTTTTCAAATGGCCCCCTTTGGGTAGAGCAATTAGGTAAATTAATGAAATTACCGGTTGATGTGTATGCTCAAGCCAATACTCGGACGGATACGCAAAATATTGCTTTCCTATTTCCTTATCTGCTCGGATTACAGGACCAAGTCAATCTCTGGGTGAAAACCAGTGCAAAAGATCAGGATGCAGATAGGTCAAAAATGTTATTTACGGTCATAACCGGTGGTAATGATCTGGCTCAAACCAATATTACCCCAAGAGAAATCAGCGCAAGAATCAAAATCGCACTGAATGTATTAGTACTTAATGGGGCTAAAAATATTATTTTATTAACCGTGCCTGATATCACTAAATCACCTTATTATACCGATTATAGACCGAACCTCATTGAACAAGACAGAAGACGGGTAACTGAATTGAATGCCGAGCTGACCGATCTTGCAAAACAGATCACCAATTCAAGTGATACAAAAGTGACTCTATTCGATACAAGTAAACTGTACGACCAGATTATACAAAATCCGTCGAATTACGGTATTACCCTTGTCGATCAATCGTGCCTTGATATTGTCAATGATAGCCTGATGTTTGCCGTCAGCCATCCTTTACGCTCAATCTGTCCTGATCCCGATAAAGCACTATTTTGGGATATTTTTCATCCCACAGCTCGAGTAGGACAAATCTGGGCTGAAGCACTGTATAAACAACTCTTAGCTAAACAACCTTAATTCATTGCTACCCTCTGGGTGATTGTCAAAAGGGTTAATGCGAGATTAACCCTTGTTCAGGATTAACCCGCCCCCCCTCCTCCCTGAGACTGTGGTATTAATCACGTAATCCAAAGATAACAGCCCTACTCTATTCATGCTGGTCAGGGCTTAAAGTAAGATAAACCCCACCGATTTAAACCGAGACTTTTTCATAATAAATTTTAGCGATATACTAAAAATAATGTTAAAGTTCATAATATTATAGATGATTTTCGCTTGGAGGCTGTGATGATAATACTGGTTACCGGAGCGAGTGCCGGTTTTGGACGCGCCATCAGTCAACGTTTTATCCGTGAAGGTCACAAAGTGATAGGCACGGCTCGCAGAACAGAGCGATTACAAACAATGCAACAACAATTGGGTGAGTCTTTTTATCCTCTGACGTTAGATGTGCGTGATAATCAGGCAATAATTGAAAGGATTAACACCCTGCCTGAAGCGTGGCAAGATATTGACGTATTGATTAATAATGCGGGTCTTGCGCTTGGTCTGGCATCCGCAGCCGAAGCTCAAATTGAAGATTGGCACACCATGATCGAGACCAATTGCCGTGGATTGGTCTCGATGACGCACGCCCTTTTACCCCGTATGCTACAACGTAATTGTGGGCATATCATTAACCTCGGCTCTACGGCAGGAAATTGGCCCTACCAAGGTGGTAATGTGTATGGGGCGACGAAAGCTTTCGTGAAACAATTCAGTCGTAACCTGCGGACTGATTTATATGGCAGCGCACTGCGTGTCACTAACCTCGAGCCAGGCCAGGTAGAAGGTACCGAATTTTCTGCCATTCGATTTAATGGTGATCATCAAAAAGCCAATTCAGTCTATGAAGGTGCGCAATCTTTAACACCCAATGATATCGCTGAAACGGTTTTCTGGGTCGCGACATTACCCAGTCATGTGAATATTAATAGTATGGAAATTATGCCTGTTAGCCAGACTTGGGCCGGACTTAAAGTCAATAAGGGTTGATCAAAAACGGGCTATATTTCGTGTATTATTCTATGCTATCACGTTACTGAATTATTTTATCAGGAGTTAAACAAGATGAAATTTAATGCTATCCCTGCCTTTTCCTTAGCCAGTTTAGTCGTCATATTCCTGATGCAGAATACCCCCGCGTGGGCAAACAATGAGACGGAAAGTCATACAGTGACTAAGCACACTATCATTGAGCGTGGTAATAACGCTGAAGTCCAAGAGAACGCCCGCGAGAATAAAGAGTTATGGAACGATACCCGTAAACTGCGCCGTGAATCGATTGAAGACGACAGAGAGGCGATGGAGCATGCCCGTCAATTACGCCGTCAACATTACAAGGATGACAAGACACGGCTCTTGCAAAAGAAAGCGTGTGATATAAGTAGTAATATCTTTGCGTATTGGGAACCAGAAACCTTACGCTGTTTAGATCGTCAAACTGGAAAGACCATCATACCCTAAATCGTTATTAACACTTTTAGCAAGGAAGGATTCATGCAAAAATATTTACTTACATGGTTGATCGCCACGGCCGCATTTAATGCAAATGCCTCGTGCGAATCAGTGCAAAGCCAAATTAATCAAAAAATTATCAATAATGGTGTTCCTGAAAACAGCTTTACCTTGAAAATAGAACCCGCAAAGCAGGCGGCAAGCCAAGAGGATAAAATTATTGGTAATTGCAATAACGGGGAAAATATTATCGTTTATCAAAAAAATGATAACCAAGCAGCACA
Source organism: Megalurothrips usitatus (assembly GCA_026979955.1). Lineage (NCBI taxonomy): Eukaryota > Metazoa > Arthropoda > Insecta > Thysanoptera > Thripidae > Megalurothrips > Megalurothrips usitatus. The sequence continues at coordinate 16,690 of JAPTSV010000040.1, forward strand.
CCCTGCATCCCAATAAATTGCTTCTGCCTTGCCCGACGCCGGGCGAGGTGAGTCAAACAGGCAGCCTACCGCTTGCAACGCTGAGGTTCTCTCCCTTCAAGCAAAGAGTAAAATGGGTCTTTTTGTAAAAAAAATAGGCCTCTTTTGCTATTTAAATTTATAATGTGACATAAATCACACTCTATAAAAATAGCGACGTTCTATGACAGACAATCTTAACAACCAAGTCCAGCCAGAACCCGTTTCCAGACGTGTTGCCTGGCTTCGAGTCATCTTGATGGCAATTGCCGCTTTTATCTTTAATACCACCGAGTTTGTGCCTGTCGGATTACTCACCGATATTGGTAGCAGTTTTAATATGGATTCTGAGCAAGTCGGGATCATGCTGACGATTTACGCATGGTGCGTCGCCCTCCTCTCTTTACCGTTAATGTTACTGACCCGTAATATTGAGCGTCGTTTATTGTTAACCCTATTACTCGTTATTTTTACCGCAAGTCATATTTTATCGACCGTGGCTTGGAGTTTCGATGCCTTACTCTGGTCACGTTTTGGCATTGCAATTACCCATGCCGTATTCTGGTCAATCAATGCCTCTTTGGCTATTCGCATTGCACCGCCAGGTAAAAAAACCCAAGCCCTCAGTATGATTGCCACAGGGACCGCGTTGGCCATGGTATTAGGCGTTCCATTAGGACGTATGATTGGTCAATTGCTCGGCTGGCGCGCGACCTTTGGTGTGATTGGACTTTCTTCTTTGGCTCTTATGCTCGCGTTATTCTATAGCCTACCCAAACTGTACAGCGAACACACCGGCTCGTTGAAAAGTGTACCCATGCTATTTAGACGTCCAGCCTTGGTCAGTATGTACCTCTTGGTGGTCATTGTGGTTACTGGGCACTATACGGCTTATAGTTATATTGAACCCTTTATCAAACAAATCGCTTTGCAAGATGGCAGTTTTACTACCCTGCTACTGTTAGTGTTTGGATTGGCTGGATTGATTGGCAGTACACTGTTTAGCTGGCTTGGTCATCGCTTTCCTTCCTCCTTGTTATTAATCGCGATCTTTCTGATCTCACTCTGTATGGCACTGTTGTCTGTGTGCGCACCTCATCAACTGGAAGTCAGTCTGTTATGCATTGTTTGGGGAATGGGGATCATGATCATCAATCTGTCCATGCAGGTGAGAGTGCTCTCTTTAGCGCCTGATGCGACGGATGTCTCTATGTCCTTAATGTCGGGGATTTATAATATCGGTATTGGTGCGGGGGCATTAGCGGGCGGACAAATCAGTCATTTTGCTGGGTTATCGGTTGTCGGATACGCAGGTGCAGCAATTGCTTTGATAAGCCTACTTTGGTGTGCTTACAGTTTCTATAAATACCCTGCATTACGTTCAAATATGTAAGATCTCAAGCCAGCCTGCCATCAATCTTACACATAACGATGGCAAGTTGGCTGAGAGTCCTGAGCCTACCATGCTAATCACGTCCACGTATTATTCTTGTTTAGTCGGGTTTCCAGCGTAGAACCCTTAGCGGTTACAACTCAGATGGATAAGATTGCCATAATGATTTAGGTGATTAAGATACATGGAAAAATCCATTGTTTACTAATTACAGTCTGAAGCTGTTAATGAGAGGCCCGGTATTATTGGACGACTAATGAAAGCTAAATTAGTCGCTTCTAAGCTAGGACTAGACGATATAACTGAAATAATAAATTTTGAATTAAACGGATACCCAGCCAGAGATTCTGTCCCTGACTATCGGAAGTTTCAGTGCCTGCCTGAAGCGTTCAATCCTTATGCTAGATGGATCCCTATAGACTTCGAGAAGCATCACTGGTCACGGCCAATGACTGCATCACCGATGCCATAGAAGCACTGCCGATTTTCCCACACTATTTGTTTGATCCAGAAACGCTTATCAACACATTACCACAATAACGCGTTATCGTGATCTAGAAAGCATTGAGGATCCGAGGCCACTTATTCATAAACACGAATAACAGGAATGGGATCAATCATTCACTATCAAAATAACAGGGAACACACTGTTATTGCGACATTGAGTGTTTCCCTTCTCCCCCATAATGACAGCTGCTGAAACACGCAACGCAGCGCTCATCCTCAAATTATGGGCTGAAAAATAAGTCGAAGCCGGTGTGAGGATAAAACCCCAATGAAGAGAAGGTATTTAAAAAGGTAAAATAATAACGGGTTTATCTGTATGAATGTTTAAACAGACAATTAAAATCTCAACTTTTGTCGTAATTCGAATAGATAAGTTTACATGATTTATTCGAAGTGGAGAGTTTCAAAAAGACAAGGAAATATAATCATCGCATTAATTAACAAATACAAAAATAATATGCTAAAAAACGACCGATTTAAGTTTTAAAGCCAACATTGTTTCACTTAATAGGTGATCATTTTTATTACTGCTTACTGGCGTCAGACTCAGGTGATGAACGCTCATCATTTTTATCGGTATCTACTTCATCAGTTGCATGTTGTTTTTTCTCTTTGATTAAGCTTATTTTCTTTCCTGTTTCAATGACTTGCTTGAAGTTTGCATCCCATGCCTTACCATTTTGTTTAATATTAATCTTCATTATTTCCTCCAAATTGACTCTCAGAGAATGGCTTAATTTAATTAAATAAGTTGGGACATAATATTATTAAAATAAAACGCCAAATAAAAATTTTAAAATCTGCCGTTATCATCAAATTTATATTGGCAGCGTACCTGTAATACCAGAACAAGTCCAGCATAAAATGGTCAATTATTCATATAACATCATAATTGCATGACAGCATTGAAGAAGGTAATTTTTAGATAATTCATTTTCATACGACATCCATAAAGCGATCAAATACAGAATAATATACTTATTTTCCCTCTAATTCTTAATAGAAAAGTTTTTTTGATCGCTGATTGTCATAAAGAAAACATTACTTCGCCTTAAATTTAATAAACCAAATGAATGACCGGTGATACCCTAACAGTTGCCTCTATGGAGACAATGGTGCAGTTCTTTCTCCGTAACACCAAGATTATCGCTGGGTCGGGTTGATGCAAACCGACTGATACCCAAGCTTGAATTAGCCCGTAACAGTGTGCGCTTTCATTCAATGCCATCAGCACTATCTTGAGAATTCCTTTTGCGTGGACAGTGATGGAGCGACCTGCACATTGCTCCAACTGACGGTGCTAAGTACATTGCCGTAGTTAAAACGCAGGAACAGCCATTTTCAGGATAAAAATGGTAGCGCAGTACGGACGGGGGGAAGCATTTTCTTCCTGCACGTTTGCACTTTTGTTTGTCGGTTAATGGCGATCCTACCCTCACGGCAGGTGATGACTTGACAGGTTACTGCATTGAACGGTTCAAAATACCACGTTTGGACGCAAGACCTGAATACATTGTCATACCAGCTTTAGGATACTGACGCTGGAATACCATGCACGGTGCCGACTGGAGGGACTTTAAGATACCTGTTTCGTCCTGATTTCTGGCTGGAAAACAACGTTCGCAGGGAGGTTCCGCATCGCAAACAGCGCCTATGCATGCCCAACTGAGGCCATAACGTCTACGGTTATCGCGTTGTCTTAGGCTGGCAAAGTCAGCTTAAAAAATGGATGATCTGAACGGTGCAACTGTTGTTTTTTGTCTATAAAAATTGCTGGAATATCCTGTTGTGCCTTGACATAGCTCATCCCCGCCTCTAATCCCATGCTATAAAGTACACTTGAATACATTTCAGCCTGTAACGAACAAGGGGCACTGACACTGAGTAGATCGTTATCAATGGGATAACCGGTTTGCGGATCAAAAAGATGATGATAAAGCTTACCATAACAAATGAAATAACGTTCATAGATGCCCGTTGTCACCACCGAGAGGCCTTGTAAACCTTCAATGGTTGCAATCAATTCAGTCTGATGACCAAATGGTTTCTTTAAACCGACCGTCCACCCTTGAGGCTGGTAATAGGGTATACCTAAGGTATGAATGTTGCCGCCTAAGTTAATTAAACCCTCGCCCATCCCCAGCTGCCTCAGGTGTTCTATCACTTGATCGACAATAAAACCTTTGGCAATCGCCCCTGCATCAGTTTCCATGCCTTTTTGTTGTAAAAATAAGCTGTGTTCCTCATAATTAACAATGACCTGCTCAGGACGAGTGAGAGACAAGCAGGCGGCGATCTGCCAAGCTTCGGGTACGTTCTGTCCAGAAAAACCCACTTTCCAACATTTAACCATCGGCCCGATGGCAAGGTTAAACACATTATCGGCTTGCAGACTAAGACGGTGCGCTAGGGCTAACACATTGAACACGGTAGTGAAGTCAATTTACGAGGCAGGATTGCCCCTTCTCGTGGCGCGGCAATGACATCTGGCGCCACCGGTATTTTTCCACCGATAAGTGAAGGTTCAACCATACGACCACCATGATAAATTTGCCAGATGGCTTTCGTCCCCTGGGTTTTAATGGCCTTTGCAATACGCGCCAACCCTGCAATTTTATCATCACTGTCGATACCTATCGCCCCCGGAAAAGCAGGCTCAAGCGCGTCAACAAAACAGCATTCAACGGTAACACAAGCTAGCGTGCCAGCCCTGACTCGATAGTATTCAACCAAATCGCTGGTGACTCCCCCATCAAAATAACCACTGCATGTGGTCATTGGTGCCATCACCAAACGATTTTTTAATACTGCACCTTGGGGTAAAGTTAAAGGATTGAGTAAAGGGGTAAGCGTATTCATCATATCGAACTCCAGCGGGTCAACAGGCGTTTTTTCTTCAGGCTGACGGATGTTCTGATATAAAACAAATAATCCATTTTAATTTTAAGTGCAATGATAATGAATAGATTTAACTTTGACTTTGTAGAAAAATTTGGATGATTTAACATAACAGAAATATGTTAACTATTCAGCAACATTGTCGGCCAATATAATTAACTGAGTCAGATTATTTTCAACTAGATCGTATAATACTTGATTAAAATACGCTGGTATTATTATAAAATCAATACATATCAATACATTATATTAAATATCTTTATTGCAAATCTTTCTTGATATTTTTATTTTAAATAACAAATAAATATTACTTTAACTCTTTAACTCTAGGCGTTATATTTTATTAAATCAATTCAACAAGACCTGTTTTCTCTTGTTACCTTTATAGGAAAAATTCGGTAATTAAATAATATTTACTGGATAATTATAGCACTGATCGCCCACCTAACTGACAGAGTAAGCATATGAAAGCAGACACCTCTAAAGTTAATACTAGTAATTATAAAAACGTCTCAGAAAAAAGTAAAAAGCTGAATATCCTTATTTCCCTTTCACCTTTTATTGTTGCTATCATCTTATTATTTACTCCGGTCCCCAATGGATTAATGCCTTATGCGTGGCATTTCTTTGCCCTATTTATGGGTGTCATTGTCGGACTGATTTTAGAACCATTACCTGGTGCTGTAATTGGACTAACAGGTGTGGTGATTGTCTCTATTTTCAGTCAATGGCTACTCTTTAGTCCGAAGGAGTTGGCTCTACCTCATTTCAATACCGGTATCGAATCATTTCGGTGGGCGGTCAGTGGATTCAATAATTCAACCGTATGGCTTATCTTCGGTGCTTTTATGTTCGCTGCGGGATACGATAAAACTCAACTCGGTCGACGTATAGCTTTGTTGCTGGTTAAATATTTAGGTAGACGAAGTCTAACATTAGGCTATGCAATCACCTTTGCTGATCTGTTTTTAGCGCCTTTCACGCCTTCCTGCACCGCCCGCAGTGGCGGCACCATTTATCCTATTATTGCTAATCTTCCTGCGCTGTATGATTCGGCTCCCCATCATCCAAGTGCAAGACGCATTGGATCGTATTTAATGTGGATTGCCATCAGTGCCACCTGTGTGACCAGTTCCCTCTTTTTATCTGCCCTTGCCCCAAACCTTTTAGCCTTAGCACTGATAAAAAGTCTCATTGGACTGGATATTTCATGGACAACTTGGTTTGTCGCTTTTTTGCCTGTTGGTATTATCTTGATCCTCGCCGTCCCGCTACTCACTTACTGGCTTTATCCGCCCGAGGTCAAAGTCAACCATGACGTCCCACTGTGGGCAACTGCCGAATTAAAAAAGTTAGGAAAATTGTCATCCCATGAAGTGTTACTATTAATTTTTGTGTTCTGTGCACTATTAATGTGGATATTCGCGACCAGCATAATTGAACCCGCGATGGCAGCATTACTCGTGATTATCCTGATGCTATGGTGCCGCGTGCTTGATTGGAAAGATATTATCAGCAATAACGCCGCGTGGAATACCTTTGTCTGGTTTGCTACCCTTGTCACACTGGCTGACGGATTATCTCGCGTGGGCTTTATTACTTGGTTGGGCCTACAAGGCAGTCATTGGCTTGCGGGTATGGATCCGAGTCTTGCCACCCTCGTATTAATTCTGGCGTTTTATCTGCTGCATTACTTATTTGCTAGTACGACAGCACACACCACCGCCCTTTTGCCTGCCATACTTTCTATCGCCGCATCAATACCCGCGGTAAATATCAAAGTATTTTGCTTGATCCTTTGTACCTCCCTCGGATTAATGGGCATTCTCACTCCTTATGGTACAGGCCCAAGCCCTATCTATTTTGGCAGCGGCTATCTGCCCGCCAAAGATTACTGGCGACTCGGTACGATTTATGGTGCGATTTTTTTACTGGTATTATTGATTATCGGCTACCCTTGGATTTCATTCTGGTTTTAAATCTGACCCTGATTCCCTGTGTCATACCTCAAAGTATGGCACAGCAATCGGATGGCAGAGTTTATGCTCAACATGAGCAACTTAGCGTATTATCGCTGCCAGGGATTGCAACGTTGTGTCATCACTCAATTCGCTTTCATATTACTGACGCTTTCAGACATCTGAAAAATCGCAACGCAGGGTCAGAAACGGTCATAAATTCACATTAGGGTAGTCCTTGGTTAAGGTTGCACGCAGCCCTCTCCCGCGCTGACTTCACTGCGGTTGATCCTTCAAAATGCCTGTATTGACTGTTTGGTATTTGTTGTTTTTTCTTTTTATAGTACAATGTATGTTGTAACTAAAATCTTTATTAACACCTCATGCTTCATCACGGTATCCAACTCAAATAAAATCTAAATGAGGAAAATCAACCTGCGGCAATCCGTCACCGTACTCACGCAGACCAAGCAACAGCGTCACGTCTACCAACGTAATGTATTACCTTGATAGTCCACGTAATAATGCCCTATCAATCCTCGGTATTTTTCTAACTGATGAATTAATCCCTCAACACTCTGCTGTACCGTGACAGGAGCCTCTTCCCCTCCCATTTCTGTCTGTACCCAGCCAGGATGGAGAGATAACAGACAAGACCCCGCGATCTCAACATCAGGTAGCATTGATCGAACTAACATATTGAGCGCAGCTTTGCTGGCCGAATACAGTGGCATCGTGGCAAAACTATTTTCATGTAAACTGGCCATGGCTGAACTGGTAAAGGCCAAAACGCCACCCGCGCGCAGACGAGGAAGGAGTTGATTTGCTAATCTCACCGGCGCAAAGGTATTGGTCTTAAATAATTGCATTAATTGCTCGTCATTGGCCTCCATCAGGGACTGCGCGGCTGGCCCATAAATCCCCGCATTGATCAATACGACATCAAATTCGCTGCCCGCAAGTGCGTGAACAAAGGCTTGTACTGATTGTGCATTATCCAAGTCTAGGGCGAGCCAATTTGCCGGTACGGCGTCGGTGAGCGGAGAAGCTTGGCGGTAGCTTGCCGTCACTCGATACCCCTTGGCAAGTAACCTTTCTGTCAAGGCCAAGCCGATCCCACGTGATGCGCCAACAATCAGTGCATTACCTGCCATTGCCATTTTTTTCTCCTGAATTCCTGATCTATGTTGAGTCACTCTAGCAGTGATCCTTCGATCAAACGTTCTGTTCTGTGCTGAAATTCTAGCGCGAACATTGAGGCTAGAATACTTGATTCATTTACTCAGATATGATTGAATAATTCTCAATTCGATTTGGATTAATGGGGGAGACAGGCCGACGACTTCCCTAAAATCCGCTGAAAATCACACTGTCATTGTCAATGATTGTCCAGTGCTCATTAAAACTGAATCGATTCAATTTGAACTTGAGATGTCAATTTATTATCAGGATATGCTTTCATGACCCGCTTCCCGTCGCGCTCTGCTAAAAACAACAGAGTGATGCCTTTGCATTACAGTGTTTATCTGCTTACCTGCCTTGCTCCCAGCTCTTTAGTGAAGGCACAAACCGAAACGATCAGCATTGTGGGTGAGAAAAACGAGAGCAGTTATACACGTGAAACAACCCAAATAAGCAGCAGGCAGCCGACACACAAAATGGAGGATCCTCAGTCAGTCAGTGTGGTGACAACACAGCAATTAGCCGATTATCAAACCCGCAGCCTTGATGAGGCCCTCAGATTTGTCAGTGGTGTCAGTGAAGCTAACACGCTGGCCGGAACCGAGGATGGCTTTACTCGTCGTGGGTTCGGCTCCAATTCAGATGGTTCAATCTATCGTGATGGTGTACGCAGTAGTCAAGGCCTGAATTTGAATGCCAGTACTGATCGTGTCGAAGTATTAAAAGGGTCCGCCTCATTACTGTATGGGATCCAAAATCCGGGTGGGGTGATCAATGTGATTTCTAAACAACCCCAATTTCAATGGCAGCGCCAACTGAGTGTCCGTATGCCTTCAACCGGCGGCGCGAGTGGTCTAGTTGATATCACAGGCCCCATCGCGAAAGGGCTCGCATTTCGAATGATTGCGGAAAAACAGCGACAACACTACTGGCGAAATTTTGGTTTAGACAAGCATCAACTCTTGGCACCATCGCTACAATGGTACGGTGATAACGCCAGTTTTTACCTCAGTTATCAAGATTTTCAGTATGATATTCCCTATGACCGTGGGAGTGCATTCATTGACGGCACCCCCATAGAAAACATGTATAAAAATCGATTAGATGATAAAGCCAATCACGCTTGGGGTCACAATAAAACCTTTAATACCCATTATGACTGGCAATTTAATCCGGACTGGAGTACGCGGCTGACCTTCGGTTCCAATCAGCGTCAATACAGTAACAATGAAGTGCGTGTGACTCAAATCAATCCACTTACCGGCCAAGTGAGCCGCCGAGCCGATGCCAATCGAGGCTTCAATCATAAAACGCGATATATATCATGGGATCTCATGGGTAACACATCTGTACTAGGCATGCGACATGATTTACTGTTGGGTGTTGATTCAGAAATGACTCAAACCTATCGCGCCCATCAGTACCAAGGTAAGACTAGCCGTGACTTTAATTTCTATCAGCCACAGTATGATAAACTGAGCCCTATCACGGATCGCAGCACGGAAAAAACGGCTAACGCTAACAATCTCAATCGTATTGACACGCAGTCTGCTTATTTCAAGGACAGTCTACACCTCTCCTCTGATTGGATCGTTGTTGTCGGTGGGCGTTATCAGCATTATAAGCAACGCGCCTCACATCAATTTGATCCTGTTATCACCACGTTTAATGACTCTGGCAATCAGTTTTTGTCACAAACCGGCATCGTGTATAAATTGACACCCGATGTGTCTTGGTACAGCAGTGTCAGTCAATCGTTTACCCCGTCAACCGACGTTGATGATAACGGTAACACGGTCAGTCCAGAACGTGGCATAACTTATGAAATGGGCGGGAAGTGGCAGATACAGCCTGATTTATTGGCGACCCTGGCTTTCTATCGGATCGATGAAAAAGACATGTCCTTCAGTGTGAATGGCTTGACTCACCTTATTGATAAAGCACGTTCCTCTGGCGCAGAATTAGAGCTGAATGGTCAATTATCCCGCTCTTGGCAATTCAGCGCCAATTACAGCTACGATCGGGCTATTCTGGTTAAAGACAGTGTGGATCCTGCTAATCAAGGCCACCGCTTGCAAAACGCACCTCGCCATGCTGCGGCACTGTATCTGAGCCATGATATTGATACGTTGCCAATACCGGGTCAAATTCGCATTGGCGGCGGTGGACGTTATGTCGGCAAACGAGCGGGTGATCCTGAGAACAGTTTTACCTTACCAGATTATTTAGTGGCTGACAGTTTTATTAGATGGCAACAAACGGTCGCAGGTCAGACAACGCGTCTGCAACTTAATGTGAATAACCTGTTTAATCAGCACTATTACAGTTCGAGTGGTGGTAATCTCCGAGTCAGAAATGGCGAAACACGCAATATGGTGGTGCAAGCCAGTGTCGATTTTTAATACGTTAGCAGGTTTATGCCTGCTACTGAATGTGTTGATGGTTCCCGTGTGCCAAGCAAAGCAGGTCACGGATATTGCAGGTCATCAGGTGACGATTCCTGACACCCCTTCACGTATCATTGTCGGTGAAAGTCGGATGCTCTACAGCATTCTCCTGCTGCAGCCCGACAATCCGACCGCACATATTCTCGCATGGCCACAGGATCTGCAGCAGTATGATCCCCAAACCTATCAGCTTGTCAGTCACACTTTCCCTCAACTGACAAAGGTGATCCCGTTAACCACGTCGGGAGTTGGGGGGCTTGATCCTGAACAGGTGCTCGCCTTGAAGCCTGATTTATTGATTTTGCCCATTACCGCACAACAAAATCAGCCTAATACCTTATTAAATGCCCTGCAAAGCAGTGGGATCCCAGTGATTTATGTCGACTTCCGAGTGCATTTATTACGCAATACAGTCAGTAGTCTGCGTCTGTTAGGTGAGGTATTGAATCAAAAAACCAAAGCTGAAGAATTTATTAAACTTTATCAAACACACATGAATGTGATTGCTCAGCGATTAGCACAGGCAAACTTACCAAAACCCAAAGTACTCTTACAACTTCATTTGGGACGCCGTCATGAATGCTGTGTCACCGCGGTCAACGGCAGCTTGGGCGAGCTACTGAATTTTGCGGGCGGAGAAAATATTGCGGCCAATGAGGTCAGTGAGGTATTTGGCAAAATGAGTGAGGAAGCCGTGTTAGCGGCCCAACCTGACTTCTATTTTGCCACAGGAATGGCAGACAGTCAGCGTCAACAACAACTGCAAATGGGACCTTACATCTCAGTACAACAGACCAGAAACAGCTTGCAGTTACTGGTCAGTCAAAGTCCGGTTTTAAAGCACCTTGCGGCGTGGAAAAACAATAAAACGGCGACAATATGGCATAATTTCTACCTCACACCTTGGCATGTGGCTGCGGTCGAATTTATGGCAAAAACACTGTATCCTTCCCTATTTCCAGACCTCACCCCTCAGCAAACCTTACAAAGGATCCTGACCGATTTCTGCCATTTACCAGCAGAGGGAAGCTGGCTAGACAGGCCAGAGCCAACATCAACACCCAATGACTCAAACTTACCACAATGAGATAACGTGAAGAAAACATCACGAATAAACTTAGCCAAAATACCAGTAAAACCTCGTACAATTGAGCTCAAAGATCAGAATGCTCACTTGGCATTTCCCGAAATGATACATCGGCTTTCAGCATTTCCATTGTAGTTTTGCCAGCACGATAGGCGAAATCGTATCTACCCTTCCCCGACGCTGAGCGGGGTGAGGCCTGAAGTTCAAACGAAAGGCTTGAGTGATCATCAGGATTGAAATACAAATCACTCTGAACGTATGGAAGTGGTATCGACACAATCATCGCCTTTAAAAAAACGATAAGAGCAAGCGTGTCAGTGTTCGGCGTAAAATCGGGCAGGCATTTTCAAACAGACATTGCAGCATTAGCCAGTGCCGCTGCACTTTACAAACACAGCGGCTCATTGGGGTTTATCTTTTATTCAGTTAATGATGAGGATATTTTTCAACCAAGGCTTGGGCGATTGCTAACGTTTCCGCATCAGGGATCCCCAAATAATTGGTTGGCCTGAAGTGCATCTGAAATGCGATTATTGCATCTGTGGTCGCCTTATCAAGCTGGCCTGTTTGTGGGATCTGATAACCGTACTTATGCAACACATTTTGTAAAGTCAGGATATCAGCCAATTGATGTGGATCTTTGCCAACCAGGTACTTGGTTACTGTTGCCTTATCAGGCCAAGCACCAATTCCCTGTTCAGCCAATTGTTGCCAAGGGAATAAAGGACCTGGATCCTGTTTACGCCCTGGTGCAATATCACTGTGCCCGACCACATTGGTTGGACTGATTTTATTACGCGTGATAATGTCTTTAGCAAGGGCAGAGATGAGTTTGATTTGTGCTTGATTATAAGGATACCAATGCCGATTCCCAAGCATATCCACGCTATAGCCAAGGTTGACAATTTCAATGCCAATGCTGCTTTCATTGAGGTTACCACGTCCCTGCCAATAACTGACACCTGCATGCCAAGCCCGATTTTGCTCTTGGACAAGTTGCCAGACTACAGGTAAATCATCTTTGATTGGTGGAATTTCCGGTACCAAATAATGGGCGCTAACCTGTTGTGTTGTTAGTGTCTTCAGTGAGCGTTGTTGATCCAGTGCCGTATAATGCATAACCAAAGACTTGATACGATTATCACTACCTAAAGCAGGATGCTCTTGGTTAGCATAATATCCCTCTCTAGGCTGATCAATCACAGGTTTTGTTGCACAACCCCCGAGGCTAGCTGCGATAAATATCCCTAGGATCCAATGGGATTTACCGGTGACAGACTTTTTATTCCTAAACAAATACATATCCTTGCGCCCTATCGATAAGTGAACATTCAAAATAGTGAGTTGACTTCGCAGTCATGACTTACCTGAGTCGAATATAATTTAACTCAATCATTACCATGATATTATACCTTAAATAATGACTATCATGAAGGATAGACTTAATACTCTTACCTAGCAATTATCCGCTTTTTACCCGTTTTGTTAGCCAATCTTACTCTACCGCTCTGCGCCAGACAGATAATGTTAATAATAAAAAAAGATAACTGACGATCATCGCTGCAGGCAGTAAGCTTGTCGCGCCGTATTGATGAGTAATCATGGGGATCAATAATGCACTCAACCCATATCCTAGTGTGTGGCTTGTCGCAATATACCCCGCCCCCTTACCACTGGTCAGCTGTTCATTCAGTAATAATTGATACGCAGGCGTCACCATGGCCGCGCCTATGGCGTTAATCGTCATACCAAGATAAAAGGCCCACAATGATTGCAGGATCATTAAACTTAACCCCATGGCCAACAAGACGGCGCCTGACAGTAATAAATACCTTGCGCTGAAGTATTGTGGCCGAATAATTATCATTTGGGTCGCTAACGTGCTCAACGCTGCCAAGCTAAGCGCCAGTGCAACGGCGTGACTAATTTGCTCAGACGTCAACACGCCAGACTGGTTTAGGTGCGATGATAACGCAAGTTGCAGTAGACTTATTGTCAGCGCCAATAATGTTGCTAGGCACAACCAAGGCCAGTGTCGCAGACGCAATGTGACTGATTGAGTGGCAGCACGCGCTAACGCTTTATTGTTTGTTTGCTTTATCACTAAGACAACAGCCAAGAGTGGCGCTATCGCCATCAAGGCTAAGGGAGCCAATGGATCAACAGCTAACAGTCCCGCGGCAAGCGGGGGGCCTAATAAACGACCTAAACTTAGCCCCGAGCTAATAACCGCTAATGCTGACATGCGATGTTGCTCACCTTTACGCTGCATCGACCATGTTTGAGCGGCAGGAACCAAACCAGACACCGTCGCCCCATAAATCAATCGCGATAAAATTAATCCCGTCAACCCGAGGTAAAAAGGCATTTTCCCCACGTGCATACCATAAACAGAACCCGCCATGATGGTGAAACTGGTGAGATAACCAACCAACGCAGCGAGTACCACCCATTTACATCCTCTTTGTTCAGCCACTTTCCCCCACCAAGGCGAGCAAGGTAAGAAAAGTATCGATCCAAACATCAGTAATCCTGCCCAGATTGAGAGAGACAATCCGGTCATTTGCACTAATTGAGGCAACATCACCAATAAACCATTTTGTCCAATACCCAGTAGGCCTGCACACAATGCCAGCGGCCAAATCGGCTGGACTTTCACAACGACTGCATGGACTGCCATTAATGCGATTCTCCACCTTGGTTGATCAGATAACACTGACTTAATCTGACGTAAATATTACAAAAATAGTTGTCTCTGTAAATATAATCATTATTATATAGAGAATCATTATCATTTAGATTTAGGTTTCTATCGATAAACCCGTCCTCACCGGAGAGTGTAAGTTAAATGTCCAAGGCTAATCAGCAACACGCCGTTGATGTCGCTGCGCAATGTTTTCTCAACGCCATGCTACGAGAAACCAATGACTGGCAGTATCATGCCAGTGCGAATGACACCAGAACCGGCTTCATACAGATACCTTTAGTTGACCAGAGCTATCTGCATATTGATGTTATCTACTTTTCTGTCACACAGCATCATCAGTATGCGTTCCCTGCCCGACGAGTCTTTGAACAGGGTGAACAGCAGGATCTGGACTTTGCTCAATGGGTCGATTGTCTTTTATCCCGTCCCACAATCCGAGGTCATGTAGCACCCGCAACGCTCGCCCAGTTCCGTCAGCACGTGCTAGCCAGTCACCAGCATACTTGGCAAGCTATTGTTCATCGCCAAGACTGGGTAACGTTGCGTGATCATCCACTGAATTTTGCCCAAGCGGAACAAGCGCTGTTGGTTGGACATGCTTTCCATCCCGCCCCTAAATCCCATCACCCATTTACGGAAAGTGAAGCACGACGCTACTTACCTGACTATGCTAGCCGCTTTCCACTACAGTGGTTTGCTGTCAATAAAAATCACGTAAAAGGCAAAAGTCTGCATCTCGATTTAGCGCAACGCTTGCGCCGCTTCGCACAACAAAGTGCACCGCAGTTGCTTTCCCATTTTACGGACGACGTGTGGTTACTGCCCATGCATCCTTGGCAGGCCAAATTTCTGTTATCAGGCCCCTTCTGTCAGGACTTGCAGGCAAGAGGTTTGTTAACGGATCTGGGCGAAGCTGGATTAGATTGGCTACCCACCAGCTCCTGTCGTTCTCTGTATCAGCCTGAATGCAACGATATGATTAAGTTCTCACTCAGTGTTCGTCTGACCAATTCAATCAGAACCTTATCAGTAAAGGAAGTCGAGCGCGGTATCCTTCTAGCCAAACTGGCAAACACCCAAGACTGGCAGCAAATACAGATGGATTTTCCCCATTTACAGATTATGCAAGAGGACGCCTATGCTGCGCTGTGTGATGATAAAGGGCAGATCCAAGCGCAAAGTTTGATTGCGTTACGGGTCAACCTATTGGTGACAGTCCCTGACCAACAGACCAATGTGTTGGTCAGTTTAACTCAAGCTGCGGCCGATGGCGGTGATAGTCTACTGGCTTGTTGTATTCACCGCATGAGCCAACGGCTTAATGTGACAACGTCACAAGCGGCGCGACACTGGTTAACGGCCTATTGCCAGCAGATCTTATTGCCTTTATTTAAACTGCAAGCCAATTATGGTCTCGTGTTATTGGCACACCAGCAAAACATTTTAGTACAGATGGCGCAAGATCTGCCAACCGGGCTGATTTATCGGGATTGTCAGGGCAGCGCCTACACTGAATTGGCTGCGCCTTGGCTACAAAAAATCGGACACGCACAGCCTGAAAATCAGTTTAGCCAAGCGCAGTTGCTGCGCTATTTCCCTTATTATTTATTAGTCAACTCCACCCTCGCAGTGACAGCCGCAATGGCACAAGCAGGATTCGCCTCAGAATCTGAGCTGATGGATATTGTCAAGCAGCACCTGCAAGGTTTACGGGGATCAGTTAAAGACAGTCGCTGCCTAGATTATGTGTTGGATGCCAGTCATTGGCAGTGTAAAGGTAATTTCTTTTGCTATTTGCATGATCACAATGAAAACACCATCGTCGATCCCGCCATTATTTACTTTGATTTTGTTAATCCCTTTGTCAAGGAGCCGATGTGATACCAGCCGCCCATATTATTCATCAGCACGCGGGATTTTATTGCCGTCAAACCCATTGCCCGCTGCCTTTAACACTCGGATTTGATGGCAGTGCAATCCTGCAACGCCTGACATCGTTACCCGCACATTGGCTGGTCAGTGCATTGGATCAACTGTTAATTGCCGCCCCAACCCTGACTGGCATAGCCTTGCCTTGGCAGCAATGGCAGGATGAGCCGCAAGCCCAGCAACTGTATCAGCATTTGCATTGTGATTACGTCTCACGCCAACAATTCTGGCAATTGCCGTTGTGGCGGGTAGCAAGACACACCGAATCCCCCTCCTCGGCTGAATTTGATCCGAGCAGCAACCTTTTTATTCCCACACGGCCAAAGGCGCCTCAGGGTGAAGTGTACCGACGTTATGATCCCCGCATTAAAAAGACCTTAAGTTTCCGTGTTGCCGATCCTGCCTTGGATGCCGAGTTATTTACTCGTTGGATGAATGAACCCAGAGTCAATGCTTTCTGGGAAATGCGTGGCCCCCTTGCTCAACAACACGCGTATTTACAGCAATTACTGGATAAAAAAGGGATTTACCCTTTAATTGGTTGCTTTGACGATCTTCCCTTCGGTTATTTTGAAGTGTATTGGGCCGCAGAAGATCGGATCGGCCGTCATTATCGTTGGCAGCCTTATGACCGTGGCATGCACCTGTTGGTTGGCGAACAGCAATTTCGCGGTGCCCATTATGTCAGTAGTTGGTTACGAGGACTCAGCCACTATTTGTGGTTGGATGAACGGCGTACACAACGGCTGGTTGCTGAACCACGATTTGATAATGCTCGATTATTCAGGCATTTACCTGATGCTGGATTTGAAACAGTCAAACAGTTTGATTTCCCTCATAAACGCTCAAGACTGATCACCTTGCATCGTCAACATTTTTTCTCTGAGGTTGGCTTATGAGTAAGCAATTATGGCAATCCGTCAATCAGCGCTTGATCGCCAAGATATTGGCTGAACTCGACTATGAACAGATCCTTAAGGCGATCGCGTCCCCAGACAACCCCAACCATTATCAGATCGAGGTGGCAGGGCACAGTTGGTCATTCACCGCCCACCGTGGGATCTGGGGTTGGTTACATATTGATAATGACAGTATACAAACAGACACCTTAGGCCAGCAGGAAGCGGAGAGTCTGTTTTTACAGTTGGCTGAAATCTTAGCAATGAACTCAGCAGACATTGCCGCCCATTTGACCGACCTTTATGCCACGCTGCGCGCCGATATGCAGCTGATGCAAGCGCGTCGAGGATTAAGCGCCGATCAACTGATTGACCTGCACCCAGATCAAATGCAATGCCTGTTAAGTGGCCATCCTAAATTTATTTTTAATAAGGGACGCCGGGGCTTTGGGTTGGAGGCATTGCAATGTTATGCCCCCGAATACAGCGGTCGCTTTCAGTTGTTATGGGTTGCCATTGAAAAGTCAGCGTTTCATTGGAGCCAAGATCAACAATGCCACCTGAACGATCTCTTGGACAGCGCGCTGGATAAGCAACAGCGTCAGCAATTCGAACAGTGTTGGCAACAGAAATCGTTAGATTCGAACTGGATCCCTGTGCCGCTCCATCCTTGGCAGTGGCAACAGCATATTGCTCTTCATTTTCTGCCGCAACTCGCTCGACAAGAAATCATTTTACTGGGTTCGTTTGGTGATCACTATCTGGCTCAACAATCCCTCAGGACTTTGACCAACATCACACGTCGAGTGGATTATGACATCAAGCTCCCGCTTACTGTCTACAACACATCGTGTTATCGCGGTATCCCAGGAAAGTATATTGAGGCAGGGCCTTTGGCCTCGCGTTGGTTAACACAGATCTTCAATGAGGATGTGTTATTGCGTCAGTCCGGCGCAACGGTACTGGCTGAGCCGGCGGCCGGCTATTACGCTCACCCCGCTTATCAACGCTTGCCTGACGCACCCTACCGCTATCAAGAAATGTTAGGCGTGATTTGGCGAGAGAGCCCGCAACGTTATTTAAAAGCGGATGAGCAAGCCATCTTAATGGCAACCCTTATGGAATGCGATGAGCAGGGCACCCCTTTAATCAGTGCTTATATCCAACGCTCAGGTTTGGACAGTGCAGGTTGGTTACAACGCTTATTCGAGGTCGTCGTTATCCCCTACTATCACCTCTTGTGTTGCTACGGTGTGTCGTTGATTGCCCATGGACAGAACGTAACACTGGTCATTCGAGATCACATTCCGGTACGGATCTTGGTGAAAGATTTTCAAGGAGATATGCGCTTGGTCGATCTGGATTTTGCAGAATCTCACTCCCTGCCTGACACAGTACGTGCCGTCACGGCTAGACTCAGTGCCGACTATATTATTCACGATTTACAAACCGGACACTTTGTGACGGTTTTACGTTTTATCTCAGGATTAATGTTGAAAACAGGCTTCAGTGAACAGCGATTTTATCGAATTTTAGCCGAGGTCTTGCAACGTTACATGCAACAACATCCACAATGGGCGGATCGTTTTCGCCTGTTTGATTTGTTCAAAGAACAGATCATTCGCGTGGTGTTAAACCCCGTTAAACTGACCTTTAGTGAGCAGGATGACGGTAATCGCATGCTGCCACAATATCAAACAGACCTGATCAACCCACTGTATCAGGTGACAATGGAGGCTAAAAATGAAAGTCTATGATTTTATTGGTATCGGCATTGGTCCCTTCAACCTGAGCATTGCGGCATTGTCAGAAAAAATCAGTGACTTTTCAACGCTGTTCCTCGAAGCGAAACCGGCTTTCTCTTGGCATCCAGGCCTGATGGTTCCGGAGTGCCATATGCAGACCGGCTTTCTGAAAGATCTCGTGACAGCGGTCGATCCGACCAATCCTTATAGTTTCCTCAACTATCTGGTTCAAAGGAAGAAATTCTATCGGTTTGTGACAACAGAACAACAGAATCTCTCAAGAGAAGAGTTTGCTGATTATCTTACTTGGACTGCGCGCCAGCTGACTAATTTGTCCTTTAATCAGCAAGTCAGTCGAATAGATTATGATACCGAGCACAAATGGTTTGTCATTGAAACCCAACAAGACAGGTATTACGCGCGGCACATTTGTCAAGGTATTGGTAAAAAGCTTGCCCTCCCCGACTGCATTGAGCAAAGCAATTCAACCTGTTTCCATGCCAGTGAAATGATGCTGCGATCGCCCTCACTGCTGAATAAACGCGTTACGATTGTCGGCGGAGGACAAAGTGGCGCCGATCTATTTTTAAACATTTTTCGTGGAGAGTGGGGGCAACCACGGGCACTGAATTGGGTATCTCGCCGTAATAATTTTAATGCGTTAGATGAAGCGGCGTTTGCTAACGAATATTTCACGCCGGATTATCTGTCCAGTTTTTCACGCTTAGATGACAAGGTTCGCGATAGCCTGCTTCAAGAGCAGAAAATGACCTCTGATGGCATCACCAATGCCTCCCTGTTAGCGATTTACCGGGCAATGTATCATCAATTTGATGTCCTCCGAGATCCCATTTGGGCTCACTTATATCCATCACGATCGGTCACCCGCATACAAAATGACGCCCAAGGGCAGATCGTGCAATTGATCCATCATCTCGATCAACAGCGTGAGCAGCTGCCCAGTGACATTACCATTTTTGCGACAGGCTATTTGCCTGCCACTGCCGATTTTATGGCGCCCTTGGCGGATAAGCTTGTACGCGATGATCAACAAAGATTACAAATCAATACGGATTTTACTTTGCAATGGCAACACAGTGCAGAGAATAAAATCTTTGCGCTGAATGCCGGTATGCACAATCTGGGTATCGCAGAGCCACAACTCAGCTTAATGGCGTGGCGGGCTGCGACCGTGATCAATACGGCATACAACAAACCGCACTTTGACCTATCCACCAGCCCTGCCATTATCCAGTGGCTTTCACAAACGACCAACACCACTCACAGTCGCCACCAGGCCGGCTCGTTGAGTGCGACCTTATTGTAATGATGGGAAACGAATGATCATGACACGACATGCTTTATGGAAATTGAACCCCTGTTTATTCGCCATGATTTCTACTTACTCGTTTGCGACCTATGCGGCGGAAAACGTGATTGTCTCTGCCAGCAGAACCAACCACAGTATTGCTGATATGGCTCAAACCACCTGGATCATTGACCAAGCCGCCATCGAACAACAAGTCCAAGGTGGTAAAGAATTAAAAGAAGTCCTTGCTCAGTTAATACCGGGAATGGATGTCAGTAGTCAGGGTAGAACGAACTATGGCATGAACATGCGTGGCCGCGCCATGATGGTGATGGTCGATGGTGTGAGATTGAATTCATCACGCAGCGACAGTCGGCAACTTGATGCCATCGATCCCTTTAATATCGAGCGAATTGAAGTCATTTCTGGGGCCACCTCGTTATACGGCGGGGGCAGTACAGGCGGCTTAATTAATCTTGTCACGAAAAAAGGGCAGCCGGGTACGGCGGTCGAATTTCAGACTGGCATACAATCTGGCTTTCGTCATCATACCGATCATGACCAGAATATTGATGCTGCATTGAGTGGAGGCACTGAACGCGCGTCAGGCCGTGTTTCTTTCGGCTATCAGCGCTATGGCGGCGGGTTCGATGGTAAAGGGCAACCGATTATCATTGATAATACACAAACAGGTCTCCAGTATTCAGACAAGCTGGATATCATGGGGACAGGCACACTCAATATTGATCCCCATCAACAATTGCAACTCACCACGCAGTATTATCGCAGTCAAGCTGACGGTGATCATGGCTTAAATCTTGGCAAAAATTTTTCTGCCGTCACCGGCGCTGGCCATGCCTATAATGCGAATAACTTGGATTCAGATCGCCTACCCGGTACAGAGCGTCATCTGGTCAGTTTACAGTATTCCCATGATGATTTTTGGCATCAACAACTGGTTGCACAAATTTATTATCGTGACGAAAATTTATCCTTCTACCCGTTTCCAACCTTATCTCAGGGCAAAGTCAGCAGCATTGGCGCTTCAAGCCAAAAAACTGATTTTTATGGTGGCAAACTGACACTCAACAGTAAACCGATCCACGATCTTAGCCTAACATGGGGAATGGATGCAGATCACGAATCCTTTAGAGCAGATCAGCAATTTTTTGATTTGGCCACTGCGGCAGAAAGCGGCGGTATGAAGCTGAAAGACGCTTACAAAGTGGGGCGTTATCCGGGTTATACCATTACCAATCTCGCCCCTTTTTTGCAAAGCAGCTATGACGCTGGCCCCCTTACTCTGAGCGGTGGTGTGCGTTACCAATATACCCAGAATAATGTAAATGATTTTGTTCCTTATACTCAACAACAGCAGCTCGCGACGGGTAAAATCACGTCTGCCGATAGCGTTGCAGGTGGCAGCACCCATTACAATAATCTGTTAGTCAATGCCGGCATTCTTGGTCATTTAACTGAACGTCAGCAACTTTGGCTCAATTTCTCTCAGGGCTTCGAAATTCCTGACGTGGCAAAGTACTATGGCACTGGCACCTATGACACCAAAAATGGCCATGCTAAATTACTAAAAAGTGTTAATGTCAATGACTCGACACTGGATGGTATTAAGGTAAATAGCTGGGAATTAGGCTGGCGCTATAATGGTGATAATTTGGTCACGCAAATCGCCAGCTATCTGTCCATGTCAAATAAAACCATCACTATCGACAAACGCAATATGAATATTAATCTCGATGATGACAAACGACGGATCTATGGTATTGAAGGTCAGGCAGACTATGCTTTTGGCCAAACTGCGTGGAGTAGTGGTGCCAATTTTAATTTGATCAAGTCAGAAACCCAAGTCAAAGGACAATGGCAAAAATTGACCGTTGACAGTGCCAGCCCCTCAAAAGTCAGTGCTTGGTTAGGCTGGACACCGGGCGATCTGTCATTGCGTGTGCAAAGTACACAAAACTTCTCAGTTTCGGACGACAGCGGCAAGAAAATCAAGGGTTACAATCTGGTCGACTTGATTGGTAGTTACCAATTACCTGTCGGTAAAATCAGCTTCAGTGTTGATAATTTACTCGATAAAAATTACACCACGACCTGGGGACAACGTGCGCCCGGATTATACAGCCCCACTTATGGCTCACCGGATCTGTACACTTACAAAGGGAGAGGCCGCACCTACGGCATGAGTTATTCCGTCTTATTTTAACATTGAGATAAGATAACGGGGCTAACTGAATCGGTCTGCCGAGGTTAGCCTCACTCCTCCTATCAAATCAACGACACCGGCTGACTTTGCCCCCTCTCACTCACCAACACCAAATCAACAGCGCCTAAAAAACCAATACAATGCGCGGTGAGTTAACTGAGGCGTGGCTCCCTTTAACTGTTTGCCCGTTGATGTTATCTTCCTCTTGATTTTATCCGCATACTTGGATGAGTAATAAGGCATAAACATTGGCGTTGCATTGACCCAATACCACTGATTACCCGAGATAACGTGGTGTGATCCTGCTGTGCAACCTTGCCATCGCGTGATGCGAGCAATGCGGATTGTTTGCGAGTTAAGGTCGTTCTGCTACGGGGCCGGTCACTTCAGCGTCACTGTTTAAGTCAAGATCAACCCCGTCACCACGCAAACTGGATAGACTGTTAAAGGTCATGCCTGTTGAGGCCGCAGGCGCCCGTTCAAAAGCCCGTGCCGGACCGGTCACTTCAGCGTCACTGTTCAAGTCAAGATCAACCCCGTCACCACGCAAACTGGATAGACTGTTAAAGGTCATGCCTGTTGAGGCCGCAGGCGCCCGTTCAAAAGCCCGTGCCGGACCGGTCACTTCAGCGTCACTGTTCAAGTCAAGATCAACCCCGTCACCACGCAAACTGGATAGACTGTTAAAGGTCATGCCTGTTGAGGCCGCAGGCGCCCGTTCAAAAGCCCGTGCCGGACCGGTCACTTCAGCGTCACTGTTTAAGTCAAGATCAACCCCGTCACCACGCAAACTGGATAGACTGTTAAAGGTCATGCCTGTTGAGGCCGCAGGCGCCCGTTCAAAAGCCCGTGCCGGGCCGGTCACTTCAGCGTCACTGTTTAAGTCAAGATCAACCCCGTCACCACGCAAACTGGATAGACTGTTAAAGGTCATGCCTGTTGAGGCCGCAGGCGCCCGTTCAAAAGCCCGTGCCGGACCGGTCACTTCAGCGTCGCTGTTTAAGTCAAGATCAACCCCGTCACCATGCAAACTGGACAGACTGTTAAAGGTCATGCCTGTTGAGGCCGCAGGCGCCCGTTCAAAAGCCCGTGCCGGACCGGTCACTTCAGCGTCACTGTTTAAGTCAAGATCAACCCCGTCACCATGCAACCTCGCCTGATTGGCATCGGGTGCCATTGCCGAATAAGCAGAAGAGCCAACCTCATCATGGTCAGGATCAAAATGCCACCCCGACCAATCCGAGCCGGGTAACTGAAAGGAATCAGACTGGGTTGGTTGAGTTTGCCTAGGAAAACAATCACGTAACCGCCTTAACGCCGTATTTACCGGGTTCATACTATTTTTACTTTTCCCTTCCATCCAGATATCTT
>JAPTSV010000041.1:0-44323 GCA_026979955.1 Megalurothrips usitatus
TAGCGCTCGCGCAGCCGATGGCGCAGCACCATCGCCAGCAGGTTAAGCGACAGAATGATCGCCACCAGCAGCAGTGCCGTGGCATACACCAGCGGTCGATCGGCGTCGATGTTCGGGCTCTGGAAGGCCAGATCGTAAATCTGAAAACCGAGATGCATAAATTTACGGTCAAGATGCAGGTAAGGAAACACCGCATCGACCGGCAGCTCTGGCACCATTTTGACTACGCCCACCAGCATCAGCGGTGCGGTTTCGCCGGCGGCGCGCGCCACCGCCAGAATCAGGCCGGTGAGCATTGCCGGTACCGCCAGCGGCAGCACCACGCGCCACAGGGTTTCTGCCTGAGTCGCGCCCAGCGCCAGCGAGCCCTGACGCAGATTGTCCGGAATACGCGACAGCCCCTCTTCAGTGGCGACAATCACTACCGGCAGCGTCAGCAGCGCCAGCGTCAGCGCCGCCCACAGCAGGCCGGGCGTGCCGAAGGTAGGATTGGGCAGCGAGCGGGAGAAGAACAGCTGATCGAGGGTACCGCCAATCAGCCAGACAAAAAAGCCGAGGCCAAACACGCCATACACAATCGACGGCACGCCAGCCAGATTCACCACCGCAATGCGCACCAGCCGGGTGAGCGCGTTGCGCCCGGCGTATTCGTGCAGCCAGACGGCGGCCACCACGCCCAGCGGCATGACAATCACCGACATCAGCAGCACCATCAAAACAGTGCCGAAAATCGCCGGCAGCGCGCCATTTTCACTGCCGCCCGAGGTGGGCGAGTCACTGACAAACTGCCAGATCTGACTGAGGAAATGCCCGATTTTCTGCCCGAGGCTCAGGCTGTTTGGATACCAGGCAGCCACCACCTGCGCCAGCGGAATCAGATAATCGTCGCCCTGCACGTCGCGCAGTACCAGCGTATCGCGCTGGCTTTCATGCTGCAGATGCGCCAGCTGCTGCGCCAGCGCGCCGAAGCGTTTATGCAGCGCCGCGCTGTTGGCATCCAGTTCTGACTGATCCTGCAGGCTGAAGTACCCCCCGCGCCGCTGCTCGTCAGCCTGCTGTTGCAGACTCTCCAGCTGCGCGTTAAGGCGCGCCATCTCGATACGCCGGATGTTGCTCGCCTGGCGCAGCTGCTCATGCACCTGCTTCAGCCGCTGCTGCAGCAGTGCATCGCGGTCGCGCGCGGTCAGCACCTCGTTGTCTTCACGCAGCTCCACCAGCCAGCCGTAGGCATTGCCGCCACTGCGTCGCTGTAGCACCAGCACTTCTGCCGGGCGTCGGGTTTGCGCTTCGCCCTGACTGACGATGACGCGGAAATCCGGCGCGGCAAAATCGCGGTTGCCGGTTTTCACTACGTAGCGCCAGCGATCGCCCTGCTGCTGGCGATCCAGCGTTTCACCCAGCACCATCAGCGGTGCCCCCTGCGGCGGCTGGAACTGATACTGATCGACCGGCTGCGGCCAGAACGCCCTGACGCCCTGCCAGCCCAGCAGGCCGATTAATAAGGTAAATGCCAGCAGGCAGACGGCGACCGCACCGGCAGTCAGCCAGCGCCAGCGATCGTTTTGACGCAGCGCGCTCATGCCTGCCCCTCATGCTGACTGTAGCGCTGGCGCAGCCGCTGACGAATCAGTTCCGCCACGGTGTTGATCGCCAGCGTGAATATCAGCAGCAGCAACGCACTGAGAAACAGGATGCGGTAATGGGCGCTACCCGCCGCGGCTTCCGGCATTTCAATGGCGATATTGGCCGACAGCGCGCGCAGCCCGGCAAACAGTCCGCCTTCGCTCACCGGGGTGTTGCCGGTGGCCATCAGCACAATCATGGTTTCCCCTACCGCACGGCCAAAGCCGATCATCAGCGCAGCAAAAATGCCTGCCGACGCGCCCGGCAGCACCACGCGCGTCAGGGTTTGCCACGGTGTCGCACCCAGCGCCAGCGAGCCCTGCCCCAGCGCCACCGGCACGCTGAACAGCGCATCTTCCGCCAGGGTAAAGATCAGCGGCACCAGCGCAAAGCCCATCGCCAGCGCCGCCACCAGCAGGTTACGCTGCTCATAGTGCGCCAACTGTTCGCCCATCTGCGGCCACCACAGTGTCGGCAGCCACAGCGTCAGTAACGTCACCAGTAACAGCAGCGGCATCAGCAGCAGCACTTCAAAACCGGGCCGCCGCCAGCGCGCCGGCAAACGCGGACTGAGCACGCCGCACAGCAGCAGCGTGGCGGCCAGTACCAGCGGCAGCAGCATCACGCCGGGCAGTGCGAAGCTGATGTGCGGCGCCAGCCACACGCCAGCGATCAGGCCAATCACCACGCTCGGCAGCGCGCCCATCATTTCAATGCCCGGCTTGACCCAGCGGCGCAGGCCCGGCGACATAAACCATGCGGTATACATCGCCGCCGCCAGCGCCAGCGGCGTGGCAAACAGCAGCGCCAGCGACGCCGCTTTCAGCGTGCCGATCACCAGCGGCATCAGGCTGAATTTGGCCTGATAGCTGTCGCCAGCGGCGGTGGACTGCCATACCCAGTCCGGCTGCGGATAGTTTTCATACCAGATTTTCTGCCACAGATTGCGCCAGCTGAAATCGGGCCACGGATTATCCAGCGCGAACTGCTGCCACTGTCCGGCACGCTCGACGATCAGGCTATCGCCGCGCGGAGACAACGCCAGTGCACTGATGCCCGCGGCCAGCTGGCGCGTGACAATCGGGCCCGCCTGCTTGCTGGCGAACAGGCGCACCACGCCCTGCGCGTCAAAGCTGGCAAAAACGCGCCGCTGCGCCTCGGGCACGATGCCGAGCACACCCGCGCTGTGCGTGAAGGTGTGAATCTGCTGCAGCCGTGGCCCGTGGTCACCGGTGATGGCAAACCATTGCTGAATGCCACGCGCATCCTGAATCAGTAAGCTGCGCCCGCCTGCCAGCAGTTGCAGGCTGCGCGGTTGCTGAGTCAGCGTCTGGGTTTCCCGCAGCTGCGCGCCCTGCGGCGTAATCTGCCACACCCGCAACAGCCGTCCGGCACTGGTGTACAGCAGCGTGCCGTCCGGCGACAACCGCATCAGGTCAGCCTGCTCACCGGGCAATACAATCTGGTCGACGCGTTTCTGGCCGGCAAAGGTCAGCAGGCTGATACCGGCCGGCGTCTGTGCGGCGATGCGCCACTGGTGATCGCCCGGCACCGCCAGCGCCATCTGGCTGACCGCGCCCTGCGGCAGATGCAGCGGCCGATCGCCCAGCGGGAAATACCATTCACCGTGCTGGCCGTGGATGAGCGGTTGCATCAGCATCAGATCGCCCTGCATATTGAGCAATACGCTGCTGCCGTCGCTGCTGGTCACCGCCGCCTGCGGCTGGCCGTTCAGCGCCAGCGCGTCGCCCGCTGGCTGGCCGTCGAGCGGAATAAAGCGCGCTTCGTTGCGGCTGATGCGCCAGCCGAGCTGGCCTTCACTGCCCAGCGCCAGCGCCGGGGCTTTGTCCCACAGCTGCTGACTGAGCGTCGGCTGCATGCCCGGCGCGCTGAACAGCGGCATCACCACCCAGATCAGCCAGAAGAACAGCAGCAGCATCAGCAGTAAAATTCCCACACCGCAGGCCGTGACGATGCGGCGCACGAACTGATCGATGGCGCGTCGACGACGGTCACTAAAGTGGACAGGAATACGATTTATGCTCATGCAGGCCAGAGTTACCCTTGAAGTTATGCCGCTATGTTGCCCGTAGCTGATTGATAAGACAACTGTTGAGGTTGGACAAGGCTGCCATACTCTCGCCATAATGGTGGAGGACACTGAGCGGAACCGCAATTTTGCGTTTATTCCGCCGGACATTCCGTCCAGCAACAGCATCACGGAGTCAGAATGGGTCAGGAAAAGCTGTATATAGAAAAAGAACTAAGCTGGTTAACCTTTAACGAACGCGTGCTGCAGGAAGCCGCTGATAAAAGCAATCCGCTCATTGAGCGCATGCGTTTTCTCGGCATCTATTCCAATAACCTGGAAGAGTTTTACAAAGTGCGCTTTGCCGATCTCAAGCGCCGCATTCTGATTGGCGAAGAACAGGGGACGCCCACCACCCTGCGCCATTTGCTGAAAAAGATTCAGCTGCGGGTACAGAAATCGGATCAGGAGTTCGATGCGCTGTATAACGACCTGCTGCTGGAAATGGCACGCAACCAGATTTTCCTGATCAACGAGCGCCAGCTGTCACCCAATCAGCAGGAGTGGCTGCGCTACTACTTCAAGCATCAACTGCGCCAGCACGTCACGCCCATTCTGATCAACCACGACACCGACCTGATTGAGTTCCTGAAAGACGACTACACCTATCTGGCGGTAGAGATTATCCGCGGCGAAGAAATCCGTTACGCCCTGCTGGAGATCCCGTCCGATAAAGTGCCGCGCTTTGTGAATCTGCCGGCAGAATCGCCGCGCCGTCGCAAGCCCATGATTCTGCTGGATAACATTCTGCGCTACTGCCTTGATGAGATTTTCAAAGGCTTCTTTGATTACGACGCGCTGAACGCCTACTCAATGAAAATGACGCGCGACGCCGAGTACGACCTGGTCACGGAGATGGAATCCAGCCTGCTGGAGCTGATGTCCTCCAGCCTGAAACAGCGCCTGACCGCCGAACCGGTGCGCTTTGTCTATCAGCGCGATATGCCCGATGCGATGGTGGAAATGCTGCGCCATAAGCTGTCGATCTCCAGCTACGACTCGATTGTGCCGGGCGGCCGTTATCATAACTTCAAAGATTTTATCGGCTTCCCGAACGTGGGCAAAGCCAATCTGGAAAATCGTCCGCTGCCGCAGATTCGTCATATCGGTTTTGATGGCTTCCGCAACGGCTTTGATGCCATTCGCAACCGCGATGTGCTGCTTTACTATCCGTACCACACCTTTGAGCACGTGCTGGAGCTGCTGCGTCAGGCGTCGTTCGACCCGAACGTACTGGCCATCAAGATCAACATTTACCGCGTGGCCAAGAATTCGCGCATTATGGATGCGATGATCCACGCCGCCTACAACGGTAAAAAGGTCACGGTGGTGGTCGAGCTGCAGGCGCGCTTCGATGAAGAAGCCAACATTCGCTGGGCGAAGCGGCTGACCGAAGCGGGCGTGCACGTGATCTTCTCGGCGCCCGGCCTGAAAATTCACGCCAAGCTGTTCCTGATCTCCCGCCGCGAGGGCGAAGAAGTGGTGCGTTACGCCCACATCGGTACCGGCAACTTCAACGAAAAAACCGCGCGTATTTACACCGACTATTCGCTGCTGACCGCCGATGCGCGCATTACCAATGAAGTCCGGCGCGTATTTAACTTTATCGAAAACCCGTATCGCCCGGTAACATTCGAACACCTGATGGTGTCGCCGCAAAACTCGCGCGCCATGCTGTATCAGCTGATTGATAACGAGATTGCCAACGCGCAGCAGGGCAATCCTTCCGGCATTACGCTGAAAATCAACAACCTGGTGGACAATGGTCTGGTGGATCGGCTGTATGCCGCCTCATCCGCCGGCGTGAAGATCAACCTGCTGGTGCGCGGCATGTGCTCGCTGATCCCCGATTTGCCGGGCATCAGTGAAAATATTCGCATCACCAGTATCGTTGACCGCTACCTCGAGCACGACCGCGTCTATATTTTTGAAAGCGGCGGCGATAAAAAAGTATTCCTGTCGTCGGCGGACTGGATGACGCGCAACATCGATTATCGTATCGAAGTGGCGGTGTCGGTGCTCGATCCGCGCCTGAAACAGCGCATACTGGATATCATTGCCATTCTGTTAAGTGATACGGTAAAAGCCCGCATCGTAGACAAAGAATTGAGTAACCGTTATGTTCCGCGCGGCAATCGCAAGAAGGTGCGCTCGCAGCTGGCGATTTACGATTACATCAAGAAACTGGAACAACCCGAATAACG
Organism: Megalurothrips usitatus; assembly: GCA_026979955.1. Classification (NCBI taxonomy): domain Eukaryota; kingdom Metazoa; phylum Arthropoda; class Insecta; order Thysanoptera; family Thripidae; genus Megalurothrips; species Megalurothrips usitatus. The sequence continues at coordinate 5,917 of JAPTSV010000041.1, forward strand.
CCTATGCCAATCTCCCATAAAAGTACGCCGAAACCGCAGGAATTCGCCGCCATCGATCTCGGCTCGAACAGCTTCCACATGGTGATTGCCCGTGTGGTGGATGGCGCCATGCAGGTGCTGGGACGCCTGAAACAGCGCGTGCACCTCGCCGACGGGCTGGATGCGCTAAATCGCCTGAGCGAAGAAGCGATGGAGCGCGGCCTGAGCTGCCTGGCGCTGTTTGCCGAGCGCCTGCAGGGGTTCAGCGCCGCCAACGTCACCATCGTCGGTACGCACACGCTGCGCATCGCATCCAACGCGGAAGAGTTTCTGCAGCGCGCCGCGGAGGTCATCCCGTATCCGATTGAGGTGATTTCCGGCAATGAAGAAGCGCGCCTGATCTTTATGGGCGTTGAGCACACGCAGCCGGAGAAAGGCCGCAAGCTGGTGATTGATATCGGCGGCGGTTCAACCGAGCTGGTGATCGGCGAAGATTTTGAGCCGCAACTGGTGGAGAGTCGCCGCATGGGTTGCGTCAGCTTCGCCAACCTCTACTTCCCGAAAGGCGAGATTAGCCAGGAGAATTTCCGTCGCGCCCGGCTTGCCGCCGCGCAAAAGCTGGAAACGCTGGCGTGGCAGTATCGTCTGCAGGGCTGGCAATATGCGCTGGGCGCGTCCGGCAGTATCAAAGCGGCCTGTGAAGTGCTGCTGGCGATGGGCGAGAAAGAGAAGCGCGTGACGCCGGAAAACCTCGACATGCTGGTGAGCGAAGTGCTGAAGCACAAATCCTTTGCTGCCCTGAGCCTGCCCGGGCTGTCGGACGAGCGCAAGGCAGTGTTTGTACCGGGGCTGGCGATTCTGTGTGGCGTGTTTGACGCGCTGGCCATTCGCGAGCTGCGCCTGTCGGATGGCGCGCTGCGTGAAGGCGTGCTGTATGAGATGGAGGGCCGCTTCCGTCATCAGGATATCCGCAGCCGTACCGCGCAGAGCCTGGCAAATCATTACGCCATCGACAGCGACCAGGCACGCCGCGTGCTGGAAACCACCGAACAGCTATACAGCCAGTGGCTGGAGCAGAATCCGAAGCTGGCCAATCCCCAGCTGACGGCGCTGATGAAGTGGGCAGCGCTGCTGCATGAAGTCGGGCTGACCATCAACCACAGCGGTATGCAGCGCCATTCGGCCTACATCCTGCAAAACTCCAATATGCCGGGCTTTAATCAGGATCAACAGATGCTGCTGGCCACGCTGGTACGCTTCCACCGTAAAGCGGTGAAGCAGGATGAGATGCCGCGTTTCACCTTGTTCAAAAAGAAACAGTTCCTGCCGATGATCTTCCTGCTGCGGCTCGGCACCCTGCTGAACAATCAGCGTCAGGCCACCACGCGCCCCGACACGCTGAAGCTGAGCACCGACGATGGTCACTGGACGCTGACCTTCCCGGCCGGTTTCCTCAGCCAGAACACGCTGGTTCAGCTGGATCTGGAGCGGGAGCAGGCTTACTGGAATGACGTCACCGGCTGGAAACTGATGCTGGAAGAGGAGTAACGCGGGCTTCAGGCCCGCAATCGCACTATGACAACACGCCCCGATAACTATTTTGCGGAGAAATACGGTCTGACGCCGCCCCACTCCGAAGTGCTGGCCGCGCTGCCAAAACTGGCAGTGGGTAACGCGCTGGACCTCGGTTGTGGCCAGGGCCGCAACAGCCTGCTGCTTAATCAGCACGGTTTTACGGTGACCGCCTGGGACAACAATCCGCAGAGTCTGGAACGCCTTAACAGCATCATCGCGGAAGAGCAGCTGCAGCAGATACATACCGAACAGTGCGACCTGAATCAGGTGCGCTTCAACGGTGATTATCAGTTTGTGTTTTCCACCGTGGTGATGATGTTCCTGCAGCCGGCGACCATTCCGCAGCTGATCGCCGATATGCAGGCCAGCACGCGCAAGTACGGTTACAACCTGATTGTGGCGGCGATGAGCACCGACGATTATCCCAACACGCAAAACTTCCCGTTTACCTTTAAATCGGGCGAGCTGAGCCATTATTACCGTAACTGGCACATCGTGAAGTACAACGAAGAGGTCGGTGAAGGCGCGATTTATCGCGCAATAAATTGCGCCGCTACGAAAAGTGCCTCTTTTTAAATAAAATCAAAGGTTAACTGGTAAGCGTTACATCATGCGGGTTCTGGTCGCCATCAATGGCGTAATGCCGTTCAGTAACAGCAATTACAAATCGCATAAAATTCGTAGCGGCGCGATTTATCGCGCAATAAATTGCGCCGCTACGAAAACGTAATGCCGTTCGGTGACGAAAACGCAAGCCGCACCCTATCGTAGCGGCGCGATTCATCGCGCAATAAATTGCGCCGCTACGAAAATTGCCTCTTTTTTGAATAAATTCAAAGGTTAACTGGCATGAGTCACATCATGCGGGTTTTGGTCGTCATAAATGTCGCCCCTGCAGAGTCGATGACGCACGCTTCGCCCGGCGGCTGATATCGATCAAGGCAATCTTAACCTTTTCTGCTCATTTTTCACGCAGCGGTTGACCTCCCGGTCGGGTTGTGACTAAATGTTGCCACCGCCCAGCCGGGCTTTGACAGGAACCACCCCGCGTGAATAACGCCATCTCTGCACGAAGACGTCCCAAAACCGGTACCATGACCCGCATCGTTTTGCTGATCAGTTTCTTTATTTTGGTTGGCCGTCTGATTTTCATTATTCCCGGTGCCATCGAGCATCATCAGCAAAAGAAAGCCGCACCTGAACCGGTCACACTGAGCACCAGCGAGACGCGCTAAGGAATTTGCGGGTCATCGTCGCTCTGCCATCACATTGTCCGCCGCGGCAATGCTGCTTGTTACGCCCACTTTACCCGCAACGCGCTACACTTTGACCTGACTTTACAGACACAAAGGACGCGTTATGTCTGCTTCGCACGCACAACAACTATCAGAAACCCGCCAGCGAATTCTGCACCTTCTGCTCAGCGAGCACGATTTAGTCGATGTGCTGCTGGATAAATCCGTCGACCTCAATGCCGCCGAACTGCGCAAAATCACCGGCTGGCGTCAGCAGCTGGAGCATGAACTGCCGCAGCTGCACGCCGCCGACCTCGCGGACATTCTCGAAGCGCTGCCGGAAGAGGAGCGTCTGGCACTGTGGCGGCTGGTGCCCTACGAGCAGCGCGGTCGCGTGCTGGTGGAGGCCTCCGAAACCGTATGGGCCAGCCTGACGGAAGAGATGACCGACCGCGAAATCCTGCGCGCCATCGAGCCGCTGGATATTGACGATCAGGTCTATCTGGCGCGTTATCTGCCGCGCGATCTCACCGGCCGCCTGCTCACCACGCTCGATCCCAGCCTGCGCGCCCGGCTGCTGGACGTGATTGAGCTGGATCGCGATCGCGTCGGCCAGGTGATGGACTTCAATATTCTCACCGTGCGCTCAGACGTGACGCTGGCGACGGTGCAACGCTTTCTGCGCAAGCGCAAAAGCATGCCGGACGGCACCGATAAAATCTTCATCACCGACGAACACAATCAGCTGCTGGGTGAACTGGCGCTGACCGATATCCTGCTCAACAAGCCTAAAACGCTGGTGGCTGAGGTGATGAACGCGCGCCCCACCACTTTCCAGCTGGATGACAAAGCGGAAGAGGCCGCCAGCGCCTTCGAACGCTATAACCTGATCTCTGCTGCGGTGACCGATGCCAAAGGCAAGCTGATTGGCCGTATCACCGTGGAAGATGTGATTGACCTGGTGAACGAAGAGAACGAAAGCAACATCCGTAAGATGGGCGGCATCAGCCAGGGTGAAGACGTGTTTGCACCGGTGCGCAAAGCGGTAAGAAAGCGCTGGACCTGGCTGGCCGTTAACCTGTGTACGGCGTTTATCGCCTCGCGCGTCATTGGTCTGTTTGAGGACACCATTTCGCAGCTGGTGGCGCTGGCCACGCTGATGCCGATTGTCGCCGGCATTGGCGGTAACACCGGCAATCAGACCATCACCATGATCGTGCGCGCGCTGGCGCTGCATCAGGTTGAACCCGGCAACTTTTCGTTTCTGATTGCGCGTGAACTCGGCGTGGCGCTGCTTAACGGCCTGTTCTGGGGCGGCATCATGGGCGGCGTGACCTGGCTGATGTACGACAACCTGCAACTGGGCGGCGTGATGATGCTGGCGATGGTGCTGAATCTGCTGCTGGCGGCGCTGATGGGCGTGCTGATTCCGCTGATTATGACCAAACTCAAACGCGACCCGGCGGTCGGCTCCAGCGTGCTAATCACCGCCATCACCGATACCGGCGGCTTCTTTATCTTCCTCGGTCTGGCCACGCTGTTTCTGCTGCACGGCCACTAAAGCGCAGCTACAATCAGCGTTGATCCCTAATCAGCTGGAGAGCAGTGATGTTTAACGTGGATGATTTTGTGCAGGCGAAAACCGGTGGTCCAAAAATGCAGGTGCTGCGCGTTGCGGGCGATACGCTGTGGTGCGCCCGCGTTGACGATCCGATCAAAAAAGAGATCGAGGTGAAGGCCGACAGCGTCAATCTCTATCATGAAGACGGGGATTTCGGCGTCTGTTAACGGCTGCGAGCCCGCGCCGCCCGCGAACCGATGCTGTCGCGGCGCGGCGCCGTCTCAGGGCTTATCCTTCTGTAAATTATCCTGCCCCACCCCGCCGATAAACGGCAGCCGCAGACGCAGCGGGGTGAAATCCAGCCCCAGATTCAGTCCCAGCAGATTCACCTCCACGCCCTCTTCCGCACCCAGCGTGACGCCCAGCACGCCGAGCAGCGACAGCTGCACGCCGCGCCCGGATGGCGGCAGGCCAAGCGGATGCAGCAGCGAACGGAAATCCTTACCGATGGCATTGGCGGGCAAATCAAGCTTCAGCGCCGGCACTTCACGGCCAATGTGAGCGAGGAAGGTGTTGCTGTTAGGGCCCGGCCACGCATGATAGGTGTTGGGCCACGGATAGGATTGAATCGCCGCTTCAATCTGCGGGATCATCGCCTGCGCAGCCGCACCGCGATGTGACACCAGCAAACGCGGACGCGCACCGTACCAGTAGCCGTCCGGCAGATTGCTGTTGCGCCGCACTTTATCGCCGCTGCCCCAGCTGATCACCTCATAACGGTTGTAGCGGGTTTCTCCGGCGCGCTTAAAGATAATCCACGGATGCACGGCCACCGCACCTTTCCAGCCGTAGGTCGGCGCAGCATACACCTGCACAATCGCCTCACTGGCGAAGCGCTGCGGATCCGGTGCCAGTCCGGCCGAATCACGGCGCGCCGTTGCCCAGCCGCCGCGTTCGGTGGTGAACTCACCGCTGCGCGTCGCCTGCGCCAGGCTGGCCGCCAGCGACAGTAACACCACACAGAGAAAAGAGAGTAAAACAGCTTTAACAGGCAACATGCATGGACATCCCGGTGGTGAAAAAACGCTCCCGCCATGATGCGCCGAAACGGCAGCGTCTGTATTCACCAACTATGCGGTGGACAAAAAATGCGTTGCGGTGCCCGGTCAGCTGATTTTTCCTTAGTCAGGCAGGGCGATACCACTGATATCGGCGCATATCGCCAGCAACTGCTGCTGTAGCCGTGGATTGCGCGCCTGCGGATTAGCCGCCAGCGCCTGACGGTGATAAAAGTACTCTCCGCTGACCCGCGCCTCATCGGCGGTGGCTAACCACACCTGGGTACGATGCGCCTGATCAAGATCGTCGGGTGCCCCGGCACCGCCCATTTTGGTCGGCACCCAGCCTGGCTCCAGCGCGTTGCTGTATACCTGCGGCCAGCGCCGGGCGATGGCAAATGCCAGTATGGCATCATGCAGTTTACTCTCAGCATAGGCCTGCGAAGCGTGCCAGCGCCGCCGCTGCCACAAAATATCATCCAGGTTGGCTTCGGCATGATGATGCATGCCGGAGCTGAGGTAAATCAGCCGCTGCGGCCGTTCAATCAGCGCCGTAAGAATATAGGGTGCCAGCGTGTTGATGGCGAACAGATGCGGCAGGCCATCTGCGGTTAACTGATAAGGCTCGCGATAGCCAACCGCCACGTTGTGGATCACCGCATCAAATCTGCCGAGCGCATTAACCTGCTGCGCCACACTGCGGGCGCCGGCGATGGTTATTACGTCGCCGCTGACCACGGCTTCAGCCTGCGGTAGCGCCTCCTGCGCGGCGCGGGCACGCGCGGCGTTGCGTCCGTGCAGCACCACCTGATGGCCCTGCTCAACCAGCAGTTCAGCCGCCATCAGCCCGAGGCCGGTGGATGAACCGGAAATAAAAATACGTGACATGGAAAACTCCTTAAGCGTGAAGTGAAGCGGCGCGCGATGTCAGCGCCAGCAGCGCACCGAGCAGCGCACAGGCCGCACCAAACAGATAGACGGCGGCATAGCTGAAGTGGCTGGCGATGGCACCGGCAATCGGTCCGGAAATACCATAAGCGATGTCGAGAAAAGCAACGAACGCGCCCATGGCGCTGCCGCGACTGGCCGGCGGCACGCGTTTCAGCGCTTCCACGCCGAGGGCGGGAAAGATCAGCGCACAGCCAAGACCGGTAATCAGCGCGCCGGTGAGCGCCAGCGTTTCGTCAGGCGCAAACCACAGCAGCATCTGCCCCAGCGCCTCCACCAGCAGTGAATAAGCCGCCACGCGGTAGCCACCAATGCGATCCGGCAGATGTCCCAGCACCAGGCGCACGGCGATAAAACCAACGCCAAACGCGGTCATCACCCAGCCGGCCAGCTGCCAGTGGCGCGCGGCGAAGTAGAGCGAGGCGAAGGCCGTCAGGCCGGCCAGTCCGACGCCCTGCAGCATCAGGCCACAGCCTTCACGCCAGATGCGGCCAATCACCCGATAGAACGGCAAACGAGCCCCTCCGACCGCGCGATAACCGCTGGCAGCCGTGGCGATGAGCGCCGCCAGCAGCGGAGCCGCGATACAGGCCAGCATCGCCGCCGCTAAGCCGACGTGCTGATACAGCATCATACCGGCAGGGGCACCGAGCGACAGCGCGGCAAACATGGCGATACCGGTCCAGGACATCGACAGACCGGCACGCTGTGGCCCGACCGAGGCGATTGACCAGGCCACGCAGCCGGTGACGAACTGGCTTTCGCCCATACCCGCCGCCAGCCGTCCGGCAATCACCAGCGCCAGACTGACCGCCGGTGAAAAGCCCGGCAGCGCGGCCAGCCAGTACAGCACGCCAGCCAGCGCACACACCGCCGCGCCCTGCAGCGCCGAGCGCTTACCGCCAACGCGATCGGTCAGTTGACCGGCGTAACCGCGCGTCAGCACGGTGGCAACAAACTGTATCCCGATCACCAGCCCGACCCACAGGTTGCTGAAACCGAGATGCTGATGGATAAACAGCGGGATTACCGGCAGCGGCAAGCCGACCGCCAGATAACCGCAAAACAGCGCGGCAATCACGCCGGTCGCTGGTCGCGACAAATGCGCAGCTTCAGCCTGCGCGCTTAATGCAGACATAACAGCCTCCATAAATGAACAGACAGCGCGGCAGGCCGCCGCGCTGCGGAAAATCAGGCAAACAAAGGATGGTGATAGCCGCTGGCATTCAGCAGATAGTCGCGCGAAGCGGTGATTTCCGCGTTCAGCTGTGCCACATCGACGTTGAGCAACTGACCATGACGTTTACGCAGTTCACCCGCCACCATCACGGTATCAACATCGGCGCGTTGCACCGCCTGCACCACCGTTGCCGTCACGCTGGTCAGCGGGAAAACGCCGATACCATCGGTGCGCAGCATAATAACGTCGGCCTGTTTACCTGGCGTCAGCGTGCCCGTTTGCTGCTCCAGCCCGGCCGCACGCGCGCCGTTAATCGTTGCCGACTGCAGTACGGCTTCCACGCTAATCGGTGCCGGTACGTCGCTTTCGCCCCGGAAGCGGCGATAGCGCATCGCTGAGCGCTGCTGGTTAAACAGCGCCTGCATTTCACCGAACAGATCGCTGCCGAAGGCGGTATCGAGATCGATACCGAGCGCCGGCGTCATTCCGCGATCGACCGCCTGCTGCCAGGCAAAGCTGTCGTCGTCGAAACCAAACAGCGCATCCGAACGCGGATTCACGGTAATGTTGACGCCCGCGTCCGCCAGCTGCTGCCAGGTGTGCGCCGGTACGCGCGTACAGTGGTTGAAAATGTTGTGCGGACCCAGCAAGCCGGGTTCGGCAAACTCCGCCGGCAGCTGCGCCAGGTCACCAATAAACTCGGTGAGAATGCGCATATCCAGCTCGCGCGCCACGCGCCACCACGCCAGGTTGAGCTGGCCAAACAGGCCAACCTGCACGCGACTGCCGGCGTGGTTCCAGCGGCTGGCGAGACGGGCCAGATCGCCCGGTAGATGATCGCTGGAAGCCTGCTTATCCATTGCTGCGCCAACCATATGCAGCGCACGAATCCCGCTCTCCTGCAGCGCGTCGAGCGCCGCATCGGTATGCGCCGGACTGCGTGAACTGTGGCAGGCATCAATCACCGTGGTGATGCCGGCATCCAGGCAAGCCAGCGCCGTCAGCCGGGTGCTGAGATACATATCCAGCGGACGGTAATGCGCGCCGAGCGTTTCTGCCACCACATCGATATAGACAAACAGGTCGTCAACGTTGGGCATCAGGCGGCGCATCGCACCGAGCCACATATGGTGATGCGCATCCACCAGGCCCGGCATCACGATATGGCCGCGGGCATCAATCACCTGCGCATCATCGGCGGAAAGGTTTTCCCCCACGGCGGCAATACGATCGTCCTCAATCAGCACATCGCCACAGACGAGGTCGGGCACGCTGGCGTCCAGCGTCAGGATAGTGCCGCCTTTAAAAAGGGTGCGCCGTACAGTCATAACATTCTCCTCAAAAGAGATCAGGAATCCGGCGGTCAGTGCCGGTCACGTTTCGGGGCACACAATAAGTTGCAGCGCATTTTTGATAAAGGTAGGCTCAGGCAAATGATCTTTGCTAAAAATCAAAGATGGAGAACAGGATGAGTTTTGATGGCCGACTATTATCCGGCATGAGCGTGCTGGCAGCCGTGGTTGAAGCCGGCAGCTTCAGCCGCGCCGGCGAAGTGCTGGGGTTGTCCGCCTCGGGCGTCAGCCGGGCGATTTCGCGACTGGAACAGCGTCTCGGCGTGCGTCTGCTGGATCGCACCACCCGCACCCTGCATCTCACCAGCGAAGGTGCCAGCCTGTATGAGCGGGCGGCGCCACATCTGGAAGGGATTGAAGAAGCAGCAAACTACGTCTCCGGCGCCGCCGTGACGGTGCGCGGTACGCTGCGCGTGAGCCTCAATCCGCTGTTTTCCCGCTATGTGCTGGCGGCAAAGCTGCCGCTGCTGCGTGCCCGTTATCCGCATCTGGAACTGACGATTTTGCAGCAGCCCGATGTGGGCGATCTGGTGGCAGAAGGTATTGATGTTGCGGTGCGTTTCGGGCCGCAGCCGCCGTCCACCATGACCTCACGCCTGCTGTTACAAACGCGCGTCCTGACGGTGGCCGCCCCGGACTATCTGGTACGCTGTGGTCGCCCGACGCAGCCGCAGCAGCTGACTGAGCACAATTGTCTGCAATACATCGATCCGCGCAGCAATAAGCCCTTTAGCTGGGAGTTTCATCGTGGCACGCAGCGGCTGACGGTCGCCACCCACGGCCATCTGACCACCACCGATCCGGATTTAATGGTACAGGCGTGCGTCGGCGGTGCCGGCGTAGCCCAGGTGCTGGCACTGAGCGTGCAACATCTGATCGCCAGCGGTGAACTGGTCGAACTTTTCCCCGACTGGCCTGACGAAACCTATCCGCTGTTTATCACCCGGCCTTCGCGCCGTCTGGCCCCGGCGGCGGTGGAGGCATTTCTCGGGTTTTGCCTGGAGATTTGTGCGGAACAGTCCTGACGTGAATTACCGATGACCCTCAGCGCGTGTTTGCCGGTAATAGCCCACCAGCTGAACGATGAAGGTGAGCGTTGCGAGTAAAAACAGTATCCCACCCAGGGGAATGGTGCCGAGCAGGAACCAGCCCATGACGCCTAATTCATACAGCAACTGGCCGCGATCTTCTCCCAGGATGTAACAGGGATGCACGTTGCCTTCGTCCAGCTGGCAGCCCGCCAGACTGGCGACATATCCCGCGCCCATCGCGCAGATCAGCGGCAGAAACGCGAGAAAAGCCGTACCGCACAGCATCACAAGATAGAGAATGATGATGGATGTCAGCGGGCGTTTGCCAGGTGGTGCGCGCTTGCCCGCGGCTCTGAAATTAAACAGCACGTTTCCTCCTGAAGCCTCTGCCGTTAACGCCAGATTATTAACACATCCTTATCCCCTGCGACAAACCGGTAAACAAACGCCTGCGGGGTAGCGGGCGCGTTTTTACTGCGACATGACGCCAGGCGTTAAGGATTGGCGCGGATAATCACTTTGCCGCGCGCATGGCCGGTCGCCACCTTCTCCAGTGCGGAGCGTGCATCATCCAGCGTAAAGATAGCGTCGGTGATGACCTGTAACTGCCCGGCCTGGAACAGGCTGCTCGCCCGGGCAAGATACGGCGTCGCGCTGGCGAAGAAGACAAACTCGCCGTGCTGGCCGCCGACGGGCGTGATGCCAAACTCCACCAGCGTGGCAATGCGCCCGCCGGCGCGCAGCACGGACCAGGAGCGGCTCAGCGTTTCGCCGCCGACGCTATCTATCACCAGGTCGATATCGCGCGTTGCTGCAAAGTCCTGCGTGCGGTAGTCAATCACTTCATCGGCGCCCAGACTGGTCACCAGCGCGTGGTTTTTCGCCGACGCCGTGGCGATGACATAAGCGCCCGCCTGATGCGCCAGCTGGACGGCCATGCTGCCGACGCCACCCGCTGCGGCGTGAATCAGCACGCGCTCGCCGCGCTGCAGCTGGCCCACATCGAACAATGCCTGCTGCGCGGAGCCAAACGCGGTAGGCAGCGCTGCGGCCTGTTCAGCGCTCATCGCTGCCGGGACAAGGCATACGTCATCGGCGGCGATCACCAGGCTTTGTGCAAAAGCCCCGCCTGCGCCAGGTGGCGTGCGTCCGAATACGCGATCGCCCGCGTTTAAATGGCTCACGTGATCGCCAACCGCTGTAATCACGCCGCAGAAATCCATGCCCGGCACGTAAGGCAGGTCCACCGGGAAAACCTGCTGCATGTGCCCTGAGATGATTTTCACATCCAGCGGATTAACGCTCGCCGCTTCAACCTGTACCGTCACCTCATCCGGACTGGCGGCGCGAAGTTGACGTTCGCCAATCGTCAGCACATCGGCGGTGCCAAACGTATCAATCAATGCTGCTTTCATTATCAACTCTCCGGTCTGATTCAGGCTTGTGGCGGAAACTGGCCAAGCTGGAGGAACAGGCCAAACCAATCCTCCATGTGCCAGGTGGTGATCAGACGGCCGTCCTCCAGCGCATGGAACTCATGCAGCCGGAAGCTGACTTTCTTGCCGGTCGGCGCGATACCGAAAATTTCGCCGAGATGGGTGCCGCTGATTTCCGCCCGCGCCGCGATGCGGCCCGGTTCCTGAATCATGTCATGCACCACGATCTTCACGTCCGGAAAGGCCTGCGCCAGCATGCGAATGATCGGCTTGATGCCCTCCGGTCCGGCAACTTGTCCTGGCGCCAGCGGAATGTCTTCCCATGACGGAGCCAGCACGCTATCGACCAGATCGGGGTTATTGTCGCTGAAGGCCTGATAGAGCGTCTCTACCGCCTGTCGTTCAATTTTGAGCCGTTGTACGTATTCTGCTGCTGGATTCATCGTTATTCACTTTCAGGTGGGGGTTGGTTGTGGAATTTTGCGCAGCGCCCTACAATTCGTCCAACAAATATTCAATATGAGTGATTATTTGCCGTATGGATTTTCATGGCATCGATCTCAATCTGTTAGTGGCTTTTGACGCGCTGATGAACGAGCGCAACGTCACGCGGGCGGCAACCCAGGTGGGCGTCAGCCAGCCGGCGATGAGTGCCGCTTTGTCACGGTTACGCACCCTGTTCGGTGACCCGCTGTTCATGCGCAGCGCGGAGGGTTTACTGCCAACAGCGCGTGCGCGCGATCTGTCCGGCCCCATCGCCGGGGCGTTGCGCCAGCTCGAAGCGACGCTGGTGGCAAAGCCCGCATTTGCAGCGGAAAAAGCGCAAATAAACTTCAAACTGGGCGTGTCGGAGTATCCGGCTTTCGTGTTGCTGCCTTCGTTAATGCAGGCGCTACAGGACGTCGCCCCCGGCGTGTCATTGAATGTGCAGGCGTTTACCAACCGCGATCACGCGGTCGATTTGTTAGATGCCGGCGCGATTGATGTCGCCATCGGCGTCATGCCTACCCACAGCGATAGCCGCATCATCTCCCGGCCGGTATTGCGCGACGAATTCGTCACCATCGTCGCCAGCAACCATCCGGCGGCCAGACGCGGCATGAATATGGAGAGCTACCTGGCGCTGCCGCATATTCTGGTCTCGCCGGAAGGTGAACTGTACGGCCTGGTTGATCAGGTGCTGGCGCAGCAGGGTAAAAAGCGCCGGCTGGGGCTGACGGTCCAGCAGATGTTTACGGTGCCGTCTATCGTGGCGCAAACCCACATGACGGCGACCGTGATGAAGCGCGTGGCGCTGCATGCGCAGGCCAGTCGCCAGCTGGTACTGTTCCCTCCCCCGCTGTCGTTGCCCGAAATGGTGTTCAACCTGATCTGGCACCGGCGCAGCGACGCGCATCCCGCCCAGCAGTGGTTCAGAGAATTTATTGAACAACAGGCGGCACGGCTGTAGGCGCTGTATCTGAATTCTGCGCGGATCGGGCGATGCGAAAGATGGCAGGATAAAAAAGCCCGCAGTTACGCGGGCTTTGAGGCTTCAGGTGCTGGCGGTTGCCAGTGCGGGCGTTACTCCCACTCAATCGTCGCAGGCGGTTTACCTGAAATGTCATAAACCACGCGTGAAATGCCGTTCACTTCGTTGATGATGCGGTTGGAGACGCGGCCGAGGAAGTCGTACGGCAGGTGCGCCCAGTGGGCCGTCATGAAGTCGATGGTTTCGACAGCACGCAGGGAAACCACCCAGTCGTATTTACGGCCATCGCCCATCACGCCGACGGAGCGCACCGGCAGGAACACGGTAAAGGCCTGGCTGACTTTGTTGTACAGATCGGCTTTGCGCAGCTCTTCGATAAAGATGGCATCGGCACGGCGCAGCAGGTCGCAGTACTCTTTCTTCACTTCACCCAGTACGCGCACGCCCAGACCCGGGCCCGGGAAGGGATGGCGGTACAGCATGTCGTAAGGCAGGCCGAGTTCCAGACCGATTTTACGCACTTCATCTTTGAACAGCTCTTTCAGCGGCTCAACCAGGCCCATCTTCATCTCTTTCGGCAAACCGCCCACGTTGTGGTGCGATTTGATCACGTGCGCTTTACCGGTAGCTGAAGCCGCCGACTCAATCACGTCCGGATAGATGGTGCCCTGCGCCAGCCATTTCACGTCGGTCAGCTTCAGTGCTTCTTCGTCGAACACTTCCACGAACACGCGGCCGATGATTTTACGTTTGGCTTCCGGATCGTTCTCGCCCGCCAGCGCGTCGAGGAAGCGCCCTTCTGCCGCAACGTGCACGATGTTCAGACCAAAGTGGTCGCCGAACATGTCCATCACCTGCTCAGCTTCATTCAGACGCAGCAGTCCGTTATCGACGAACACACAGGTCAGGCGCTCGCCAATCGCGCGGTGCAGCAGCATCGCGGTCACGGATGAGTCCACGCCGCCGGACAGGCCGAGAATCACACGGTCTTCACCCACCTGCTCACGGATGCGCTCTACCGCATCTTCGATGATTTTGGCTGGCGTCCACAGCGCTTCACAGCCGCAGATGTCGCGCACAAAACGCTCCAGCATGCGCAGGCCCTGACGGGTGTGCGTCACTTCCGGGTGGAACTGCACGCCGTAGAAACGCTTCTCTTCGTTGGCCATGATGGCAAACGGGCAGCTTTCGGTGCTGGCAACCGTCACGAAGTCTGCCGGGATCGCCGTGACTTTGTCACCGTGGCTCATCCACACGTCGAGCAGCGGTTTGCCCGCCGCGCTGATGGCATCTTCGATATCACGCACCAGCGCGCTCGGGGTTGTCACTTCAACCTGCGCATAACCAAATTCACGCTCGTTCGAGCCTTCAACCTTACCGCCCAGCTGCATCGCCATGGTCTGCATGCCATAGCACACGCCCAGCACCGGCACACCGGCGTTGAACACATATTCCGGGGCGCGCGGGCTGTTGTGCTCGGTGGTGCTTTCCGGACCACCGGACAGGATGATGCCGTTCGGGTTGAACTGGCGGATTTGCTCTTCGGTGACATCCCACGCCCAGAGTTCGCAGTAGACGCCCAGCTCACGCACGCGGCGCGCGACCAGCTGCGTATACTGAGAACCAAAATCGAGGATCAAAATACGATGTTTATGAATATTTTCAGTCGTCATTGAGGCGTTTCCATTGGGATGGACTTAACAATAAAAGCGCCCGGCTGGAGCCGGGCGGGAAATCTTACGGGATTATGAACCCATGCGGTAGTTCGGTGACTCTTTGGTGATGGTCACATCGTGCACGTGACTTTCGTTGATGCCGGCGCCGCTGATGCGCACGAACTCGGCTTTGGTGCGCAGATCGTCGATGGTCGGGCAACCGGTCAGGCCCATGCAGGAGCGCAGGCCGCCCATCTGCTGGTGCACGATCTCTTTCAGGCGGCCTTTATAGGCAACGCGCCCTTCGATACCTTCCGGCACCAGTTTGTCGGCGGCGTTATCGCTCTGGAAGTAACGGTCAGACGAGCCTTTGGACATCGCGCCCAGTGAACCCATCCCGCGGTAGGATTTGAACGCACGGCCCTGGTAGAGCTCGATTTCGCCCGGCGATTCTTCGGTACCGGCCAGCATGGAGCCAACCATTACCGCCGACGCACCCGCGGCGATGGCTTTGGCGATGTCGCCAGAGAAACGGATACCGCCGTCAGCGATGACCGGAATACCAGTACCTTCCAGCGCTTCAACCGCGTCGGATACCGCCGTGATCTGCGGTACGCCAACGCCGGTAACGATACGGGTAGTACAGATGGAGCCCGGGCCAATGCCCACTTTCACCGCGCTTACGCCCGCGTTAGCAAGCGCCAGTGCGCCTGCACCGGTCGCCACGTTGCCGCCGATGATTTCGAGGTCTGGATATTTTGCGCGGGTTTCACGGATACGCTGCAGCACGCCTTCGGAATGGCCGTGCGAGGAGTCGATCAGCAGTACGTCAACGCCCGCAGCGACCAGCGCATCAACGCGCTCTTCGTTGCCGGCACCGGCACCCACCGCGGCACCGACGCGCAGACGACCCTGCGCATCTTTACAGGCGTTAGGTTTACGCTCGGCTTTCTGGAAATCTTTAACGGTAATCATGCCCAGCAGGTGGAAGCTGTCGTCAACAACCAGCGCTTTCTCGACGCGTTTTTCGTGCATTTTCTGCAGCACGACTTCACGCGCTTCACCCTCTTTCACCGTCACCAGGCGCTCTTTCGGCGTCATGACCGCGGTCACCGGCAGCGTCATATCGGTCACGAAGCGCACGTCACGACCGGTAATGATGCCCACCAGCTCGTTGTCAGCGTTAACCACCGGGTAACCGGCGAAGCCGTTACGTTCGGTCAGCTCTTTCACCTCGGCCAGCGTGGTGGTTGGCAGCACGGTCTGTGGCTCCGTTACGACGCCGCTTTCGTGTTTTTTCACCTTGCGAACTTCATCCGCCTGGCGCTCAATCGACATGTTTTTGTGGATAAAGCCCAGACCGCCTTCCTGCGCCAGCGCAATCGCCAGACCGGCTTCGGTTACGGTGTCCATCGCTGCAGACAGCATAGGAATGTTGAGACGGATGTTTTTGGTCAGCTGGGTGCTGAGATCGGCCGTGTTGGGTAAAACAGTGGAGTGAGCGGGAACGAGCAGGACGTCGTCAAATGTGAGGGCTTCTTTCGCGATTCTTAACATTGCAATATCTCCACCTGGGGCGTTTAAAACAGATAAAATATTGCCGCGGCATTATACAGGCCGAAATCGGTTGCCTCCAGTGTTTTTTCGGAAAAAGTCTTGATCCTCCGGGGCAGGCATGTAGTATCGGTTAATTAACCCTCTGATTTGAAATTTGATCCTCATCACATGTCGCTACCGCCAACCGCCAATATTTTTACTGTCAGCCGCCTGAACACCACGGTGCGCCAACTGCTGGAAAATGAGATGGGCCTGGTGTGGCTCAGCGCCGAAATTTCCAATTTCACTCAGCCCGCTTCCGGTCACTGGTACTTCACTCTGAAGGACGATGGCGCGCAGGTGCGCTGTGCCATGTTCCGCAACAGCAATCGACGCGTCAGCTTTCGCCCGCAGCACGGTCAGCAGGTGCTGGTGCGTGCCAGCATCACGCTGTATGAGCCGCGCGGCGACTATCAGTTGATTATCGAAAGCATGCATCCGGCCGGTGAAGGGCTGCTGCAGCAACAGTTTGAGCAGCTGAAAGCCCGGCTGGCGGCGGAGGGGCTGTTCGACCAGCAGTTTAAACAGCCGCTGCCGGAGCCGGCGCGCCAGGTGGGTGTGATCACCTCCGCCACCGGCGCGGCATTGCACGATGTGCTGCGCGTGCTGCATCGCCGCGATCCCTCGCTGCCGGTGGTGATCTATCCGACGGCAGTGCAAGGCGTTGATGCGCCCGCCGCCATCGTGCGCGCCATCGAGCTGGCCAACCAGCGTGACGAGTGCGACGTGCTGATTGTCGGGCGCGGCGGCGGTTCACTGGAAGATCTGTGGAGCTTCAACGACGAGCGCGTGGCGCGGGCCATCTTTGCCAGCCGCCTGCCGATCGTCAGCGCCGTTGGGCATGAAACCGATGTCACCATCGCCGACTTTGTTGCCGATCTGCGCGCGCCGACGCCTTCTGCCGCTGCCGAGCTGGTGAGCCGCAACCAGATCGAGCTGCTGCGCCGTTTGCAGTCTCAGCAGCAGCGCATGGAGATGGCGATGGATTATTACGTGGCGCAGCAGCAGCGCCGCTTCACCCGGCTGCAGCATCGTCTGCAACAGCAGCATCCGCAGCTGCGCCTGGCACGCCAGCAAACCACGCTGATTCAGCTGCAGCGACGTCTGCAGGAAGCGGCCGACCAGCGGCTGCGCCTGGCGCATCGCCAGCAGGATCGCCTGCTGCAGCGCCTGCAATCCCAGCAGCCGCAGGGACGTATTCTGCGCGCTCAGCAGCAGTTACAGCAGTGGCACTACCGGCTGCAGCAGGGCATGGAAAAACAGCTCAATCACAGCCGGCAGCGTTTTGGTACGCTGGCAGCACAGCTGGAAGGCGTAAGTCCGCTGGCGACGCTGGCGCGTGGCTTTAGCGTCACCACCGATGCTCAGGGCCAGGTGGTGAAAAAGACCCGTCAGCTGCATACCGGCGATCTGCTGCTTACCCGGCTGGATGATGGCTGGGTGGAGAGTCAGGTGACGGCGTTACAACCACAGAAGGCGCGCAGCCGTAAGGCGTGATAATCTTTTCAGCCGCATAAATGGTTGATAACCCCCCGTAAATCGCGCGGGCTGCAGACGCAGCGGCGCGCGATTGATAAGCGGGTCTATACTTTCTGACATACCCATCCGTCAGGGAGTCCGACATGCCTTACAGCGTTATTCCTCCGTATATTCTGCGAAACATCATCGATAACTGTTCCGGCGCACAGCAGGATTACGCGCGGCGTACTCTCACCCACGTGCAACAGCTGATGGCGGAACATCCTCACACCGCCAGCGCAGCCAGCACCGCGCAGCCCGGCAGTGTTTTGCGTGCTATCTACGACGCGGGTAATACGCAAAATCTGCCCGGCACCCTGATCCGTGAGGAAGGCCAGCCCGGTAACGGTGACGTCGCCGCCGACGAAGCGTGGAACTATCTCGGCATCACCTATGATTTCTACTGGCAGATCTACCAGCGCAACTCGCTGGACAACAAAGGCCTGAAACTGGATGGCACCGTGCATTACGGCAAGGAGTACCAGAACGCCTTCTGGAATGGCCAGCAGATGGTATTTGGCGACGGCGACGGTGAGATCTTCAATCGCTTTACCATTGCCATTGATGTGGTCGCGCACGAGCTGACGCACGGCGTGACCGAAACCGAAGCCGGGCTGATTTACTTTCAGCAGGCGGGTGCGCTCAACGAATCGATGTCCGATGTGTTTGGCTCGCTGGTGAAGCAGTATCACCTCAGGCAAAGCGCCGATCAGGCCGACTGGATCATCGGCGAAGGGCTGCTGGCGGCGGGTATTAAGGGCAGTGGCCTGCGCTCGATGTCTGCGCCCGGTACCGCCTATGACGATCCGCTGCTTGGCAAAGATCCGCAGCCTGCCGATATGGATCACTATATCGACACGCGCGAAGACAACGGCGGCGTGCATCTTAACTCCGGCATACCCAATCGCGCCTTCTATCTGGCAGCGACCGCGCTAGGCGGCTTTGCCTGGGAACGGGCCGGTCAGGCATGGTACGACACGCTGTGCGATAAGGAATTGCCGCAGGATGCCGACTTCAGCACCTTTGCGCGCTTTACCGTACAGCATGCCGCAAAACGTTTTGATAATACGGTGGCACAGGCGATCCAGTCCGCGTGGCACGAGGTAGGTGTAAGGTGAATATTCAGCTGACCGATGACGCCATCATTGAGCTGGCGCGTGAAGGCGGCATTGCATTTATCCCCGGCCTGCGCAGCGAGCGGCGATTTGCGCTGGCGCAGCTGCCGGAACCGCAGAAGCAGCGCGTGTGCAACGTGCTGGAGCAGGCGCTGCCGCTCGGTGAGCCGGAGGAACAGGCCGCCAGCATCGGGCGTGGCGACCAGCGCTATTTCCGCATCCAGATTAGTTACGCGACCCACCGCGAAGCCGGAACGATTGTGATCCTGATTCCGGAAAACGTTGCGCCTCCTGAATTGCAGGCGCTGTGGCGCGATGGCGAAGAATAACTTAGACAGTTCCCACAGCATCGCCGTAACTGACTGACTATACTGGATAACGTGGCTAGCTAGTCCACATCAAAGAAAACACCCTTAGATGAGGTCTCTGCTATGACACAAACCAAGCAACGAGGCGGTGCCGGGAACTTTGCAGAGGACCCGGAGCGCGCCAGGGAAGCCGGTAGCGCGGGCGGCAAAGTCAGTGGGGGCAATTTCAGGAACGATCCTGAGAGAGCCAGGGAAGCTGGAAGAAAAGGAGGTCAAAAAAGCCGTCGCCCCTCTAAGCAGAAGTAAGTAAGGATCCTTACAGGAAGGAGTACGCCACGGAAGGTTAATAAAAAAGGCCGACATCATGATGTCGGCCTTTCTTTTACTGCGGCTTACTTGCTGTCGGGCAGCGCGTAAGCAATCACGTAATCACCGCGATCCGGTGACTGACGCGCACCGCCTGCGGAGATCAGGATGTACTGTTTGCCGGTTTTCGGCGAAACATAGCTGATTGGTCCGCCCTGGCTGCCCACCGGCAGACGTGCTTTCCACACTTCTTTACCGGTTGAGCTATCAAAGGCGCGCAGGTAGTAATCCTGGGTGCCGGCAATAAATACCAGACCGCCCTGCGTTGCCAGCGTACCGCCCAGCGTCGGCATACCGACCGGCATCTGCGCATGCATTTTGATACCAAACGGACCGGTATCCTGCACCGTACCCACCGGCACCTGCCACACAATCTGACGGGTCTTCATGTCGATGGCCGACAGCGTACCGAACGGCGGTGCCTGACACGGAATGCCCAGCGGCGACATGAAGCGGTTTTTGTTTACTGCGTACGGCGTGCCTTTCAGCGGTACCGCACCCATGCCGGTGTTGATGGCTTCACCGCCGTTGCTGGCAGCCGATTTGGTGGTGTCCTGCGGAATCATCTGCACCCACAGGCCAAGGCGCATATCGTTGACGAACATGTACTGGTTGTTCGGATCGAACGAGATGCTGCCCCAGTTCATGCCACCGAGCGAGCCCGGGAAGCTGAGCGAAACATCGGTGTCCGGCACGGTGAACAGGCCGTCATAACGCATGCCTTTAAAAGCAATACGGCAAGCCAGCTGGTCAAACGGCGTAGCACCCCACATGTCTGACTCGGTCAGTTTCTGATTGCCAATGTTTGGCATTTCTACCGAGTGCGGCTGAGTTTTGGTGTACTGCTCGTTCGGGATATGGCCCTGCGGCATCGGCAGCTCTTCAACTTTGGTTAAAGGCTTGCCGGTCAGGCGATCCAGCACCCAGATCATGCCGGTTTTCCCGCCGATCACCACCGCAGGTTTGGTGGTACCGTCCTTCATCGGGAAGTCCACCAGGCTCGGCTGCATTGGCAGGTCGAAGTCCCACAGGTCATTGTGGACCGTCTGATACACCCACTTCTCTTTACCGGTGGTCGCATCCAGCGCCAGCACCGACGCGCCATATTTGTGGTCCAGCGCGGTACGGTTGGCACCCCACAGGTCCACCGACGAACTGCCCATCGGCAGGAACACGGTGTTCATCGCCGGATCGTAAGAGATTGGCGCCCATGAGTTTGGCGTGCTGCGGGTGTAATCCTGACCCGGCATCAGCACGGCATTCGGATCTTCATTGCCCGGGTCAAACGCCCAGCGCATCTGGCCGGTGATGACGTCGAAGCCACGCAGAACGCCGCCAGGCATGTCTGTCTGTACGTTATCCGCGACGCGACCGCCCACCACGACCGTGGTGCCCGCCACCTGCGGCGGCGAGGTCAGCTGATACTGCGGGTCCGGCGCGCTGCCAAGACCTTGCTTCAGATCGACCACGCCGTGGTTGCCGAAGTTTTCACACAGCTCGCCGTTATCGGCGTTGATGGCAATCAGACGTGCATCGATGGTGTTCATCAGGATGCGACGCTGGCAGCTATCGCCCGCCGCCAGCGTTACCGCTGGCACCGGCGTGGAGCCCGGCTGCGTTGGCTGCTGTACCGGTTTGGTGGCATCAAAGTACGCCAGACCACGGCAGCGGTTCCACACCTGCGCCTGCGCATTGATTTCGCGCTTCCAGATCTGCTTACCGCTGTCAGCTTCCACCGCAATCACGTTGTTGTGCGGCGTACACAGATACAGGGTATTACCCACCTGCAGTGGCGTTTCCTGATCTTCTGCACCGTTACCGGTCGGGCTGATCGGCGTGTCGCCGGTATGGAACGTCCAGGCAACCTGCAAGTCTTTCACGTTGTCGCGGGTAATCTGGTCGATAGCGGCAAAACGGTCACCCTGCGGCGTACGGCCGTAGCTGCTCCAGTCCTGCTGCGGTTTGCTTTTATCTACCGGGATCAGCGGCAGCTGCTTGCCGGTGAAAGCCACAGTCGGATGCGGCTGGAACATCTGGACAAAGGTGACCACCATACCAACGGCAATCACCGCTGACAGCGCATATGAAAGCTTCGCCAGCGAGGCCTTGCCTTCACGCTTACGCAGCGCCGGCCAGGTAATAAATGCCAGCACCATCAGGCCGGCCGGCACCATCAGGCGCGACACCAGCGGCCAGAACTGCCAGCCAGCATCGTACAGCGCCCAAATCAGCGTACCGGCGAAGACCAGAATGAACAGCGTAACCGCCGAGGATTTACGGCGAAAGAACTGAATCGCCGACAGTAACATGACGATACCGGCAATGAGGAAGTACCAGCTGCCGCCCAGGGCCACCAGTTTACCGCCACCGATCGCGAAGAACAGGCCGATCGCCAGCAGGACCAGCCCGAATAACACGGACCAGAGACTCAACCCTTTACCGGGACGAGCGGAATTTTCTGCCATAACACAAACTCTCCTGAAAAAATAACGCGTGGCGGCCGGAATGCGGGAGCAGCCGGTCAATGTCTTCCTGACTGAGCAGGGACAGGAAGTTATCCGTTACGCTTTATTTTATATCTGTTGGTACGGGAGCTACGCCCGTTATGCAGCGCTTGTGAGCGAGGCCGCAGGATCAACATCCGCTGGCATTCGCGACAAGGCGGGCAGGATTGTACCATCCGGTACAATTAAAAGTGAACATCCATAACGCGGTGGTTACTGGGCAATAGCATTTTTGCTACAAACGCAGCGCGAAGCGAGCAGCCAGCGCCACTTCGCGCTATCGCAAACCCTCATTCGATGACGTCTTCCGGGCGATAATGCACGCGCCTGCTGGAGATCAGGCCGTGACCGTGGGTACAGAAATAATCTATGGCACCGCACGCCTTCAGCACCTGCAGCGGCTGCTGGCAGTCGGGACAGCAGGCCAGTGCGGTGAAATGACGCTGGCAGTGCGGGCAATCGAAGCGTTGTTCGCTGTAAGTGAGCGGTTGCTGACAGTGAGGGCATGGGGTGAGCATGATGACTCCGGAATCGTGGCTGAGGATCGTGATAAACCGGATGTTACGCCAAAAAAAGAGGGCCCATCCGGGCCCTCATCATGTTTAGCGTTTGTTTTTCTTCAGATGCGATATCAGACGCTTACGCTTACGCTGCTGGGTTGGCGTCAGCAGGTTGCGTTTGCCCGCATACGGGTTATCACCCTCTTTAAACTGGATGCGAATCGGCGTTCCCATCACGTTCAGCGAGCGGCGGAAGTAGTTCATCAGGTAACGCTTGTAGGAATCCGGCAGATCCTTCACCTGATTACCGTGAATCACCACAATCGGCGGGTTATAACCACCGGCATGCGCATATTTGAGTTTCACGCGGCGGCCACGCACCAGCGGCGGCTGATGGTCATCAGCAGCCATGTTCATGATACGTGTCAGCATGGAGGTATTTACGCGTTTGGTCGAGCAGTCGTACGCTTCGGTCACGGATTCGAACAGGTTGCCCACGCCGCTGCCGTGCAGTGCCGAGATAAAGTGCACGCGCGCGAAGTCGATAAAGCCGAGACGGAAGTCCAGCGTCTCTTTCACTTCATCTTTAATCTCCTGCGACAGGCCGTCCCACTTGTTGACCACAATCACCAGTGAGCGCCCACTATTCAGGATAAAGCCGAGCAGCGACAGGTCCTGATCGGAAATGCCCGCGCGCGCGTCAATCACCAGCATCACCACGTTGGCATCTTCAATCGCCTGCAGCGTTTTGATGACGGAGAATTTTTCCACCGTATCAGTGATTTTGCCGCGCTTACGCACGCCCGCGGTATCAATCAGAATGTACTCGCGGTCATCACGCTCCATCGGAATGTAGATGCTGTCGCGCGTGGTGCCCGGCATGTCGTACACCACCACACGGTCTTCACCGAGGATACGGTTGGTGAGCGTTGACTTACCTACGTTGGGACGCCCGACAATCGCCAGTTTGATCGGCAGACCGGTCGGATCAAAGGCTTCTTCCTCTTCTTCCTCCAGCGCTTCACCGTTCTCTTCGGCGGCTAACGCGGCCCAGTAGGCTTCGTTTTCGTCCTCTTCGCTGACTTCCCGCGGCACGATATCATCCATCCACGGCAGCAGCGCGGTTTCCAGCAGGCTGGTGACGCCACGACCGTGCGACGCGGCAATCGGGTGAATCTCACCCAGGCCGAGCGCGTAAAAGTCCAGCACCGCAGCATCCGGATCGAGACCATCAGTTTTGTTGGCAACGAGGAACGTCGCTTTATCGCGCGAACGCAGATGATTGGCGATCTGCTGATCCGCCGGCATGACGCCAGCGCGCGCATCGACTAAAAACAGCACTACATCGGCCTCTTCAATCGCCAGCAGCGACTGCTCCGCCATGCGGTTTTCCACGCCTTCCTCGGTGCCATCAATACCGCCGGTATCGATAACAATAAATTCGCGCCCTTCCACTTCGGCGCGACCATATTTGCGATCGCGAGTCAGTCCAGGGAAATCGGCCACTAACGCATCACGTGTGCGCGTTAAGCGGTTAAACAGCGTGGATTTCCCCACATTGGGACGCCCAACCAGCGCGACCACAGGTACCATAACACTTGCCTCAGTTTTAAAAATAAATCGCCCGAATGGCGTGATTATAACGGCATTTGCCGTCAGGTTCAGGCCGCAGGCGCCAAGAATATCATGCCTGACTAAAAACAGAACGGCCCCTGACGAATCAGGAGCCGTATCAATGCGTGCGAAACGCTGCCCGTCGGGCCATCGCCTTAACGGGTGATGGCGTAAACCTCACCGCCTTTCGCCTGGATCAGCAGCTTGTCACCGGCCACGACCGGCTCGGTCTGGAAGCCGTCGCTGTCCAGTTTCTGCTGCGCCACGAAGCGGCCGTCAAGGGTGTTGATCCAGTGCACGTAGCCTTCGCTATCGGCAACCACCAGGTAACCGTTGAACAGCACCGGAGACGTCAGGTTACGGTGCAGCAGATCGCTCTGACGCCAGATCGCCACGCCGCCATCGGCGTTGAGCGCAATCACGCGGTCATCCTGATCCACCAGATAGATGCGACCGGCATCGACGATCAGATCTTTGACGCCGCCGATTTCACGCTTCCACAGAATCTGACCGGAACGCAGATCCAGCGCCGTCAGGTTACCGTTGTAGGCCAGCGCATAGACCACGCCATTGACGATCACCGGCGTGGTGTCGACATCGTTAAGACGATCGATCTCGGTCGCGCCGCTTGGCTGGGAGATACGCTGCTGCCAGATCAGCTGGCCCTGGTTCATGATCACCGCGCTGACGCGGCCGTTATCGCCGCCAACAATCGCGCCGCCGAACGCTACTGCCGGCGCCGATTCACCGCGCAGCGACAGCGCTGGCATATCCAGATTCACGCTCCATTTCACCGCGCCGCTGCTCTGATCGAGCCCCTGCAGCATACCGTTGCTGGTGTGAATCAGTACCAGACCATCGCTGACCACCGGACGCGACAGTGCTTCACCGGCCACTTTGGTCTGCCAGGCAATGCTGCCGTCGCTGCTGTTCAGGGCAAATACCTGCCCCCGCTCGCTACCGATGTAGAGGCGATCGCCATTGGCCGTGATACCGCCAGACAGCAGTGCCGAAATGTTTTTCGAGAAGAAGCCGGTCTTCTCAGAGAGGTTCACTTTCCACTTCTCTTTGCCGTTGCTGGCGTCGAGCGCTTTCACGATACCGAAGCGGTCGGCGGCATACACGGTGCCGTCCTGCCAGGCGGGATGCAGATTGGAGTAGAAATCACCCACGCCGTCACCGACCGAGGTGCTCCACGCGGTTTCCGGCGTGAACTGGTTTTCAACCTTCGGCAGCGGGGCCATTTTCACTACATCTTCTTCGCCGCTGAACAGCGAGCAACCGCTGAGCAGAGTGACTGACATCAGCCCTGGCAGCAGGTATTTACGTAATTCCATGTGCGCTCTCTTGACTGGCTTAACTTAAGTTATTCATCTTCATCTGCAGCATCTGCTTCAGCGCAGGAGAAGCCTGCGATTCCGCACCTTTGCTCCAGGCATCGCGGGCGCCCTGCTTATCGCCTTTGCTCAGCAGTGCTTCGCCACGAATGTCCGCCACAATGGCTGTCCAGCCATCACCCTTCACATTATTCAGGGTAGTAAGGGCGGCATCGGCCTGATTTTGCTGCAGTTGAATGCGTGCCAGACGCAGGTTGATCACCGCCTGCAGATTGGCATCTTTGGTGTCTTTCAGCCCGCTCTGTAACAGCGTGATGGCTTTGTCTAACTGGTTGGCGGCAACGTACTGTTTAGCCAGATCCAGCGCGGCCAGCGCACCGTAGGTGTTGTTGTTCTCGCTGGCGAAGCTGGCGACCGCTTCCAGCGTCTGCGGCTTGTCTGCCTGCATGGCGCTGGTCAGCTGCTGATACTGCGCCGACGCGGCTTTGTCCGCTCCTTCCTGATGGCTGCTCCAGAAACGCCAGCCACCCAGCGCAGCGATACCGACGATAACCCCGACCGCCAGTGCTTTGCCATTATTGGCAAAGAAGCGACGCAGCGCATCAACCTGTTCGTTTTCGTTGCTGTAAACTTCCACGCAATCCCTCTCCTTAAAATGCCTGTTGCAGTGCTGCGCTTACTGCAGCAGCGTGTGCAGCGTCGCGGCGGCGTCGCTCTGCGCCAGCGTCTGCTGATCGCCGGTGCGCAGGTCTTTAATCACCACCTGGCCCGCTTTCACTTCGTCTTCGCCCAGCACCAGCGCAATGCGTGCGCCCCACTTGTCTGCACGGGCAAACTGCTTCTTGAAGTTACCGCCGCCGAAGTTGGTCATCAGCTTCAGCGCCGGGTCGGCATCACGCAGTTTTTCCGCCAGTTGCATCGCGGCGGACTGCACGCCCTGCCCCGAAGCGATAACATAGACATCAACAATGCGCGTCGGTTCAAATTCCGGATTCACCGCCTGCACCAGCAGCACCAGACGCTCGAGCCCCATGGCAAAACCGACCGCCGGCGTCGCGCGGCCGCCCAGTTGCTCCACCAGACCATCATAGCGACCGCCGCCGCACACGGTGCCCTGCGAGCCGAGGCTGCTGGTCACCCATTCGAACACGGTGCGGTTGTAGTAGTCGAGGCCGCGTACCAGGCGCTGATTGATGCGGTATTTGATGCCGGCATCGTCGAGCAGCGCGCACAGGCCGCTGAAGTGTTCACGTGACTCCTCGTCGAGGAATTCACCCAGCGTCGGCGCGTCGTTCAGCAGCGTCTGAATATCCGGATTTTTACTGTCCAGCACGCGCAGCGGATTGGTATACATGCGGCGTTTGCAATCTTCGTCCAGCACCTCTTTATGCTGTTCGAGGAAGGCCACCAGCGCGCTGCGGTAGTTGGCGCGTGCTTCCAGTGAACCGATGGAGTTCAGCTCCAGCTCAACGTGGTCAGCAATACCCAGCGCTTTCCACCAGCGATGGGTCAGCATAATCAGCTCGGCGTCCACGTCCGGCCCCTGCAGGCCAAACACTTCCACACCCATCTGGTGGAACTGGCGATAGCGCCCCTTCTGCGGACGCTCGTAGCGGAACATCGGACCGATGTACCACAGGCGCTGCTCCTGATTGTACAGCAGACCATGTTCGATACCGGCGCGCACGCAGCCTGCGGTGCCTTCCGGACGCAGCGTCAGGCTCTCGCCGTTGCGGTCTTCAAAGGTGTACATCTCTTTTTCAACCACGTCGGTGACTTCACCGATCGCGCGGCTGAACAGGGGGGTTTGCTCGACGATTGGCAGACGGATTTCACTGTAGCCGTAGCTGGCCAGCACCTGCTTCAGGGTGCCCTCAATACGCTGCCAGATGGCGGTATCTGCCGGCAGGTAATCGTTCATCCCGCGAATCGCTTGAATATTCTTCGCCACGTTAGAATCTCTTAATACAAAAAAACCTGTCCGGCATCATACCTTATGAGGATGAAACCGCACAGGTTCAATCACAACTGGCGTGCGCCGGGCGCACACCGTCCTTTATTTTTCCAGCTGCTGCACGTTGATGCGGCGGCTCTCGTCCAGCATGGTGGCTTTCGCACGGATGCGCGCTTCCAGCTGATCGATCATGTCATTGTTGTCGAGGCGATCGCGCTGACGCACGCCATCTTCGTAGAAACCGCTCTTCTTGTTGCCGCCGGTGACGCCGAGCGTCGAGACCGTGGCTTCGCCGGGACCGTTCACCACGCAGCCAATGATCGAGACGTCCATCGGCGTGATGATGTCTTCCAGCCGCTCTTCCAGCGCGTTCACCGTGCCAATGACGTCAAACTCCTGGCGCGAACAGGTCGGGCAGGCGATGAAGTTGATGCCGCGTGAGCGGATGCGCAGTGATTTCAGGATGTCGTAGCCGACTTTGACCTCTTCAACCGGGTCGGCGGCCAGTGAAATACGCAGCGTATCGCCAATCCCTTCCGCCAGCAGCAGACCAAGGCCGATCGCTGATTTCACCGCTCCCGCACGCGCGCCACCGGCTTCGGTGATGCCAAGGTGCAACGGCTGATCGATGGCTTTTGCCAGCAGACGGTAAGATTCCACCGCCAGGAACACATCGGAGGCTTTGACGCTCACTTTGAACTGGTCAAAGTTGAGGCGATCGAGGTGATCAACATGACGCATCGCGGATTCGAGCAGCGCCTGCGGCGTTGGCTCACCGTATTTTTCCTGCAGATCTTTTTCCAGCGAACCGGCGTTAACGCCGATACGGATCGGAATATTGTGGTCACGGGCGCAATCCACTACCTGGCGAATACGCTCGTTGTTACCGATGTTGCCTGGGTTAATGCGCAGGCAATCGACGCCGTACTCGGCCACTTTCAGAGCGATGCGGTAGTCAAAGTGAATGTCCGCTACCAGCGGCACGTTGACCTGCTGCTTAATCAGTTTGAAGGCTTCCGCCGCATCCATGGTGGGCACGGACACACGCACGATATCCACGCCGACGCGCTCCAGCTGACGGATCTGATTCACCGTAGCTTCGACGTCCGTGGTACGGGTGTTGGTCATTGACTGAACGGCGATAGGCGCGCCATCGCCAACCGGCACCTTGCCGACGTAAATACGTGTAGATTTGCGACGGATAATGGGTGCTTCGTTATGCATATTCTCTCTCCACAATTACCCGGAAAGCGCGCTGCGCGTTATTGCGCACCCAGCGTCAGACGGGCAACCTGGTTATTACGGATAAAACGACTTAAATCAACGGGCTGATTCTGATATTGCACGTCAACCGCACCCGGAGCGCCAATTTTCAGACGATACGGAGCAGTACCGGACAGACTGAGTTTACCGCCGCTACGTTGCAATCCGCTGAACAGCTTCTTACCGGTCGCATCGGTGACTTCCAGCCAGCAGTCAGCTTTGAAGTTCATCACCACGGCGTTAGGGTCGCCCGCAGGCTGGCTGACGGCAGCGGTACCGGTTGGCATTGAGCCTGCCGGCACGCTGTTGGCCGGCGCCGGTGAGGTGGCCGCTGGCGGTGCGTTATCAATCGGCGCCTGGCTCGGGGACACCACTGCGTTGTCGCTGCTGGTTGCCGTGTTGCTGCTGGTCGCTGCTGGCGCAGTGTTAGTGCTGCCAGCGTTGTCTGGCGTGCTGACCGCACCGGCACCGGTGTCAATCGGCGTACCGGCCGCGTTAGTGTCGCTGTCGGTAGTGCTGTCCGTGCTGTTGTCACCCAGCGGAATCGACTGGCTGTTGTCGCTGCTGCTGCCGTTCTGGTCAGCCATCGACACCAGATCCGCCTGCGAGGCTTTATGGTTCTGCCACCACCAGGCGCCGGTCAGGCCGACCACCACGAAAATCACCAGCCAGGTGAAGATCATCAACCAGCCGTCACGCTTTTTACGACGCTTACCCAGTGAGAAGCTCTGCATCGGCTCAATTTTCGCCGCACGCACCGGAGCCTGCTTCGCCATCATCGGCAGCAGGTCATCTTCAGGTACATGCACCAGACGCGCATAAGAGCGAATGTAGCCGCGCAGGAAGGTCGAGGCCAAATCCGCCGGGGATTTATCCTCTTCAATATCACGCACGGTAGAAAGTTTCAGGCACAGGCGCTCAGCGACGTTTTGCTGGGTCAGCCCCATCTGCTCACGGGCCAGACGCAGGCGTTCACCTGTGGAATGTACTGCAGAATTCTCTTGAGTGGCTTCAGTATTCATTAGCTAAATAACGCTGGTACTGTATCGATTGTGGAAAACTTCGCGCCAACCGGTCGCCATAACGTGTAACGTCAGCAGCGTTTCCCTGTTGCGCGGCGAAACGTATCTGTAACCCCAGACTCTCTGCCGTTGCCGGCAAATGCTGATGGTAAACTTCTAAAAGCAGCGGCACTGAAGCCCACTGCTGCTGTTCAAGCCGTCGTTCCACTTCCGTCAGCAGCATACTGCCCTGCTCCGGTGCGGCATCCAGCGCGAGATCGAACTGCTGGCGCGCGGCGCGATCCTCTCCCGCCTGCAGGTAACAATAGCCCGAAAACAGCAGGGCATCCTGAGCGGCATCGCTGTGCTGCGCTTCAGTTGCCAGCTTAAACTGTTGATGCGCTTCGTCATACTGCCTCAAACCGCAGAGAAACGCACCGTAATTGTTAGCCACATAACCATTCAGCGGCGCTAACTGCTGCGCGCGCTGGTAGTAATGGCGCGTCCGGGCGTTATTCTGCTGTGCCTGCGCGACGCGCGCAAGCGCCAGCGGCACCCGGTAATCGCGCGGCGCGGCCTGCTGCGCGCGCAGCAAATTGCGCTGCGCCGCGGCATAATCCTTCACCGCCAGATAGTGCAATCCCAGCTGCAGCCGGATATCGGCCGCGCCGTGCCGCGCCGGTGCTTCGACACACCCGGTTACAACAAAGCCGGCCAGCAGCGCGGCGGGTAATCCTTTACGCATCTCAGTCTCTCCCTGTCAGTTCAGCGCAGAGACTGCCATGCCTGACGCCCGATGCGTAGCAGCGGGCGCGATCTTTCAGAGCGCCTTCACAGAGATGGCTTCACCGGCCATTTTTTTACGCAGCGTACGCTTGGTGCGGTCGATAACATCGCCGGCCAGCTGACCACAGGCGGCATCAATGTCGTCGCCGCGCGTTTTACGCACGATGGTAGTGAAACCGTACTCCATCAGCACTTTGGAGAAACGGTCGATGCGGCTGTTCGAGCTGCGGCCATACGGCGCGCCCGGGAAGGGGTTCCACGGAATCAGGTTGATCTTGCACGGCGTCTCTTTCAGCAGCGCCGCCAGCTCATGCGCGTGTTCGGTGCTGTCGTTGACGTGATCCAGCATCACGTACTCAATCGTCACGCGGCCCTGATTGGCGTTGGATTTGCCAATGTAGCGCTTCACCGCCGCCAGGAAGGCTTCGATGTTGTACTTTTTGTTGATTGGCACGATGTCATCGCGGATGGTGTCATTCGGTGCATGCAGCGAAATCGCCAGTGCCACGTCGATCATATCGCCGAGCTTATCCAGCGCCGGCACTACGCCCGAGGTCGACAGCGTCACGCGACGTTTGGAGAGGCCGAAACCGAAGTCATCCAGCATGATCTCCATCGCCGGCACCACGTTGGTGAGGTTGAGCAGCGGCTCGCCCATGCCCATCATGACCACGTTAGTGATCGGACGCTGGCCGGTCACTTTAGCGGCACCGATAATTTTTGCCGCGCGCCATACCTGACCAATGATTTCAGACACGCGCAGGTTACGGTTAAAGCCCTGCTGCGCGGTCGAACAGAATTTACACTCCAGCGCACAGCCTACCTGCGAGGAGACGCACAGCGTGGCGCGGTCGGCTTCCGGGATATAAACGGTTTCCACCAGCTGATCGCCGACGCGAATCGCCCACTTGATGGTGCCATCGCTGGAGCGCATCTCTTCCGCCACTTCCGGCGCACGAATTTCAGCGCGCTGCATCAGCTTGCCACGCAGCACTTTATTGATGTCTGTCATCTGCTCGAAATCATCGCAGCAGTAGTGGTACATCCACTTCATGACCTGATCGGCACGGAACGGTTTTTCGCCCATCTCAACAAAGAATTCGCGCATCTGCTGACGGTTAAGATCCAGCAGGTTAATTTTTTCGTTTTTCGGGGAAACAACCACGGGGGAAGCGGACGATGGCGTCACAATCTGTTCGGACATAATGTTCTCTGGCCTCGTTGTTACACGTTACGGCTCTGGTTAAGAATAGGAAAAAAACAGCGCCCTCGCTGAGCCAGGCTCAACAAGGGCGCATAATTGTACTACATCTGCTGCGTGATGCCAGGGGAACGTCTTAGCCACCGGTTACAAGGTGTAAAGACGCCTGTCCGCATCCGCTACCGCGCACTTAGCGGGTACGTGGGCAGACTTCGTTTTCTGCGAAGAAGTAAGCGATTTCGCGTGCCGCAGATTCTGCAGAGTCAGAACCGTGGGTGGCGTTTTCGGTGAAGCTGTCTGCGTAGTCAGCACGCAGCGTACCGGCCAGCGCGTTGTCCGGGTTAGTTGCACCCATCAGATCGCGGTGACGCTGGATAGCGTTTTCGCCTTCCAGAACAGATACCACAACCGGGCCAGAAGTCATGAACTCAACCAGACCATCAAAGAACGGACGGCCTTTGTGCTCCGCGTAGAAGCCTTCAGCCTGCTCTTTGGTCAGGTGCAGCATTTTCGCACCAACGATTTTAAAGCCAGCGCTTTCGAAACGGTTGTAGATAGCACCAATCACGTTCTTAGCGACGGCGTTTGGTTTGATGATGGAGAAAGTGCGTTCGATTGCCATGATTACCTCTGATTAGCATCCTGAAGAAACCGGGAACCCGCTCCCGGTAAGAAAACGCGCCGATTATAGGGAGATCGGCGCGCCTTGCCTATGAGTGAAGAGAGGAATTATTGAAAATAATTGATTTCTGTCGGGGCAAACACGCAAAAAATATGCCATAGCGCTGCGTTTAGCCACGCGTGAAGGACACCCAAGCCAGCTGCCCGGCCTCATCCATCACCACCAGCTGATAACGACCGGGCTCGCGCAGCACCAGCGAGGCGCTGTTTTTTCCCGCCGCCAGTTCCACCGGCTGCCCGTTTAAAAACCACCAGCGCTGCGTACCCTGCCCGCCCTGCACCGCCACCGGCAGCAGCAATACGACCTTACCGGGCAGCGGCTGCACGCGCTGGCCATTGATCACGCCGGTCACCAGCAGCGGCGCGCTGTCCCCCTGATTCAGCGGCGGGCAGGTCGCATCCAATGGCGGCAGGCGCTGCGCCCGCCGTTCGCCCGGTGGCAGCCACGGCTCAAGCGGCAGCGGCCACATCACGCGTTCCCGGCTTTGCGCATCCGGACAATCCGCCGCCACGCGCAGCCCTTTGCTGTTTTGCCAGAAGCGCTGGCGTAAGCCATTGACGCCCTCCTGACCCGGCGCCAGCAGCGTTGGCGGCACGGTCTGATTCAGCACCCAGCTGTAACGCCGCTGCCGGCAGTTCTCGTCGCCGGCGGGCAACGGCTGGCCGCCGGGCCAGCAGATACTGACGGCGCTGACCGTCGCCGGGCGCGGATCGCCGGGCACGCCGCGCGCCGGCAGGTGTCCCGCCAGCAGGTGATTAACCTGCTGCATCACCGGCACCGCCGACGCGTAACCGAACTGGCCGGCAACCGGCGTGGCATCCGGCCTGCCCACCCAGACGCCAATCAGATAGCGCGGCGTGATACCGACGCTCCAGGCATCGCGATAGCCGTAGCTGGTGCCGGTTTTCCACGCCAGCGGCACGATATCGGCGACCGCCCCGCTGGCGGCAGGCTGCGCCTCACCGGCGAGAATGCGGCGCACAATCCACGCCGCGCCGGGCGACAGTAACGGGCGCTGCAGCAGCGGCTGCTGTGGCAGCCAGCGCAGCTGTGCAGCATTACCGTGGCGGGCAAAGGCGCTGTAGGCGGCGACAATGTCGTCCAGCCGCGCGCCGGTGCCGCCCAGCACCAGCGACAGATTCGGTTCACCGCCCGCCGGAAAACGCAGATTCAGGCCGACGTTGCGCAGCCGCGCGGCGACGTTTTTCGGTCCAAGCGCCTCCAGCAGCTGCACCGCCGGCAGATTGAGCGAACGCTGCAGCGCTTCGCTGGCGCTGACCGGGCCGTGAAAGCCGCTGTCGAAATTGCCGGGACGATAGTCGCCAAAGCGGCGTGGCACATCCTGCAGCAGCGATTCGCCATGAATCAGGCCATCATCCAGCGCCATGCCGTAGACAAACGGCTTGAGCAGCGATCCCGGCGAACGAACGCTGGCAATCATATCCACATGGCCAAAGCGGCTATCGTCATTGAAAGACACCGAGCCGACGTAACCGCGCACCTTCATGCTGCTGTGGTCGACAACCAGCAGTGCCAGCGAGGTGCGCGGCGGCAGCCGGGTTTGCAGCGACGCAGCGAGGTTCTCCAGTTCACGCTGCAGCGACACATCCAGCGTGGAGGTAATTTTGCTGTCGGGCGACAGCGACAGCAGCCGGCGCGCCAGCAGCGGTGCCAGCTGCGGCAGCTGGCGCGGCGGCAGCCATACCGGCTCCTGTTTGATTTCGGCGACGGTATGCGCCGGCCACACCTGATACTGCGCCAGGCGATCCAGCACTTTATTGCGGGCAGCTTCAGCGCGCTGCGGCCAGCGGTCCGGGCGCAAACGGCTGGGTGCCTGCGGCAGCACCGCCAGCAGCGCCGCCTCGCCGCGGGTAAGCTGCGACGCCGGTTTGCCCAGCCACATCCAGCTGGCAGCGCCGACGCCCTCAACCGTGCCACCAAACGGGGCGCGGTTGAGATACAGCGTGAGGATCTCGCGCTTTGACAGATGCCACTCCAGCTGCAGCGCACGCCACGCCTGCACCACTTTGCCACGCAGGGTACGCGGCTGCGGATCAATCAGCCGCGCCACCTGCATAGTCAGCGTGCTGCCGCCGGAGACAATGCCGTGCTGCAGCAGGTTTTGCCCGACGGCGCGCACTATCGCCAGCGGGTTAATGCCGGGATGGTGCCAGAACCAGCGGTCTTCGTAGGTCAGCAGCGCCTCGATATAGGCTGGTGACACCTCGTCCAGCGTCACCGGATAGCGCCACACGCCCTGTCGATCGGCAAAGCGCCACAGCGGCGTGCCATCTTCCGCTACCACCACCCGCGCCGGCTGTAACTGGCGTAGCGGCAGCGGATCGAGCCGGTCCAGCAGCCATAGTGCGCCCACCAGCAGCAGTAGCAGCAGCGCCAGCCCGCACAGGCGTCGGTGGCGCTGCGTCACGGGCGCTTAACGCACATGAAGTTTTTCCGGCGTGGTGCCGATGGCGCGCCACGCGGGCACATACATCGACTCCACCTGCGGTGGCGGCAGACGATAACTGCCCGGCGTCACCGCGCGCGCCAGATACAGCAGCGTGCCGGGCGTGTAGCCATCCAGCGCCAGCGCGGCGACAAAGCGGTCGTCGCGGAACTCAAGATGTTTGATGTTGGCCTGCTGCATGTCCATCATGCTCTCTTTCAGCGCATCGGCACTGTCGCCCAGGCTGGCGCTGCTGTCGCTCAGGTTTTGATTTTCCAGCTCCAGCCCGGCCGGCAGCAGATCCACCACCAGCGCATCGCTGACGCGCTGGCTGGCGCCCACCTTCAGCCGCACCACCAGCAGCTCGCCGCTCTTAAGGTTATTGAGATCGGCCGGTTTACCGTCCAGCGTGAAGTATTCGCGACTGATGCTGAGCACGTTGCTGACCGGTGACGGCGCGGTACGCGGATAGCCCACCACATTGAGCGTACCGTACAGCGGCGACGGTGTGTCGCTGGTCACCGTCAGGCCCTGCTGCAACTGCTGCGCGCTCAGCCCGAGACTCAGCAGCCGATCGCTACGCAGCGGCTGGTCCTGAAGCGTGGCCTGCCAGACTTCACCCGGATGCTGCTGCAGCGTCCGCGCGGCGAGGAACAGCGCATTGTTCTCCTGAGTGGAGAACCAGCGCTGCCCATGCAGCGTTTGCGCCAGTTCAATCAGCAATGGCCCCTGCTGCGCCGGCAGCAGCTGATTTTCCTTCAGCAGCGCCAGCGTCAGCGCGCGGTCACGCAGCGGACTGCCGTAATCGCCCAGCCACATGTCAGGCTGGCGTTGCAGCGCGATACCCTGCATCAGCGCCAGCTGCGCGCGCTGCGTATCGCCCATCTGCTGCAACGCCACGCCAAGCTGCACCAGCGCCAGTCCGGACTTCGCCTGGGCGCGTTGGTCATACAGCGCCCGCAGCGCGCCGAGCGGCGCCTGCTGCTGACGCGCCAGTACCAGCCCCGCGTAGGCCTGCACGCTAAAACGCAGCGCATCGGCATCGCTGCTCCAGCTGGTTTCGATTTGCGCCGGATCCTGCAAATAACGCAGCAGGCGCTGGTCGGCGCGATTAATCACGCCCTCCGGCACGCTGTAGCCCGCTTCGCTGGCGCGCAGCAGGAAGTCAGTGACGTAAGCGGTGAGCCAGAACTCCTCGCTGCTCTCTTTGCTCCACAGGCCAAAGCTGCCGTTACCGCGCTGCATGCCGGCCAGGCGCGCAATGCCGGTGTCAATTGCCGCGCGGCGCGCCTCATCAGTGCTGGTTTTGATGCCCATCGCGCTGAGCTGGGCGTGATTAGTGAAGAGTGAAGGCCAGATGCCGCTGGCGGTCTGCTCCAGACAGCCATAGGGATAAGCGTAAAGCTGGATGATGTAGCTGGCGATATTCAGCGGCGGCTGAGAACTCAGCGACAGCTGGCCACTCAGCGTGCTGGCCTGCAGGCCGTTGAAAGCGCTCGCCATCACCTGCCAGCGCTGCCCGCTGTTCATTACGTTATCGAAACTCAGGGTTTGCGCCGGATAAGCCGGACGCACACCAATCTTCCAGCGGCGCACGCTCGGTGCCAGCGTCTCGTTCGGCAGGCTCAGCCCCGAAACGGTCACCTGCACGTCGCCCTCACCAAAACCGTCCTGCGCTTTAACCGGGATCGCCAGCGTGGTCCGCGCCCCTTTCGCCAGCTGCACCCTGGCCGGGATTTGGCCGTTGAGTGCAATCAAGCCGCTGGCGTTAACCGCGACGTTCAACGTTTGAGGTTGATCGGTAAGGTTGGTCAAATCCAGCGCCAGTGTTGATTGATCGCCGCTGGCAAGAAAGCGCGGCGTCGCCAGTTCGCTTACCAGCGGTGCGGCGACCACCATTTTACGATCTGCCGCGCCGAAACTGTCTTCGCTCCACACCTGCGCCATCAGCCGCAGCTCGCCGTTGAAGGCCGGTACCGGCAGTTCCAGCGTGCCCTCGCCGCTGGCATCCAGCGTCACCAGCTGCAGCTGCTGCGCCACAATCTGCGCCTCGGTGACCGGCTTTTTACCGCCGCGCGACAGCGCATCGGCATCATCCCCGTCACCGCCAAAACGCTGCGCCGCCAGTTTGCCACCGCCCTCAATCAATTGCCCGAACACGTCATACTGATCGGCGTTGTAGCGCTTGCGGCCAAAGAAGCCGTTCCACGGATCGGGGGTGGCATAGTCGGTAATGCTCAGCACGCCGCTGTCCACCGCCGACAGCAACACCTGCACCTGCTGCGGCAGCGCACCGCCCTCGCGGCGGGCTTTAACCTTGACTTGCACGGTTTGTTCCGGCCGAATCCTGTCCGGTGCCTCAAGCGCCAGCGTCAGGCGGCGCGCGGCGGTTGCCATCGGCAGATGCAACAAGCCGACCGCACGTTTTGGCGTGGTGCCGTTCGCTTTGTCGCCGTCGCGTACCACAATCGCGCTGAGATAGAGATCGTGGCGTTTCCACTCCGCACTGACTGGCACATTAATGGTAGCGCCGCCCGCCGGCACATCCAGCGGTTGCCACCACAAGGTGCCGCTGCTCGACTCCACCAGCAGATAGCCTTTGCCGGCCGCCGGGGATTCCACCGTGACACGCGCGGTGTCGCCGGGTTGATAGGCGGCTTTGTCGATCTTCAGTTTGACCTGATCCGGACGCAGCGCGCCGGTGCCGTTGGTGTTGTCCTGCCACCAGTAACCTGCCTGGAAACGCACGCTGCTGACGATGTTGTCACCGGCATGCACTTCAAGACGATAGGTGCCCCACTCTACCGGGAAGCTGACTTTCTGGCTGCCGCCCGCCGCAATGCTGATGCGCTGCTGCTCTTCCTGCAGATCTTTTTCATCGTAACGTGACTGCCAGCCTTCGCTGTCGGAGAAGCTCCAGAAGTAGTCGCGACGTTCGTGGATCAATCGCACATCAAGATCCTGCGCCGCCAGCTTTTCGCCCTGCGCATTGGCGTATACCACGTCAAATTCGGCGAGGCTGTTTTCCGGCACGGTTGGCTCATCGTTATAACGATCGGTGCGATAGTCGTACACTGATTCGCTGTTAAACAACGGACGTATGCCCGGCAGCGCTGGCGCAGGCCAGATCGCTTGCGTGGCGCGCCGCGTTACCGGACGACCGCCGGTCTCCAGCAGGCTGGCCTGCAAAATCAGGTTGAGCGGAGAGTGGCTCTCCGCCCAGCTGCTTTCGACCTTAAGCTGCAGCCTGCCGCTGTCGTCCAGCTTTTCATCCACATCATCAAGGCTGCGTTTCAGTTCCTCAGTGATGTCGCCAAACTGATAACCGGGCAACGCAGCGACCGCTTCACGCGCCGGACGCAGGAACAGCTGGCCTTGCAGTTCGTTGCCTGCCGCTGGCGCGCCATACAAATAACGACCTTCGATATCAAAGGTGACGTCGGCATCTGGCGACAGGGGCTGAGTGTTGCTTTTAAGCGACAGCGCCATCCGTTCGGGCAGGAAATCTTCTACATTGAACGGCCAGCTGCGCGGCTGGTTGTCGCCGCTGTTAATACGCAGCGTCCATTTACCGGTCATCGCCGAGGCCGGTAAGGCAAAACGTTGTTGATAAACGCCGTTCACTGGCTGCCAGACGAAGGTTTGTGCCACTTCACCATTCGGCTGCACCACTTCAGCTTTCACCGGCTGCGGCGGCAGTGGTTTGCCATCGGCATCGCGCAGCAGCGCATTAAC
>JAPTSV010000042.1:0-46818 GCA_026979955.1 Megalurothrips usitatus
AGGCCGGCTACGCGGTTGTAGTTGCCGTATTTTTCCGCCTGCTGGATCTGATATTCGATTGCAGAACGCTTCGCATCGCAGTTATAAGCGGCTGACGCCATGGAAGAGAAACCAACACCCAGCGCCATAACTACTGGCAGAACCGCCATTTTAGTCATCTTTTTCATCATATTATCCTTAAACATTACATGGACGCGGAGAGCCCGATGCCCCCCTTCCTGTCCACAACAAGTCTAGAGTTTTGCCGATTACCTTAAAAGCCAACGGCATCTTAATCAGGCTGTAGGAAAGGATGATTCTCCTGTAGTCCCTCAAGCCGTGAGGCCAGCCGCGCCGCTTCATCCAGCACGGCTTCAACCAGCGCCATATCGCGGCGCTGCTGCAGCGCCCGGCACGCCTGGTCCAGCGCCTCGACGTGCAGCAGCCGCGCGGCGCCCGCCAGCTTATGCGCCAGCGCCTGTATATCGTCCCACGGCACGGGCCGCCGCCGCATGGCCTGACGCAGCCGGTCGCCGTCCTCATGCAGGCAGCCCAGCAGCGTGGCGATAAACTCCTGCAGCACCGCCGGCTGCTGCAGCTCCGCCGGCAGCCGGGCGAGGAGATCCTCCTGATGCGCCGGCACCCTCACCGGCAGGCGCTGCAGTTTCTTGCGCAGCATCGCCAGATTGACCGGCTTAAACAGGCAATCGTCCATCCCGGCCCGCAGGCACGCTTCGCGCGCGCTCTCCTGTGCGTTGGCGGTCAGCCCCCAGATGGTTGACGGCGCAAGGTGCCGCTCGCGCTCATTCAGCCGTATCCGCCGGCTCAGGCTATAGCCGTCCATATTCGGCATATGACAATCGGTGATGACCAGGTCGAAATGCGCCTGTTCCAGCAGCGCCAACGCCTGCTCGCCATCCTCCGCCGCGGTGGGAGCGTGGCCGAGATACGTCAGCTGCCGGCTCAGCAGCATGCGCCCGGCATGGTGATCTTCCGCCACCAGCACCCGCAGACGCCGCGCCGGCTTGGGGAGCGCCCTGTCGTTCGGCGGCGGCGCCTGCACCTGCAGCAGGCGCGCCACGGAGAGCGCCACGGTAAACTCGCTGCCCAGCCCGACCTCGCTGTTGACGCTGATAAAACCGCCCATCATTGCCACCAGCTTACGGCAGATGAACAGGCCCAGCCCCGCGCCGCCAACGTCGTTCTGCCCCTGAGTAAACGGCTGGAACAGTCGCTTCAGCGTGCGGGCATCGATGCCTTTGCCGGTGTCGGAAACCTGCAGGCGCAGATCGAAATGCTCTTTGGTGACCTTCTCCACCACCGCGCTTAGCGTGATCTGCCCCTGGCTGGTAAACTTGATCGCATTACTCACCAGATTCGACAGCACCTGCTTGAAGCGCACCGGGTCGACCAATACGTCGCCGGTAATTTCCGCATCGATCTCCAGCCTGAAATCCAGTCCTTTCTGCCGGGCGAGGCCGTCAAACAGCATGGCCATCGACTCGATAAGCCGCCGGATATCGGTGCGCTGCGGGTGCAGCACCAGACGGTCGGCCTCAATGCGAGAAATATCCAGAATATCGCCGATCAGCGTCAGCAATGAGTGCGCCGACTCATGGGCCACGCCCAGCAGTTCGATATCCGCCAGCTCATCGCCCGGCTGACGGTTCAGCAACAGCTCCAGCATGCCGATAATGGCATTCAGCGGCGTGCGTATCTCGTGGCTCATCGTCGCCAGGAAGGTGGTTTTGGCGCGGTTGGCGCGGTCGGCATGCTCTTTTGCCTGACTCAGCTGCTCGATCAGCCGGTCGCGCTCGGTCACGTCGAACCAGCCGCCGATTTTCCCCTCCGCCCGATGCCCTTCGGTGATCCACAGCGAGTTCCACTGCTGCAGGGTGTGGCGCTGCTCACCCCTCTGTAAATAGCGGGTGACGAACATCCCCTTGCCCTTTTCGCCGTCGGTCAGCGCAATGTCCGACGCGCCGGGCAGCCCCAGCGGGATATCATCCAGCGAGGTGCCGATAATCTGCTCAGCCGTAGCGTCGATAGCGCGGTAAAACGAGGCGTTCGCCATCACGATCTGCCCCTGCAGGTTGGTCATATAGATCGGCAGCGGCACGGCGTCCATCACCAGCTGGCAACGCCGGCTCAGCTGCCGCTTATTGCGCACCTGGCTGATGAAATACGCCGTAGCCAGCAGAATCAGCATCAGACTGGTGCCGAACAGCAGCGCGGGATAGTAGCGGAACCAGCGCTTGCCGCTGCTGCGCGCCCCTTCAAGCAGGTAAGTATTGTTGTACCAGTTGCTGGTCATGGCGTGGATATCTTCCGGCGGTATATTGAGCAGCGCCTTATCCAGAATGGTCGCCAGCGGGTATTCGGTGCCGGCGACGCCAATCACGAAGTGCGCCGGCTCGGTATCCAGCGACTCCAGAATATGCAGCCCGGACGGCTGTTCATGCGCCAGGAAGAAATCCGCGCTAATCATCGGCAGCACCAGCGCCTCCACCCGGCGTTTTTTGACGGCGTCAATGCCGGCCTGCGGCGAGTCCACATTGACAATGCGGCTTTCCGGGTAGCGCTCCTGCAAAAATGCCTTCAGCGGATGGCCGTCCACCAGCGCGATTACCTGCGGCTCGCCCTGCGCCTTCTGGCTCTCCAGCCCGACTAACACCCAGGAGTTGATCAGAAACGAGCGGGTGGTCATCAGGCCGTTTGGCCAGACGGAATCCAGCGTCAGCCCTACCACCACGTCCGCCTTGCCGGCGTGCACCGCATTGAGCGAGTCCTTGAGCGAGCGGGCGCGGATAATATCGAATTTCAGGCCGGTCCGGTCGGAGATGGCGTCCATCACATCGGCGCTCAGCCCGCGAAACCCGCCCTGCACGTCGAAGAAACTCAGCGGCGGGAAGTCGCCGTTGACCACCACCCGCACGTGCGGATGATCCTCAACCCACTTGCGC
The DNA here is from genome assembly GCA_026979955.1 of Megalurothrips usitatus. Taxonomy (NCBI): domain Eukaryota; kingdom Metazoa; phylum Arthropoda; class Insecta; order Thysanoptera; family Thripidae; genus Megalurothrips; species Megalurothrips usitatus. Next base: position 2,943 of record JAPTSV010000042.1, read on the forward strand.
TCCAGCGAGGTCAGCAGCAGGTGCTCCCCCCCCTGCGACATCGGAATGCCGCCGTTCCAGCGGCTCTGGATCTCCGCCTGCGTACTTTCGGGAATGATCGACAGCACCGCATCGAGAATCTTCTGCAGACGCACGTTGTCCGGCGCCAGGCCGAAGGAAAAGCCGCGCACCTCCTGCGGCGGCAGCAGCTGAATGCGCAGGTTGTTCAGATTACCCTGATTAATCAGATAGCGGGCGACCGTCGCATCGCCGATAAAGGCGTCGAGGTTCTTGAAAGACAGCGCCTCCAGCGCGCGGCGGGGAACGTCCAGGCTCTGGTAGTGTGCAACGGGGAAGCGCTGCAGTATGCGCGGGTTATTGCGGTACAGGCTCTCAATCGCAATCTCCTTCAGCGGCTGGAAGCGCAGCAGGCTGTCGGTGCGCAACACCAGCGCCGGCGCCGCCGGCACATAGGCTCTGGTCAGCCGCAGGCCGGGGTCTTCTGCGCCCATCGCCGCCACGTTGCCGACCATATCCACCACGCCTTTCAGCAGATCCTGCCGCAGAGCGGCGTCATTTTCGTAGTAACGCACCTTGATCTGCACGTTGAGGTTATAAGCGAGAATGCCGAGATAATCGGCATTGATGCCGCCATAATCATTGGCGCCGCTGGTAATATCAAACGGCGGGTAATTCGGCGGCGCCAGGCCGAAGACCAATACCCGTTTACGCCGCAGCCACAGCCAGTCATCGCTGCTCAGATCGGGATCCGCCAATTGCACCTGCTGCCCGCGGCTGACCAAATTGATTTCCCGGCTTGGCGATAGCGTGACGGAATAAACACCGCCGGAAAACAGCGCCAAAAAAAAATAATAGATATTTAGCCATGAGTCTCCGAGCTTCCCTGCTCATTCAATAGCGCATAAACTTCCTCTAATGATTTGCCATTGAACTTTTCAATCAGACGACTCTTATAAGTACTGATAGTTTTATTGCTCAGCAATAATCTGTCGGCAATCTCCTTATTACTCAGCCCCTCAGACAAATAACGCAGCACCGTTAATTCACGATCGGACAGGCGCGCCAACGCATTATTATTTCGCACCGAGGTATTAAGCAGCGGCGTCACCGCATCATGAGGAAAACAGGCGTAACCCTGCAGCACCAGCTGGCACAGCGGCACCAGCTGGCTGATATCCCGATCTTTATGAAAGAAACCGCGCGCGCCGGCGCGCATGGCCCGCTCCGCGTAGTTCTCTGCGGGGAGACCGGTATAGACAATAACCTTGATAGCGCTGTCCAACTGGCGAATGCGCTGAAGAACCTGCAGGCCGTCCATTTTATTCAGCATGATATCCAGAATCACCATGCCGGGCCGGCTCTCTTTTATTTTTGCCAGCGCCTCGGTACCGCTGTTCGCCGTTATAATTACATTATCACCTAATTGCGCCAGCATTGTTTTGACGGCAAAACAGATTGCCGGGTGATCGTCAACCACCAGCCAGGTATCCATAAGAATATCCTTATTCATGGGCAAGAAAACCAGAATATAACTATGCCCTCCCGGGAAATTAATAACCGTAAGGAAGAGCAACAGCCCAATTATAAATAAAAGACCACAACATCCATATTATCATTCTCGCGTCGGGATTGTGTCATTATAAAATTCCCTGCGCAATACGTTGCTGCATTCCCTGAGCAAAGGTTTGCATGCCCGCCTGCGCGCCGCTTTGCAGCACGCTGGCCAGCTGATGCGTTTTTCCTTCACGGATCATGCTGCTTACCGCCGGCGTCGCCGTCAGGATCTCAAACACCGCCGTTCTGCCGCCTTCGGCCCTGCGCAATAATTTCTGCGCGATGACCGCCTGCAAACCGCTGGCCAGCTGGGCGCGCACGTAGGCTTTCTCCTCCGCCGGGAAGACGTCGATCACCCGCTCAACCGCCTGCGGCGCGTTGCGGGTATGCAGGGTCGCCAGCACCAGGTGGCCGGTTTCCGCGGCGGTCATCGCCAGCCGGATGCTGAGGCTGTCGCGCAGCTCGCCGACCAGGATCACGTCGGGATCTTCGCGCAGCGCGGCGCTCAGCGCCGCGTCGAAGCTGCGGGTGTCGCGCCCCAGCTCGCGCTGCTGAATCAGCGACAGCGCGCTGTGGTGGATAAACTCAATCGGGTCTTCCAGCGTCAGAATATGCCGCCGCTGATGACGGTTAATATGGTCGATCATCGCCGCCAGCGTGGTGGATTTACCGCTGCCGGTCGCGCCCGTGACCAGAATCAGCCCCTCCTCACGCTCGGTGAGCGCCGGGATAATCGCCGGCGCCTGCAGCTGCTCCAGCGTCGGACAGCATTCCGCAATGCGGCGCAGCGCCAGCGACACGCCGGCGCGCTGATAAAAAAAGTTGGCGCGCAGCCGCGCGCCGCGCGCGGTTGTCAATGCGCAATCCAGCTGCCCGGCGCGCCGTAATTGCCGCTGCTGAGGCTCGTCAAGCAGCGCCGCGCACAGCCGCTGCACCGCCTCGGCGGGCAGGACGGCGCCGCCCGCCAGCGGCTGAAGTTCACCATCGATGCGCATCATCAACGGTTGGCCGGTACAAAGGTGCAGATCGGAAGCATTATGCTTTACACTAAGGGCCACAAATTCATCGATATCCATATCTATCTCCCGGGTCAAGAATGAGCACTATCCAACAGAATCTGCAGGATGTCAGGAGCCGTATTGCTCGCGCTGCCGAAAGTTGCGCACGCGCTCCGGAAGAGGTGACGCTGCTTGCCGTCAGTAAAACCAAACCTGTGGCGGCGCTCGCAGAAGCCATTGCGGCCGGACAGCGGGCCTTTGGTGAAAACTACGTGCAGGAAGGCGTCGAAAAAATTCAGCATTTCAGCGCGCAGCCACAGGGCGCAGCGCTGGAGTGGCACTTTATCGGCCCGCTGCAATCCAATAAGAGCCGCCTGGTCGCCGAACACTTCGCCTGGTGTCATACCGTCGACCGGCTGAAAATCGCCCAGCGGCTGAACGACCAGCGTCCGGCCGACATGCCGCCGCTCAACGTGTTAATCCAGATCAACATCAGCGATGAGCAGAGCAAATCAGGCATCAGCCTGGACGAGCTGGAGATGCTGGCGCAGGCCGTCGCCGCCATGCCGCGCCTGACGTTGCGCGGGCTGATGGCCATCCCGGCGCCGGAGACCGATCCTCAGCGGCAGCGGGAGGTCTTTGGCCGCATGCAGCAGGCCTTTTTGCAGTTGCAACAGCACTACCCGCAGGCGGATACGTTGTCGATGGGCATGACCGATGATATGTCCGCGGCGATTAGCGCCGGCAGCACCCTGGTGCGCATCGGCACCGCGATATTTGGCGCCCGTGATTATTCGCAGGCCTGACAGCACAGACGAGGAACGATATGCAACACCGCAAGATTACTTTTATTGGCGCCGGCAATATGGCGCGCGCTATCATCGCCGGTCTGGTCAGCGGCGGTTATCCGGCCAATCTGATTAGCGTCTGCGCGCCGTCGCCGAACAATCGCGATGCATTGGCCGCCGACTATGGCATTATCAGCAGCGCCGACAACGCCGCCTGCGCGCAGGAGGCCGATGTGGTGGTGCTGGCGGTCAAACCGCAGCTGATGGCCGATGTCTGCCAGGCGCTGCAGGGCCAGGTCAGTTTTGACGGCAAGCTGGTGCTGTCGATCGCCGCCGGCGTTCAGGTTGAGCGTTTCTATCAGCTGCTCGGCCAGTCGCTCAATATTGTGCGCATTATGCCGAACACCCCGTCGCTGGTCGGAAAAGGCATGAGCGGCCTGTACGCGCCGCCGCAGGTCAGCCAACAGGATCGCGACTTCACCGGCGCGCTGATGGGCTCGGTGGGCAAGGTCTGCTGGGTGGACGACGAGAACGGCATTAACGGCGTGATTGCCGCCGCGGGCAGCGCGCCGGCCTACTTCTTCCTGTTTATGGAGTCCATGCAGCAGGCCGCCGAGCAGATGGGTTTCAGCCGTCAGCAGGCGCGCGAGCTGGTGCAGCAGGCGGCCAGCGGCGCGGCAGCGCTGGTGGAAGCCAGCCCGGAGACATCGCTGTCGACCCTGCGCGAGCAGGTGACGTCCAAAGGCGGTACCACCGCCGAAGCGCTGCGCGTGTTTAACGAACAACACCTGCCGGCAACCGTCGCTCAGGCGATGCAGGCGGCCGTTTCCCGTGCGCAGGAAATGGAAAAATCATTCTAATTAAGGAGCGAACCACGCAATGCTGACGCTGACTTTTCTGGTCAAGACCGTTATTGATATTTACGTTATGGTGCTGCTGCTGCGCATTTGGATGCAGTGGGCGCGCACCGATTTTTACAACCCGTTTTCCCAGTTCGTGGTGAAAATCACCCAGCCGGTGGTCGGCCCGCTGCGTCGCGTGCTGCCTTCGCTGGGGCCGATCGACAGCGCCTCGCTGCTGCTGGCGTTCCTGCTGATGACCATCAAGTATCCGCTGCTGCTGCTGATTCAGGGCGGTGCCATGGCGCTCAGCCCGTATAATCTGCTGTTCGGCCTGATTTCGCTGGTGAAGTCCGCCGGCTACCTGATCTTCTGGGTGATGATTATCCGCGCCCTGATGAGCTGGTTCAGCCAGGGCCGCAGTCCGATTGACTACGTGATGTATCAGCTGACCGAGCCGCTAATGGCGCCGATCCGCCGCATCATTCCGGCCATGGGCGGCATTGATTTCTCGGCGATGGTGGTGATTCTGATCCTGTATCTCATCAACTACCTGGGTATGGATCTGTTCGGCGAGATCTGGTTCCTGCTGTGAGCGCCGTCACCCTGCTGCCGGACGGGCTGGTCATCAGGCTGTATATTCAGCCGAAGGCCAGCCGTGACCAGATTATCGGTCTGCATGGCGACGAAATAAAAGTCGCCATTACCGCACCGCCGGTGGACGGCCAGGCCAACGCCCATCTGGTCAAGTTTCTCGCCAAGCAGTTCAAAGTGGCGAAGAGCAACATCACTATCGAAAAAGGCGAACTGGGACGGCATAAACAGTTACGCATTATTCATCCGCAACAGCGCCCGCCGGTTATTGCGGCGCTGATTGATTAAAGCTTCAAGGTATTACTATGCAAAAAGTCGTTCTTGCCACCGGCAACCCCGGCAAAGTACGCGAACTTGCCGCGCTGCTGGCCGATTTCGGCCTCGACATCGTGGCACAGACCGAACTGGGCGTTGAGTCCGCCGAGGAAACCGGCCTGACGTTTATCGAAAACGCCATTCTCAAGGCGCGCCACGCGGCGCAGGTCACCGGCCTGCCGGCGATCGCCGATGACTCCGGTCTGGCGGTGGACGCGCTCGGCGGCGCGCCGGGCATCTATTCCGCCCGCTACGCCGGCGAAGACGCCAGCGACCAGCAGAACCTGGACAAGCTGCTGGACGCCATGCAGGCGGTGCCCGCCGGGCAGCGCGGCGCCCGCTTCCACTGCGTGCTGGTCTATCTGCGCCACGCCGCCGACCCGACGCCGCTGGTGTTCCACGGCAGCTGGGCCGGTGAGATCACCACCACCTCCGCTGGCCGCGGCGGCTTCGGTTACGATCCGATCTTCTACGTGCCGGCGCTGCAGCGCACCGCCGCCGAGCTGACGCGCGAGGAGAAGATCGCCGTGTCGCACCGCGGTCAGGCGCTGAAACTGCTGCTGGAAGCGATGCGCAATGCCCAGTAACGCCGTGCAACTGCCGCCGCTCAGCCTGTACATCCATATTCCGTGGTGCGTGCAGAAATGCCCCTATTGCGATTTTAACTCGCATGCGCTGAAGGGCGAGGTGCCGCACCAGGAGTACGTCGACCATCTGCTGGCGGATCTGGATGCCGACCTGCCGCTCACCGGCGGCCGTACCGTCAGCACCATCTTTATCGGCGGCGGCACCCCCAGCCTGCTGAGCGCGGAGGCGATGCAAAGCCTGCTGGACGGCGTGCGGGCGCGCATACCCGTCGCCAAGGATGCCGAAATCACCATGGAAGCCAACCCCGGCACCGTTGAGGCCGATCGCTTCAGCGGCTATCAGCGCGCCGGCGTGAACCGCATTTCCATCGGCGTGCAGAGTTTCAGCAGCGAGAAACTGGAGCGTCTTGGCCGCATCCACGGGCCGGAAGAGGCCAAACGCGCGGCGCAGCTGGCCACCGGCCTCGGCCTGCGCAGTTTTAACCTGGATCTGATGCACGGCCTGCCGGACCAGTCGCTGGAAGAAGCGCTGGATGATTTGCGCCAGGCCATCGCCCTGAATCCGCCGCACCTGTCGTGGTATCAGCTGACCATTGAGCCGAATACCCTGTTCGGCTCGCGTCCGCCGCCGCTGCCGGATGACGACGCGCTGTGGGATATTTTCCAGCAGGGTCATGAGCTGCTGACCGCCGCCGGCTACCAGCAGTATGAAACCTCGGCCTACGCCAAACCGGGCTACCAGTGCCGGCACAACCTGAACTACTGGCGCTTCGGCGACTATCTGGGCATCGGCTGCGGCGCACACGGCAAGCTGACCTTCAACGACGGACGCATTGTACGCACCGAGAAAACCAAGCATCCGCGCGGTTTTATGCAGGGCAACTATCTGGCGAAGCAGCATGAGGTGGCGGCGGCGGACCGGCCGTTCGAGTTCTTTATGAACCGCTTCCGGCTGCTGGAAAGCGCGCCGCGCGACGAGTTCCGCATCTATACCGGGCTGGATGAGAGCGTTATCCGCCCGCAGCTGGATCGGGCGCTGGCGCAAGGCTATCTGACGGAAAATGCCGACCGCTGGCAGATTACCGAACATGGCAAGCTGTTCCTTAACTCGCTGCTGGAGCTGTTTTTAGCCGACGAGTAACCATAAAAAAAGCGCCGAATCCGGCGCTTTTTTATCAGGCTGCATGGTGGGGCCGCCGGGTCATATCCCCCCGCCCCTTGAGCAATCCGGCAATTGAGATATCTTCATCCAGTAACGGCCAATGGATACCTCTGGCGCTGAGTTCATACTCTTCCCGTTCAGCAGAACTCGCATGCTGCAGACGAGGAAACCAAACCAACGGCACGCCAAGCGTTCTGCCATCGCTGAGTTCCACCCACATCGAAACATCATCAAAGCGAACATTTTTAGCCGAAATAGTCATTCCACGCCTCCAGAAACAGAGCATGATGCTCTTGCGTTACCGCCATCAGCACTTTCAACATCTTGTCGCTAAAGCCGTCGTTATATGCCAGCCGCACCTCAGGCATAAGCCACAGCTTAGCTTCGCACTCGGCATCCCTGACATGAATATGCGCTGGCTCCAACGGATTGCCTTCGTTCGAATAGAAGAAAAACCGGCACCCGCGAAAACGTAATACAACAGGCATCAACGTCATTCCTTTTTCGTTGATTATAGATTAACCAGCCTGTCAGAATCCCCACCCTATGGCAAGCGCATTATCCACAATAAATGCACAGCTACTTTAACGAGCCAAGCAGCGCCTTACGCTGTTCTTCCAGCGACGTGACGCGGTTGCAGACGTCGTGACCAAAGTTCTGGAAGTCCTGCTCCTGATTGTTCCACTCGTTCTGAATCGCCTTCTGCAGGCCGCCCAGGTTGCCCATAATCGCCTGCAGCGGGTTGCCGCCGCTGTTGGCCGCCTGCTTGACGCCCATTTCGTTCAGGCTGTCCTGCAGGACGCCGCCCATGCTCTGCTGCACCAGATTACGGCCGTCCTGCTCCACCTGCGCGATGGCCTTGTGGTGGAACGCCAGGCCGTCGCTGCGGTGTTCGATAATCCGGTTCATCTGCTGCTTCAGCTGGCCGTTCAGGGTGGTCAGGCGGTTACGCACGTTGCTGTCGCTGCCCAGTTCCTTGACGATCACCTTGTCCAGCGCCGCACGCGCCTTTTCCAGGTGCTGCTGCGCGCCGTTATCGATCCACGGCAGCTCTTTACGCAGCGCCGTCTGGTAGCGGAAGGCCTGCTGGCGCTGGCTGTCGTTCAGCGTCAGCGCCTGACCGTCGCGGGTCACATCGCCGTCCGGCGAGATCTGCAGATTGCCGCTGGCGCCCACCACCTGCACGCTCTGCGGGCTGATAATCACATCGTCCTGAGGTTTAACATTGCACTGGTAGGCGGCGTGCGCCTGCGCCGCGGTAAACAGCAATAGCGCCAAAGCGGTTTTCTTCAACATAATTTCTCCTGAGACTCCCTTCCAACCGTATACCCGTCAGGCGGGTAACCAACTGCGGGATCTAAAAAATCGAACGACCAATTCGTTGAGACAACAGTTCCAGCGCCGCAGTTCCCGCCAGCGAGTTGCCGGAGGCATCCAGCTCCGGCGACCAGACGACAATCGCCATCTCGTCGGGCACGATCGTCACGATGCCACCGCCGACGCCCGACTTGCCCGGCATACCGACCCGGTAGGCGAATTCGCCGGCGCCGTCGTACATGCCGCTGGTCATCATCAGCGCATTGATCTGCCGCGCCTGCAGCGGGGAGATCACCGCATTACCCTGCAGATCGCGCCCGTTATTGGCCAGATAGACAAAGCTGCGCGCCAGCTCAACGCAGCTCATGCGCAGCGCGCAGTAGTGAAAGTAGGTATGCAGCACGGTCAGCACGTCATTTTCGAAGTTGCCGAACGACTTCATCAGATAGGCGATCGCCGCGTTGCGGTCGGAGTGTTCAAACTCAGAGCGGGCGACGCGCGCGTCATAGGCCAGGTCGTCTTCGCCGGCCAGTTGGCGCACCACTTCGAGCATCCGCTGTTTTGGCGCGCTCAGGCGGGTCTGCAGCATATCGCACACCACCAGCGCTCCGGGGTTGATAAACGGGTTGCGCGGCTTGCCCTGCTCCATTTCCAGCTGCAGCAGCGAGTTGAACGGCAGGCCGGAAGGCTCTTTGCCCACCCGCTGCCAGATCTCGCTCTCCTGATAACGCGTCAGCGCCAGCGTCAGGCTCAGCACTTTGGAAATCGACTGGATGGAGAAACGTTCCGCCGCGTCGCCGGCCTGATACAGCGCGCCATCGACGGTGCAAACGGCCATGCCTAAACGCTCCGCCGGCACCTCCGCCAGCGCGGGAATATAGTCAGCGACCTTGCCGCTGCCGATCAACGGACGCACCTGCTGCAGAATCTCCGCCAGCAGCGCGTTATCCAATGCTGTTACCAACTCTTTATTCTCCGGATAAAAGAAAGGCGCCCTCAGGCACCTTCCGACAATTCCGCGGTATGACGGGCCGGACGCAGCCGGCTCCGTTATTCACAACCGGCGATCAGTCCCACCAGATATCAAACAGGTCGCTGACTTTCACGTCCGCCATATTGCGCGCTTCCAGCCATTTTTTCACCAGCTCGCGGTGCTCTTCCGTGCAGTGCCCCATTTTCTGCAGGCAGATCAGACCTTCCCACTGCAGATAGCCGCTGCCGTCGAAGGCCAGACCGTTAGGCTCGATCACTTCATCAATAAAGGCGTCCAGGGTTGCGTCGATATCCTCAACCGCGGTGCCTTCGGCAAAGCGCCAGGCGACGGAGAAGCCCAGTTCCTGAAACTCTTCGATATGCAACTTTTTACGTAAACGACGACTGCGGTTCTTAGCCATTATGCTTTCCTCTCAAACATCAAATCCCAAACGCCATGTCCCAGACGCTGGCCGCGTAATTCAAATTTGGTTAACGGACGCGATGCCGGACGCGGGACGTAATCGCCGGTTTCCGACTGATTACGGTAGCCTTCCACGCCGCTCATCACCTCTAACATATGTTCCGCATAGTGTTGCCAGTCGGTGGCCATATGGAACACGCCGCCGACCTTCAGCTTGCGCAGCACCAGCTCGACAAACGGCGTCTGCACGATGCGGCGTTTATTATGGCGCGCCTTATGCCACGGATCCGGGAAGAACAGCTGCACCATCTCCAGCGAGCCGTCCGGGATCATATTCTCCAGCACCTCAACCGCGTCATGACACATCACGCGCAGGTTGCTGAGCCCCGCCTCATGGGCGTCGGCCAGGCAGGCGCCCACGCCCGGCGAGTGGACTTCTATCCCTAAAAAGTTCTGCTGCGGGTTGTTGCCCGCCATGGTCACCAGCGAGGCGCCCATGCCAAAACCAATTTCCAGCACCACCGGCGCATCGCGGCCGAACAGCGCGGTCAGGTCGACAGGCTGCGTCTGATATTCCACGCCCATCACCGGCCAGTAGTGGTCCAGCGCGTGCTGCTGGCCTTTGGTCAGCCGCCCCTGGCGGCGCACAAAACTGCGGATGCGGCGCATGGCGCGGCCGTTTTCATCGAATTCCGGGGAGATGACGTCATTAATCATAGTGCTTTCTGTCTGTTTGGCTGCCAATTAGGGAAAGGCGCATTATGCAAAGATAGTCCGGTTTAGCAAGTGTTCATCTTCTCTGTGCGGCATCTTTCCCGCCGCCGGGGACGCGGATAGCATCAGCGTCGGAAAGTTCCGGTTTACACCACCACCGCACTATGCTGCAATCGCGCATCAATATCTGTCTGATACGAAACCCGATTATGATGCAAGCCCGCCAGTTCTCGCACCAGGTGCTTGAATGGTACCAACGCTACGGGCGCAAAACGCTGCCGTGGCAATTAGATAAAACGCCCTATCAAGTATGGCTCTCCGAGGTGATGTTGCAACAGACCCAGGTTGCCACCGTCATTCCATACTTTCAGCGGTTTATGGCGCGTTTTCCTACCATCAGCCAGCTGGCCGCCGCGCCGCTGGACGAAGTGCTGCATCTGTGGACCGGGCTTGGCTACTACGCGCGCGCGCGTAATCTGCACAAGGCGGCGCAGACCATTGTCGCACAACACGGCGGCGAATTCCCGACCAGCTTCGAAGAAATCGCCGCGCTGCCCGGCATCGGCCGCTCTACCGCCGGCGCTATTTTATCGCTGTCGCTGGGGCAGCACTATCCGATCCTCGACGGCAACGTCAAACGCGTGCTGGCGCGCTGCTACGCGGTAGAAGGCTGGCCGGGTAAAAAGCCGGTGGAAAACCGCCTGTGGCAGCTCAGCGGCGAGGTCACCCCGGCGCAGGGCGTCGGCCAGTTTAATCAGGCGATGATGGATCTCGGCGCGATGGTCTGCACCCGCTCGAAGCCGAAGTGCGAACTGTGCCCGCTCAGCGGCGGCTGCATCGCCTATGCCAACCACAGCTGGGCCAACTATCCGGGCAAGAAGCCGAAGCAGACGCTGCCGGAAAAAACCGCCTACTTCCTGCTGCTGCAACAGGGCGAACGCGTCTGGCTGCAGCAGCGCCCGGCGGTCGGCCTGTGGGGCGGCCTGTTCTGTTTCCCGCAGTTCGCCGTCCGGCAGGAGATGGAACTCTGGCTGCAGCAGCGGGGTCTGAACGCAGAGCACGCGCAGCAGCTGACGGCGTTTCGCCATACCTTCAGCCATTTCCATCTGGATATCGTGCCGATGTGGCTGCCGCTCGACAACGCCGGCGGCGCCATGGATGAAGGCGACGGTCTCTGGTATAACTTAGCGCAGCCGCCGTCGGTCGGGCTGGCCGCACCTGTTGAGCGCCTGCTGCAACAGCTGGTCAAGCAGCCGCCGACCCAATCGAATCTATTTGGCAACAGCGCCACCGATGAGGAACTAGCATGAGCAGAACCATTTTTTGTACCTACCTGCAGCGCGACGCCGAAGGGCAGGATTTCCAGCTGTATCCGGGCGAGCTGGGTAAACGCATCTTCAACGAAATCTCGAAAGAAGCCTGGGGCGAGTGGATGAAGAAACAGACCATGCTGATCAACGAGAAAAAGCTCAATATGATGAACCCGGACGACCGCAAGCTGCTGGAGGCGGAGATGGTGCGCTTCCTGTTTGAGGGCCACGACGTCCACATCGAAGGCTACACGCCGCCGAGCGAATAACCTGTTTCGGGGCCGGCGCTGGCCCCTGCAATGCCCGATTACATTCATCAAAATACGGCTTAAGATGAAGAAAATTTTAGCTTTGCTAGTGATAGCACCTTTATTGATTTCCTGTTCCGGTAAAAAAAGCGATGAGTTCAACGAAGCCTGGGTGAAAGACACCAACGGCTTCGACATTCTGATGGGCCAGTTCGCCCACAACATCGAAAATATCTGGGGTCTGAACGAAGTTCTGATCGCCGGGCCGAAGGATTACGTCAAATATACCGACCAGTATCTGACGCGCAGCCACATCAACTTTGATGCCGGCACCATCACCTTTGAAACCATCTCGCCGACCGATCCGGCCGCCAGCCTGCGCAAGGCGATCGTCACCACCCTGCTGATGGGCGACGACCCGAGCTCGGTCGATCTCTACTCCGACGCCAACGATATCCAGATCAGTAAGGAACCGTTCCTGTACGGCCAGGTAGTGGATAACAACGGCCAGCCGATCCGCTGGGAGTGGCGCGCGGCGCACTTCGCCGACTATCTGGTGCAGAACAAGCTGCAAAAACGCACCTCCGGCCTGCACGTGATCTATTCGATCACCATTCAGCTGGTGCCGAACCACCTGGACAAACGTGCGCACAAGTACCTGCCGATGGTGCGTAAGGCCTCGGAGAAATACGGCGTGGAAGAGTCGCTGATTCTGGCGATTATGCAGACCGAATCCAGCTTTAACCCGTATGCGGTCAGCGGTTCCGACGCGCTCGGCCTGATGCAGGTGGTGCAGCACACCGCCGGCAAGGACGTGTTCCAGATGCACGGCAAATGGGGCAAGCCAAGCCGCAGCTACCTGTTCGATCCGGCGAACAATATCGATACCGGCACCGCCTATCTGGCGATTCTGCAGAACAACTACCTGGGCGGCATCAAGAACCCGACCTCGCGGCGCTACGCGGTGATCACCGCCTACAACGGCGGCGCCGGCAGCGTGCTGCGCGTGTTCTCCAGCAACCGCAGCAAGGCGTTTGACGTCATCAACGACATGCAGCCGGGCGATGTGTACACCACCCTGACCACCAAGCACCCGGCCAGCGAGTCGCGGCGCTATCTGGTGAAGGTGAACACCGCCCAGAAGAGCTATCGTCGCCGTTAGTAACGCAAACAGGGGCGCAATGCGCCCCTGTTTTTTCCTCACGCCATGCGGCGGTTACTACGGCTTGACCACGTAACCGAAGATCCGCTTCCAGCCGTGGTCTTTCTTCTCGACATACACGCCCTGCAGCTCCGGCGAAAAGCCCGGCAGGCGGTTAATCCCCTCTTCCAGCGCCAGGAAATAACGCTGTACCGCACCGCCCCACACTTCTCCCGGCACCACGCACAGCACGCCCGGCGGATAAGGCAGCGCCCCTTCGGCGGCAATGCGCCCTGCCGCCTGGGCAATCGGCACCAGTTCGACGTTATCGCGGACAAACTCCACGTTGGCGTCCTGCGGGTTCATCATCACCGGCGGGAAGTGCGCCTGACGGAACATCTCTTTTTGCAGCTGTTTCACGTCATGGCTGACATACAGATCGTGCATTTCCTGGCACAGCTGACGAATGCTGTAGTCGCGGTAGCGGCGTTCATGCTTGCGGTAGACCGTCGGCAGCACCTCGCTGAGCGGCGCATCCTGCTCAATGTAGCGCTCGAACTGCACCAGCTTGTCCACCAGCAGCGCCATTTTGGCCGGGTTTTCCGCCGGGGTCAGCAGGAACAGGATTGAGTTAAGGTCACATTTTTCCGGCACGATGCCGTTTTCCCGCAGGAAGTCGGCCAGAATCGCCGCCGGCACGCCAAACTCGCTGTACTGTCCGGTCTGGGCGTCAATACCCGGCGTGGTCAGCAGCAGCTTGCACGGGTCGACCAGATACTGCTCCTGCGCGTAGCCGGCAAAGCCGTGCCAGGCCGCGTCCGGCTCAAAGGTGAAGAAGCGTGCGTCGCCGGCAATATGCTCGCTGTCGAAGCTCTGCCACGGCTGCCCGTCCACCTGCGGCGGAATAAACGGCCGCAGCTGGCTGCAGCGCTGCAGCAGCTGTTTGCGCGTTTCAATCCCCAGCAGTACGCAGTCCATCCACATGCGCCGCCCCGCCTCGCCGGCGTGCATTTTGGCATTGACGTCCAGCGCGGCGAACAGCGGGTAAAACGGGCTGGTCGACGCATGCAGCATAAAGGCGTTATTCAGGTGCTTATGGTTACAGTGGCGCTTCTGCCCCTTGATATGGTCGTCTTTCTTGTGGATTTGCGACGTCTGTGAAAAACCCGCCTGCTGCTTGTGCACCGACTGGGTGACGAAGATGCCCGGATCGTGCTCGTCCAGCTCCAGCAGCAGCGGCGAACACTCCTTCAGCATCGGGATAAAGCCTTCATAGCCCACCCAGGCGGAATCAAACAGAATGTAATCGCACAGGTGGCCGATGGTGTCTATCACCTGCCGGGCGTTGTAGATAGTGCCGTCGTAAGTGCCGAGCTGAATAATCGCCAACCGGAACGGCCGCGCCGCCTCGGCTTTGTCCGGCGCCACCTCGCGGATTTGCTGGCGTAAATACTCCTCGTTAAAGCAGCGGGCGTCGATGCCGCCGATAAAACCAAACGGATTGCGCGAGGTCTCCAGATAGACCGGCGTGGCGCCCGCCTGAATCAGCGCGCCGTGATGGTTGGACTTATGGTTATTGCGATCGAACAGCACCAGATCGCCGCGCGTCAGCAGCGCGTTGGTCACCACCTTGTTAGCTGCGGAGGTGCCGTTAAGCACAAAGTAGGTTTTATCAGCGTTGAACACCCGCGCGGCGTGTTTTTGCGCATCCTTCGCCGAGCCTTCATGGATCAGCAAATCGCCCAGCTTCACGTCGGCGTTGCACATATCGGAACGGAACAGGGTTTCGCCATAGAAATCATAGAACTGGCGGCCGGCCGGATGTTTGCGGAAGAACTCGCCCCCCTGATGCCCCGGGCAGGCAAAGGTGGCGTTTTCCATTTCCACATAGGTTTTCAGCGTTTTGAAAAACGGCGGCAGCAGCGCCTGCTCATAGGCATCCGCCGCGGCTTCCAGCTGCGCCATATAAAACGCCTTACTGGCGCCGCTCAGGGTGAAAACGCCGGTCACCAGCGGCAGGTAATCCGGTGAAAGCTGCTCTTCGCCCTCTACCGCGACAAAGGCCGGAATGTTAAACCCGGTCGCCTGCAGGCGCGCCAAAACGCCGTCGCTCACGTCGTCGACGGAAACCACCACCGCCGCCACGTCGGTATAGTCGGTGTGTTCGACGCGCACAACCTGGCGCAGGGTTTCAATGCTGGCGACCAAACTGGCGCTGGTTGCGATTTTCAATTCTTTCATAGAGCTGACTCTCAAACTGTGCAGGATGAGGCGGTGCCGCCGGCACCTGACAAGATAACCCGCAGTTACCCGGTAAATAACGCCTGCGGCGACCCGCGGACGCGCAGGCGTCAGCGGCCGCGAAACAGGCGGCGCAAGGTTATCGGGAACTGGCTTCAGCAGCAACCGATAGACATCAGTAAAATCAGCGTGATAGCGCTATTTTTAATAATGCCTAACAGCGAGCATAAAGATGGGCTTACCGCATAGCCGGCGGGAAACTGGCGGCGTAGTCGCGGGGAACGCTCGGGAAACCGCAAAATATCAGCAGATGTGTGGCGCGTAATCGCGCTGACGTCATAAACCCCGTCATACCTGTAATCCTCTGCGGCAGTGAAAATTTGCGCAATGATTACACGTTTTTTTATACGCATCAAGACGGCAGCAAACGCGCCTCAGTCAGAGGGGAAAATATCACTTATTGATTATTCGGTGAGGTTAAAACAAACAACCATTTAGGCTGCGTATACCCTAAATAATTCAAGTTGCAGGAAGGCGGCAAGGGAAGGAGTCCTGATGAGCTGACTCAGGTCAGTGATTCGGGTGACTGAGCGCAGCCAACGCATCTGCAGCTTGAAGTATGACGGGTATATTTATATGGCTGATTCAGCGCAGTTCTCTGCGCTGAATCAGGAGGCGTTAGAACAGATTAAACTTATAATCGACCTGCAGTTCGATCGAGTGGTTCTGTGCCCGCATCGGTTTACCGTCGGCGGTCAGCTTCGGCCGGTTGTTCTGGCTTTGGTAGTTCCAGGACGGCCCGCCGGACAGCTGCAGGCTGAGATCTTTCACCGCGGACGGCGTCCAGCGCGAGTACATCAGGGTTTCACCGCGCTGGATGCCGCGTCCCTGGTACTTCATGCCCCAACCGTAGTTGGTCACCATCCCCATTTCAACTTCCGGCGTGACGGCGTAGCCAAAGGTCCAGGCCACCATTTTTTCGTTGTTGCCGACATAGTCGTTGCCCCAACTGTCGGCCATCGAGTTAAAGGTGCCGCGGCTGAGCTTCGCCAGATGCCATTCGAAACGTCCCAGTCCCTGGGAGAGCTGCGCGCGCGTATAGGAGAAGCCGGCCTTGTTTTTCCAGCGTCCGTCCTGCCAGTTCACCGACAGCGCGGCATGGTAGGCATCGCGGTCGAAGGTTTTCTTGCTCGGCGACATGCTGGTCCAGTCCTGCAGGCCGTGGTTCATATAGAGCTGGGTGCCGAGCACGGCGCGGTAGTCCGCCAGCATCGCCGGCCGCCAGTCAATCTCCAGGCCGTGGCGCTGGAGATAGTTATGGCTTTCACCGAAGAAGTAGCGGGCGGCGTATTCGCGCTGCGTATAGCTCAGCTCGCCGGTTGCAATCTGGCTGATCTGCTTTTTATCGGCGGTGCGGAAGTGCACTTTATCCGGGGAATCCCTGTCGCTGTAGCGCGTGACATAGGCGCCGCGCAGGCGCAGCGGCCCGCTGCCGGTTTCACCACGCCAGCCCAGATAGGTGCTTGGAATGGCGCGGGTAGAGTTGTTCAGCGCCCCCCACTTTTTAATTTGCTGCCAGCCGCCGTAGAGACGCAGGTAGGTATCATCATCCCCCAGGCGCGCCTTCATATACAGCTGCCCCAGCTTGTTAAAGCCTTTCGCCCGGCCGTCGTCGTTATACAACACGCTGCGCCCCCAGAAGTCATCGCTGGCGGCCAGTTTGACCACGCCATAGTAGGATGCGTCCATTCCGAGCATATCGTTGATATAGCCCGACTGGTAATCCAGCGTAATGCCCTGCCCCCACGCGGTCTGGTTGGAGCGCGAGCCGTAATCTTCCGTGCTCAGGTTTTTAAATACGTGGCGAAAGGAGAGGTCGGCATGGCTGTCGTCAACAAAATCGGCAAAAACGCCGCCGAGTTTTTTATTTTCCGCCGCATCGACATTAAAAGCCGCCAGTGCCGCCAGAGGTAACATCATTAACAAATTACTTTTTTTACATCCCATTTTTTTATTTTTCATAGAAAAGCTCCGTTTTCTATTTCGCCCAGGTATTGAAGTTAAGTAATAAAGAGGGCTGGCGCCCTCGGTTGATGGTGCGCGTTTACGGGCTTTACCTGTTCCGGTAAAGCCCGTGTGTTATTTATTTCTTGAGTACTAAATTATTTTTTATTCGCAGAAGGACTCTGCAGGTCAACCTTATAAATCGCAAAGCCGATGTCGTCTTTACCGACATAGGTCATCGGATGCTGTGCTGACTGCTTGATAAGCTGCGCGGCATGCTCATCAGGCGAGGTCTCCATACGGATATCCAGCTTTTTCTCCGACGCGATCGGCGCAATGCTCCAGCCGTTCTGCGCCACCGGCGCATACTGGCCGTGCTGCTGGGTTTGGCGATTGATATAGTCGGCGATGATCGAACGCACTTCATCCGGCGCATTGATCACCACGTTCTTGTCGCCGGTGCCGGGGAATTTGCCGGTAAAGGCGCGGTAGTTGTTCACCGCTACCAGGAACTCGGCATTGTCATCCAGCGGCTTGCCCTGATAGGTGACCGAGGCAATGCGCTGCGCCTGCGGATTGACCAGGTTGCAGTCCACGTCATAGCGCGCCGGCTTGGTCACATCGATCTGGTAGCTGAGTTTATCGAACATATCGAAGTTGTAGGCGCGGAAACCGTCCCAGTTCAGCAGCGACTGCGGCGCTTCGCTGTTCGGGTCGATCTGGTTATACATCCCCGCCGAGCACTCCAGCCACTGCTTCACATCCTTGCCCTTCACACGCACGGCGGCGAGGGTGTTGGCATATTGATACAGCTGCGCCGCGTTGCGGAAGCTCAGATCGCCCTTGGCGATATCGACAAAGTCATCCGGCGCGTTTTTGCGGCCGCCCACTTTAAACGGCGCGGCGGCGGTCAGCACCGGCAGATCGGCCAGATCCGGATCGCCCTGAATCATGCGTTCCACATAGGCGCGCTGCGCATCGCGGATCACCTGCATCGCCGCCGTATCCTGCACCAGGGCCAGATAGGAGTCGATGCCGGCGGCCAGCTTGCCGATCGGCTTGTTGACGTATTCACGCGTGCTGTCGTGGGCATTTTTCAGCGCCTCGACCAGCTCCGGCTTCGCCGCCACCAGCGACTTACCCGCCTTACTGTCATAAATAGGACGCGCCTCGGCCTTGCCGGACGTCACCTGCCATTTACCCTCTTCACCTTCCAGCACCAGATCGATCACCCCCAGATGATCGGCCCAGCGGCCCGGCATCACGGCCGGCACGCCGTTTACCGTGCCCTTGGCGATATCCACGCCCGGCAGCGCAGCAAAGCTGGCGCTCGGGAAGACCCCGTGGGAGTGGCCAAAGGCGATGGCGTTAATGCCCGGCACCTGCGACAGGTAGTAGGTCGAGTTTTCCGCCAGCGCTTTGTACGGGTCGGCGGAGATGCCGGAGTGGGCAATGGCGATGACCACGTCGGCGCCCTCTTTACGCATCTGCGGCACCAGCTTTTTCGCCGTTTCGGTGATGTCTTTCACCACCACTTTGCCTTCCAGATGGGCGCGGTCCCACAGGGCGATCTGCGGCGGCACAAAGCCGATATAGCCGATGCGCAGGTTATGCGTTTTACCTTCGCTGTCCTTCACCGGCGTATCGACAATCAGATACTGTTTGAAGTACGGCTTCTCGCCGTCGGCATGGTAGACGTTGGCGTTGATGTACGGGAACTTGGCGCCGCTCAGCGCCTGCTGCAGGTAATCCAGCCCGTAGTTGAACTCGTGGTTACCCACGCTGCCCACCGCGTAGTCCAGACGGTTCATCGCCTGATAAACCGGGTGCACGTCGCCTTTCTTCAGGTGCGCCGCGGCATAGTCGGCCATCGGGCTGCCCTGGATCACGTCCCCGTTATCCACCAGCACGCTGTTGTCTACTTCCGCCCGCGCCGCATCGATCAGCGTGGCGGCGCGCACCAGCCCGTGCTGGGCCGTGGCGCGATCCTTGTAGTAGTCGTAATCCATCATGTTGCCGTGCATATCCGTGGTTTCCATCACCCGCAGATTCACCGTGGCGGCGTGGCAGACACCGGATATCATCACTGCTAATAACGTCACTTTACTGACTGATTTTAATAGTTTCATGCTTACTTTCCCTGTGTGTAAAAAATTGGCCGCCCGGCGGCCAAACTGCCCCGATGTGGCTGGCTTAAAACAGCAGCCCCACCACCGTCGCATTCAAGAAGCTGACCAGCGTTGAGCCGTACAGCAATTTCAGACCAAAGCGCGCCGCGGTATTCCCCTGCTTGCTGTCCAGCGCCTTGATCGCGCCGACGATAATGCCGATGGAGGAGAAGTTGGCGAACGACACCATAAATACCGAAATGATCGCCACGGTGCGTTCGGAGAAGTTAAAATCACCCTGCGAGAAGTTCAGCATCGCAACAAATTCGTTGCTGACGATCTTGGTTGCCATCAGGCTGCCGGCCTGCACCGCCTCATGCCACGGTACGCCGATCAGGAACGCCAGCGGCGAGAACAGGTAGCCGAGAATATCCTGGAAAGAGATGCCGAACAGAGCGGCGAAGATGGCGTTGGCCATGGCGATTAAGGCGATAAAGCCGATCAGCATCGCGCCGACGATCACCGCCACTTTAAAGCCGTCGAGGATGTACTCGCTCAGTACTTCAAAGAAGCTCTGCTTTTCCCCTTCGCTGACGTCCAGCAGGTCTTCTTGCGGGTTCACCTGGTAAGGGTTGATCAGCGACGCCATGATAAAGCCGCCGAACAGGTTCAGGATTAACGCCGTCACCACGTAGCGCGGCTCCAGCATCACCATATAGGCGCCGATAATCGACATCGAGACCGTCGACATCGCCGAGGTGCACAGCGTATACAGACGATGCTCCGGCAACAGGCCGAGCTGTTTCTTCACCGAGATAAACACTTCAGACTGGCCGAGGATCGCCGACGCCACCGCGTTATAGGATTCCAGACGCCCCATGCCGTTGATTTTGCTGAGCCCGAGGCCGATGTACTTGATGATAAAGCCCAGAATGCGCCAGTGCTGCAAAATGCCGATCAGCGCAGAGATAAACACGATAGGCAGTAATACCGACAGGAAGAACGAGATCTCCCCTTTATTCAGCAGGCCGCCGAACACAAAGTTGATGCCTTCATTGGCGTAGGCCAGCAGATGGCCGAATACCCCGGCCACGGCGGCGATGCCGGTATTGCCGGCGTCCGTTTTCAGCAGTAACAATGCCATAACAAATTGGCACAACAACATCACACCCAGCGGACGGTAGCGAATATTTTTACGGTTATTGCTCACCAAAACTGCCAAAGCATAAATAACCAAAATGCTTAATATACCAATGAGATACTTCATATTTCTTCCCCGGGAAATTGTATGCCGCCCTGTCAGGGCGCATAGCCATACATATAAAAATGTTATTATAGGAACATATCAGACCATCAATGTTATTAAAGTGACATTGAGCACAAAAAAGCCATTGTTCAACGGGAAACGCATGATTAATGGTTAAATTTTCGTTAAAACTGGCAGGCGGCAGTAAAAAGGGGCAGACAGGCGGCAGATGGGGAAAGAGTGCGGGAACAGCAGCGGCGGCAGAGTCTGTGAACGCCCTGCCGGGTTGCAACGGATTGACTAAAAATGGAGCAACCAAACGCATTGCGGCAGAAAGCCGTTGACGGCTCCCGGCCTTTACGGTTTAATGCGCCCCGTTGCCCGGATAGCTCAGTCGGTAGAGCAGGGGATTGAAAATCCCCGTGTCCTTGGTTCGATTCCGAGTCCGGGCACCACTAATTCTGCATGAAAGCACGCTGGTTAGAGGTGTACCCTTTAACGGGCGAAACAAAGGAACTTTGCAAGTCAAAATCGTAGTGTTGTTCACTGCACACTCGAGACTGATGATTAGGTTCCTCTTAAAAAGGATGCCTGTGTCCAACCACAGGCGTCCCTTTCTCGATCACTGTCTATTTTTACAGCTTGTTAAAGTTATGTCAAGATACCCCGGGACCAGTTGCTGGTATTCGGGGTATATCCATGTAAAGCGCCAGTTCACTTTCCAACGCCTGCCCTGTTATCTTCAGATCCAGTTCAATATATTCCATAGTGGTACTCACACTCCTGTGCCCCAAAAGGCTTTTCACCATGGCCAGATTGCGATCGGGAGATTTCATCATCTCCGTCGCCAGGGTATGTCGAAAACGATGTGGTGTGACCTTAAAACCACACTCTTTTGTCAGTCGTGTGAAAAAAGATCGTACAGGTTGTATTTCAGGTTCCGGGCCAACTTCCCCCAGAGGATTTTTAAACCGCTCCACATCGAACAGGTAATCCTCCGGCTCAGCCCCCTGATTGATTGCCCTGTTGATTAATATTCGCATCCGTTCACGCGCAAAGCCGACTATCGGGACAAGCCATTCGCGATGCGTTTTACTCCCTTCCCTGCATAACAATATCGAGTTTGCCTCCATATCAACATCCATCAGACGGATATGTAACAACTGGTTTTGTCGCATCCCAGTCGAACGCAGAACGTCAATGACAGTCCTCCAGAACCATACAGGGTAAAGGGCGCATGGACGATTCTTGCCAACACTCAATTTTTCCTGTCCTTCAAATTGTTCCAACACCAGATTCAGCCTCACCAGTTGGTCACGATTGAGCAACCTTTTCCTTTTACTACCAGGAGGAACCTGGGTTTCCTTAACCGGGTTCTCAGATATCAAGAGCCATTTTTTCTTGATCCCCTGGTTATAAAGCGCCTGAAGATGGCGTACCTTATTATTCCAGGTGCTGGTAGTCAGCCCTCGTCCAAGCATGTCCCTGCGCCATAGAATAAAATCACGATGCGTCACCTCATCCGGCAACTTATCTTCGCCAATAAACTTTTGGAAAACGGCCACAACACCGCGATAGCTTTTCTCCGTATCTGGTCGTAACGGCTTTGAGAAGAAATACTCCTCAAGTAGCGTCTCCCAGTCCATCATTCCTCGTTTATTCATGATATACCCCCGGGTTGATATTAGTGCCCTAAGCAGTCGTGCTTGAAGACACAGGCAATCTCTATCAAGGGATAACCAGTACCGGACTGTCGTCAGGTACGGGCACGCCTCGGTAGAGTAAACTGGCTTTAATGAGATACCCTTTCGTTCGCTTGAAAGATCCTTTGCGTTCTGAGCTGGCATACAACTCCGCAAAATAAAAACGCTTACCCTTAACTCGGCGATGCTTGTCCAGGCGCTCGAAACTATCCTGTAATGCTTCACGCTGATCGCCGGCTAATCCGGTTTGCTTCAGGTAGAGGTAGAAAATTCCCGGCACCGTGATAAAGACGAACCCAGCAACCAGGTGCACCCTCGCCTCTACCGTATTAATCGGGATGTCTCCTGAACTCAGGCCGGCGCTCAGCCACTGCCAGAACAGTTCTCCGGAATGCTCATCGGAGGCAGGCACAGCCTCCCCACTGACCACTGCGCTTTCCTTATCTGTCCCAGGTTTCGTTTGTTCAGGAGGCGATTGAGGCATCGCTGTTTCTGCACGGGCAACGACATCCTCAGAGGGGGAAGCGCTTGTCGTCAGGATTGGGGTCATTTCTGGCACTGCCGGCTCACTATCCGCTACAGTGGGCAAATCTGTTGCCGGTCGTTCACGTTGTGCAAGCTCAGGATCTTCCTCCTGGGGGGCGTCCTCCTGAGACTGCATCTCGGGAGCCTCCGGCGCAGATACACTGACATTCATCAGCGAAAGCAGCGCCTGCATGTCCTCCTCAACCTCAACAGCAGGTTCGGGTGCAACAACCATCTCGGCCAGGGGGAAATCATTTACAGGGGCATCCAACGCGGAGCTCAGCAGTACATCCCCCGATGGAACAGCCATGGCTTCTTCCGAGCTGACTGCAGCTACAGTGTCAGCACCATTTTCCTGGTCGTTAGTGGCAGCAGGTTCACCCGTCACAGCACTTTGGACTGCTGCACCAGGTACACTGCTCTCCAACACAACCTGCGCAGCAGGTGCACCAACAGGATCTGGCGATGTCTCTGCCGGCACGGGTATAGAAGAGGAAGGAGCAGTAATGGCCGCTGGCGCCGCCATGCCAATGGCATCACCGCGCGCCAGCTTGACAGCCTCCTGGACTATCTCATCGATCACCGGCAGGGAACTGGGCTGACGTGAAGCTATCAGCATCACTGTCTGCGCGGCAGCCGGCAGGGTAGACAGCCAGTTGACCGCCTCCGCCGGCAACAACCTACACGCTATTAACCCGCTTTGGCTTGCCGTGATAACAGGCTCAGGAACCACCGGTTTGAACCGAAAACGGTAAGGCTCGGTAGGAACAGTCAACCCGGGTAACCACGGGCGCCCAGTCTGCAACTCACCTTCGATCAGCGCGAGTTGCGGCAGGTAACGCCAGAGCGCCGCGTAAAACACGACCGCGTTCCACAGAATATTTTGCGCTGACTGATCTTCAGGTGCCGCACCTGGAGGCAGCATGTGTCCTTTGGCCAGGCGAACGGCATAAGTCGTCGTCTGCAGCGTGATATCGACTAGGCCCCCTTCGCTGGCATACTCACCTTGCCGGGTTGCCGGCAACACCTGCATCAACGTCACCAGGTGATGGAGCGGCTGCAGATAAAACTGCTCGTACAAATCCTTTGGCAGCGAGCTGTTTTCCCACAGCTGCTGCAGGCACTGTTTACGCGCGGGCATGTCCAGCAGCTGCGTGGCGGACTGCGGCATAAAATACCCTGCCGGCCCAGCAGGTGAAGAAGCCGCAGAGGAGGGGTTAGCCCTGGTCGGCGCCGTGCCGACCAGCAGTTCCTTGATGGCCTTCAACATGCCGGCATATCCCCTTCCCCGTCATCCGCGATGTCCTCATCAAGGAGTACCTGCAGCAACCCATTAATGACCAGGACTTTTCGCGCGCGAGTGACAGCTACATACAGCAGATTGGTTTCATCGGTACGTTCATCCTCAGGCAGCATCGGATCGGTGATGTCGGCAAAGTCCTCGTTCAGGGCGACCACCGGCCACTCCAACCCCTTACTGCGGTGCGCTGTCGACACCGTAACCTGGGCCTGGGTTTCCTCCTTCACCGCATACTCACGCATCACCTGCAGTTTCTGTGGCAACGGGAAATACTGTTCAAGCAGGCGTAAACCCTGGTTCATTTCCGGATCTTTCGTGGCCTGGGCCACCGACTCGAACTCCTCAAAATCGCGGTACTCCCGTGACAACGCCGGCGAGCGCATCCGTTCAGGCATATCTGCCGAAAACCAGTACAGGTCCTCAAGTTCTTCGGTCTTGTAGCCGGCGATACCGCCGACCCAGAACACCTTCTGCCCTGCCAGGCTGGCATCCAGCGCCGCGCCAATCACGCCGGCAACGGTTCGGCTTAATACCGTGACGTGCTTTCCCCGGTTTTCCTCTGGTAAACATGTGACCACCGCGTCTTCACCGCCATCGCCCACAACGGGCAGCGTTTCCCCCTGGCGGGCCAGCAGCATGTTGGCCACGCTGGCCACTGCCGGTCCGAACCGAAAACTGTGAGTCAGATTCAGCCGTTCGGCGTCGCAGAGTGCCGGCGCATCAAGGGCGTTCTCCGCGCCGCGGAAGCGGTAAATCTGCTGATGACGATCGCCGACCAGCACCACATTACAGTTCTGCGCCAGCACCAGACTCTGCGTCACCGGGTTGGCATCCTGCGCTTCATCAAACAGCAATGTTTGCCAGCGCCTGGAGAGATCTGGCTGAGAGAGCTGATATAGCTTGAGGTAGACATCGTGCGTGACCGGGAACGTGCCGTCCTGGCGCGCGGATTCGCGCCACAGCTGCTGCGCGGCCACCAGGATCCGGTCTGCTGATAACCCGCTGCGGTCATCTTCGTCAGGCAGGTGCTGCGCCCCAAACTCGTTGTCGCCGCTGCACAAAAAGGCGTTGAAGGTCATGATGGCCGTTCTGGCCAATGGCCAGTGACGTGTATTGAGTTGGCGGGCAACGTCGGTGATCCGCAGATTCCCCGTTAAGCGCTTGTGGTAATGGCGGCCGAAGTTGGGCCAGGCCAGCTGATGCGACGTTTTGCACTCAACGTTGAACGGGAATTTCTGTTCGGCTTCATCCCTGACGGCGCGGTTATACGCAAGGTAGAGCATCCTGCTGTTCGGGTTCGCCAGCGCATAGCGCACCAGGGTGGACGTTTTGCCCGTGCCGGAAAACGCTTTGACGACCAGGCGATGACCAGACCAGCCGATAATAGCGGCCTGTTCAGGTGTATCAGAATAAGACATCAGCAGCACTCCATTAAAACGGGACCGGCGCTATGCTGCGCAGGTCGGCACGATACGCACCACAGGAAACTCTTTTCCCGGAAGAAAAGATTTATCCTGTTCAGGCGTATTCAGGGTGATATACCGTTATCTTTCCCATGCTGCTGTTGTCTGGTGAACACCCACAAAAAGACCACGTGGACAAATTACCCACGTGGATTTTTGAGGCAAAAATAATTATTTATATTATATTCAGGGCGCTACCATCATTATTTTTAGCCCTGTTTATTATCCTGGAATTAACGTAATAATTAATTCCTTTTTATTTTCTTAAATACTTCGACGGTATTTTTAATCGCTTTTTCTGTCGGCAATCGCTCCATGGAGCTTGCTCCGTAGAAACCGTGACAATCCGGGCAATGCGCCAGGATATACGCAGCGTCTTCCGGCTCCGCGATAGGGCCGCCGTGACACAGCACAATCACGTCATCCCGCACCGCTTTCGCCGCCCAGGCACAGGCATTGATAACCGGTATACAGGACTCAAGGTCATGGGCCGTTTCAGCGCCAATATCCCCGCCCGTGGTCAGCCCCATATGCACGACAATGATGTCCGCGCCGGCCTGTGTCATCGCCACCGCATCATCCGGGGTGAAGACATAGGGTGTCGTCAGCATTCCTTTCTGATGCGCTAGGCGGATCATGTCAACCTCCAGCTCATACCCCATGCCGGTTTCCTCCAGGTTCTTGCGGAAGTTACCGTCGATGAGGCCCACGGTCGGGAAGTTCTGCACACCGGCGAAGCCCTGAGCTTTCAGCTCATCCAGAAACGGCGAGAGATTACAAAACGGGTCGGTGCCGCAGACGCCGGCAAGCACCGGCGTCTTTTTGACAATGGGCAGCACCTCGTCCCCCATCTCACGCACGATCTGGTTGGCATTGCCATACGGCATCAGGCCGGAAAGAGAACCGCGGCCAGCCATCCGGAAACGCCCCGAGTTGTAGATGACGATCAGGTCAACGCCACCGGCCTCTTCGCTGCGTGCTGAGAGGCCGGTGCCGGCCCCCGCGCCGATAATAGGTTCATCGCGAACGACTTTTTGTTTCAGGCTTTCAACAAGTATCTTGTAGTTATTCATTAAAGTTTCCCTGGTGCTGAGTAGAGTGATGAGAGGTTCCCTGGTGTTGAATCACTGCGTTGAACTCCTCAATCACAAGTTCAGCAAATTCAGGTGCGTTAATATGATGAGGTGTTTTGATAATCCGGCGCCGGCTCGTCTGTAACACAGTCGACTCCAGCCCCTTGGCAAAGGCGAGCCTTGCCACAGGATCCCAGAACGGCTCGCCAGGAGCATCAAGCGCAGAAAATCCACCTTCTGGTAGTAGGAAACTGACCGGCCCATTGCACAGATTGAGCTTGCGCCCTATCCATTCGCCAAGCAGGTAGTTTTCCCCCGGTGTTGTTCGCATTAGCGTCACCTGAGCGTTATGCTCGACAAATTTCCTTTGCTGAGCATAGCGCTCAGGTATGCTGTCAGGCCCGCTGAAATTGACCATATCCAGTGCACCAGCACTGCCTACCCAAGGCACTTTGGTCTGCGCGATGCAATCAAGCCGTGTATCCGGACATGCCAAGGAGCCGCCAAACAGCAAATCCGCCACCTCGGTCAGTGTGATATCAAGCACGCCCGTAATTTCACCATTTCTAACCAAGCGCTCCATCGACGTACCACCGTTACCCGTGGCATGGAACACCAATGGATCGAACCGGTCATGCAGAACGGTTACCAGCTGGTTGATACAAGGCGTGGTCAGGCCAAACATGGTAAGGCCGAGTACAGGCTTTCGAGCTCTGTTAGGTGCTACGGCATGGTTAACAGCGCCAGCCATCATATTGGCAGCATTCGCCAGAATCGTGCGTGAAAGATAGTTAAGACCGCTGAGATCCGTCACGGTATACAGCATGGCGATATCCACACCACCCACATAACCGCCGACGTTGCCGGACGCCATAGTGGACACCATCAGCTTGGGTATGCCAATCGGCATGGATTTCATCGCCGTCGTGATCAAGGCGGTGCCACCAGAACCACCTATCCCGATCAGACCGGCAATATCTTCCGATGTGCTACGTAAAAATTGCGTCAGCGCCACGGACATGGCCGTCACTGCGCGGCCGCGTTCATTGCAGAAGACTGCAGCACATCCCTCCGGATGATATTCGGCAACCTGCGACGAAGTAATATCTATCTTACTGTTTTCACTTAACTCCGACGGCGTTCCTGTGGACACATCAATGATATGTGAATCCACACAGGCGGCATGCAGACGCGATTTCAGCCAGACCAACTCATCCAGCTTGGTGTCTGCGGTGCCAATGACATACACAAACGAGGCCATAACACTCACTCCATGATAAGGCGTGAAAGATTGATTGATATCGTGCAATATAAAGCTAGGCTAATATTTTATATCATTCAAGATATTTTTATCACTTGTGATATTTTTTGTTGAGCGAGACAAAAACATGCAACTATTCGACGAGAACAATCTGTCCCCTGTACGCCGCCGAACCCTGGAGCGACTGGTCAATGCGGCGCTCAAACTCTACAAGGAAGACAAATTCCCTTCACCCGAGGAGATCACCCGGGAAGCCGAGTATGCGAAGGTCACCCTCCGGAGCTACTTCACGACACACAGCGAGTTCGTTGAGTATGTCGTCAAACAGGTGGTTGGCGCTGCAGAAAGACCCAGAATGGGCGCTGATGCTGAGGAAAATATCACCCGCTTGCTGACCTGGGGATATGGCGAGCTCTACTCCCATGAAGGACTGATGCGTGACGCCATGCGTATTTCACAACACCGCTGGCAAACGTCTCATGCTGCGGAAAACGATGATGAAGAAGATTTTTTATGCAAGAGAAGCAACCGCCGGGAAGCGCTCACTGAAGCATTAGCGCCGCTGGAGTCTCAGCTCCCGCAGGACAAAGTTCAAAAGCTGGTGATGTTGATGTCAGTGCTGTATGGCACGGAGGCGATGACGGTACTCAAAGATACGTTCGGCCTGGAACAGGATGAAATCGTCGAGCTAACCACATGGGGTGCCAAGCTGATGCTGCAGCAAGCTCTAAGCCAAGAAAAGTGCTTCATTGAGGGAGATGTCCCATGATCGTAAGTTTCGCCAGAAATGGTATATACTGTTGGAAATAGCGAAAATATATGAAGTCACGAATTTTTAGTTAGGAAGGAAAAAGGAATGGGTAAAAAATACTATTTTAAGAATCTGCTAAACGGATTAACTACCGCGATCATGCTTATTATAGCCATGTATTTTTACCCCTCATTTCCAATGTCATACGCTGTTCCCGTCCTTCTAAGTTGCGCATTATTGATGCCATTTGCTAAAAAAATGATAGAAGACATTGCATTGCGTTATACTTCTGAGGAATTTTGGAATACTGGAATTTTCAAGGATGACATTGGAAAGAATGGTCTTTATGCCATGTTCTATCTATTATGCTTTATCCTGGCCATTCCATTAGGGTTAATATACATCCTTGTATCCTTCTCAAAAAAGAACCCTACTACTACAATGAAGAAGTAGGGTTCGGCTTTCACATCAGCCAAAGATGACGTCATTGACCTCTTTAACCAGCGCATCATCGATAAGAGCGCTGGTGATAGCCATGAGCAGGCCATATCCCAAAAGTCCCATTGGGGTCAGGGACAAAAGAGAGAAAATGAAAGCTACCAATGCTGTAGCCAGTCGGCCGGCAGTCAACGTTTCCACCTTAACGAGGAATGGCGCCCAGTCATCATTTCTAATACCTTTTGCCAACTCCATAACAAGGTCGAATCTATCTAATGATTTACCTACATAGCCAAACGCTTTGCTGAATTTGATCAGGTTATTTGCCATCTGTTGGTGATTAAGAGATTCCAGAGCTGTAGCGATAGCTTCACGATCCGCTGCACTCAGTTTCTTATTGATATTCCCTTTGTATTTCTCGTATGCGGCCAAGGCTTCGTTGGTATTGCGAATTGTTTTTCCTTTTACCGAGTCGGCCAGGTTCTGTGCAATTTTAGTAGAACGTTCGCCAAACTTCTGGGTTACTTCCTTATAAAAGTCAGCCATGAAATGGATGGCCGACTCATATTGTAGGAAATCCTTCATTATTCTTTTAACGTCTTCAGCCCGCTCTTTTCCTAAACTAGCTCCGCCTCGTGGAACCTTTGTCACGCTGACGTCTATTTGTTCAGGGTCCTGATTGATGACATTAACCCTAAACGTTAAATCTCTGTTCATCATAACATTATAAAGGTCACGCCGGAAATTCAGGTGTCCATCAGGCATAAAAGTATAAGAGTGAGTTATAATCGGAGTTGTTACAGATGCTTTAGATGTGTTCTCTAAGGTTCCCCATGAACCACCAGAATAACCATTGCTATCTCCCCCCCAATGAATATCAGGTCCAGTTGGCCCAATGGCATGTACCCCGATGAATGTCATAACCACACCATTAACGACATCAGTTAATGTCCCACCCCAAGCAACATTTGGACCACCACCACCACCATTGCCGCGGCCATAACCGTCACCATTCCCATTAGGCCCAGTCGGGCCATATCCGCCACCACGATTACCATGTACGGTCATCCCACCTTCCTCTGGAGCACAGAAGATAAATTTTTCACTCGGATTCAACATAATATATATCCTTTTAGATAATGTAATATAGAGCACCCAGTTATTAGGTGAGTGGTAATCCTAATCAAACAATAGATTAATTAATATCTCTGGCTGTTGTGCTGCAAAAGAACAAATAATCAAAGCGAAAATTATTAAACTTACAGACCCGCCCTTATAACCAAAAGAATATAAGCAAGAACATTGAGAACAAAAAACATAAGAAAAAAATTAACAAATCGACCAAAACTGGGTAATCGGCACCAATAAGGCCGACCACGAAATTAAAATGGTTACGATTAAATTTGATCTTCTGCAGAATGGACAAATCATTGGCCAAACCGTGGATATGGCTAATAATGTTGAACCAGGTCAGTCATGGAAAATGGCAGCTCCATACAACAGCATTGAACTCAAACCTGACAACTTCTGAGTCACTGAAGTATCAGTACATTGACACTAAAAAAGCCGGCAATATGCCGGCATTGGTTAGTTAAGTCGTCCCTTCATCAGGCAACCCGTTTCGATTTCAAACGCATTGGCCAGTTCCCCAGATAGTGACCAGGTGTGTAGAGTATTCGGCGCCTCTCGTTATGCAGAGAGTTACCGATCACTACTTCCCCCGCGATGCCACTGAGCGACAATTGTATATACGCCATGCCGGCCGCCAGCGGGTCAATGTCCGTCGCTGATACCCACATATGGCGGTGTGAGAGATAGCCCGCCTGATTAAGCACATCGGCGTAGGCCAGCACCATACAACCGGCACCGCACGCCGGTTCGGCAAGGGTAATGAACGGTTTATCCCGGAAAACGGTGTCAACATCGCCCAGAGACATCTGCGCCATCATCCTGCCAACGTCCCAGGGTGTGAAAAACTGGCCGCGGTATTTGTCCCCCAGCTCCAGCTGCATGAAGACCTTCCCCAGAAAGTCATTGAATTGGTCCATCATGCTCGTCGACACCAGGGCAAGCAGCTGCGCCATGCGCCCGATATCCGTTTTCTCATAGCCTTTGACAATCTGCAGGTACTTGTCTTCCCGCTTTTCGTTGAAGCAAAGACGGTTCTCCAGCGCGATCACGCTGCAGCTGACGAAGTCCTCAAACACCTTGGCACGCCGGTGATACCGCGCCGTTTCATTGAACAGTGAGATAAACGCTTTTTCATGGTTAATAAGTCCGGACATACGTGTTCTCCGAAAAAAGGGAACACGTATCCCGGGCGGGAAACAATGTTCCCCGAGGGATGAAAAAAGACCACCGGAAAATCCGGTGGTCATTGTTTAGGGTCGGTGCTGCAGCGAGCGTTTAACTCGCTACGGCGTTGGGTGGTAACGGCAAGGAGTCCTTGTCGGCATAGGTAAACTGGATCACCTCACCGTCCAGGACTTCCGGCTCCGTCCGGCCGCCATCAACATGTTCGCCGTGGTCGTAACGGTCGTAACCGCTGCGGCCGGCGTCGAACATATGCCAGCTGTGCTCAACCTGGCAGCTGAACTGTTTTGACAGCTCCCCAATGACCTCGCCTGCCGGCGCGTACCACGGAGAATCAAAATGCACCGTCAGAACATTGATGCTGTCACGCACGCAGCCGACGTTGTGCCCACACGGCCACTCAACGCCGTACTGACGCCCGTACAAATCAACCGTTGCCGGCACATCACGCAGCAGCGCGCCGCCGGCCCCGTTCAGCTCTGTCGCCAGACGCGTGGGGATCAACATCAGCATGTCGCAGGGCACGGTATACTCGGGCATATTCCCGAGCCGTTCCCAGCAGCTGCCGACATCCACCTGGCCATCAAGCCCAACCATGCCGAACCAGTCGGCAAACTGGCGCTCGATGACGTCTGCTATTCGCGCCTGGGCAAGTGCTGGAATGTTCTCCCACTTGACTGACGCTATCCCGGACTGGCTGTAGAGCCGCTCAATCTGACGGATATTTTCAGCCGTCAGCGGCGCATCGGCTTTGAGCAGCCAGAACCACTGTTCAAACGCCAGGTTCTGTACTGACGAAACGCCGGGATGTGCCAGCAAACCAGGGTAAGGGACATAAACCCCCGGTTTTACCGTCGCCGGTTTCAAGATGCCGGCACAACCTGCCAGAAACATCCTGCAGCTTTGCTGGATGGCATGGCGGTAGTCAGGAACGACATGGCCATTCACCCATTGCTGCAGCTCGTCGACAAACACGGATTGGCCTGTAACAACCAGACGGTTTTTGCACCAGTTAGACATGGTAGTTCTCCTCTTCATTCAAGAAAAAAGGAGAGACGTCCCCCGTCGGGGGAGCATCTCCCCCGTTGGGTTAAGGTGTAAATCAGTGACGGTCAGCCTGTAGGCTCAACCGCCGTCAGTGGCCGGAAAGTTCGCGTAAAACCCGTAACTCATGGGCCAGGCTAATGGGTGGCGACAACTGCTGATAGTCATTGACATCGATACGTTCGAGGTCGAATTTCTCAGCCAGGTCGTTAATCGCCTCATACGGCCGTAAACCGGCCTCCTGCATAGTAATGACGCAGACCTCTTCGCAGAGGTCGGTGTCGTTCAACGTCAGTCCGTAATGCCGACTTAAAAGTACGCCGGCAACGGTCTGCCAGTGGTGTTGTTCCTCGGTCATAATCCCTCCCCGTTCAGGCCGCCCGAGCGGCGTCAGTCTTTACCGTTTCTGTCTCTGCCGCCGGCATTAACAGAAACTCGGTCGCCTGACGCGCCTGGCTGCTCGCACGGAACAGTGCGCGTTTGTCTTCCTTCATGATTTTCAGCCACCCTTCCAGGTAGTTCTCATGCTGGACGTCGCCGGCAATGCCGATCCGGGCACAGAGAAATGCACTACCCAGCTCGGCAACCAGCTCCTCAAACGCATAAACCGGGTCACCCCGCTTACGTGAAGAAGACGTTATCCCCTCCCGGTTAAGACGTGTCGCATGACCGGTGCTGTGCACCAGCTCATGCAGCAACGTCGACCAGTAGTCCGCTTCCGTCTTAAACTGCCGGACTTCCGGCAGCACAATCAGGTCATGGCTAGGGGTGTAAAACGCCCTGTTCTGGTAAACATGCTCAAGGTGTACACCACAGTCCTCCACCATGGTGCTGACCTGCGCCTGTATTCGCTCATCAACCTGAGGGGCGTCCTCACCCGGCGTGCCTGCCGGCAATGCGCCAACCACGTCATCCGGGAGTCCGTCGCACTGGCAAATGTTGAACAGGTACAGCGGCTTCAGCATCGGGACACGCTCCTTCAGGGCGTTCCCTTCGTCGTCAAACAGCTGCCGGCCGTCGGCATCCTTCGCATCCTTTTCCCAGGGCTTGAAGACCACGGCAAGCGTCGCCTTCTCGCCGGCACGCACGTGGCCGCCGGCGGCTTCCGCCTGCAGATAAGTCAGCCAACGGTTAGAGCTGAAACCCTGGTCACAGGCAGACAACCACAGCAGCAGCACATTGACGCCGCTGTAAAAGTTACCGGTGGTGCCGTTGAGCGGCATTACCGAACCCTGTGCCATCCGGGAGCGGTCCGTCTGCCACGGCTTGCGCCAGGGCAGCGTACCGCGTTCGATGGCGGCGATGATTTTGTCCGTCACCTGCTGATACAGGTCGGGACGTTCAGGCCGTTTTTTCGCTGGCCGTGATGATGATGTCTTTTTCATGGGAGACTCCTCAGTAATAAGGCGCACTCCTCCCCTGGCGGCGAAAAATACGCCCCAGGGGACAAAGAATGGGTTAACGATTAACGTGCGGGGAAACGGAGCGCCCCTTCCGCATTAACCGTGTCGGTCAGGTTATACAGGCGTTCGAACATCAACTGGAATTCCTCCCTGTCATCCGGTTTTGCTCGTTTAGCGTCGGTATGACAGGCGGTCGCCAGCAGGTCGATGGCGCTGACGCGCCAGCGTTTGTATTCCGCGTTGCCGACGCATGCCCGGTAATGGACATGGGCCAGGCGCTGCATGCGGTTAATGATATGACGGTACTCGGCCACCGGCACCCAGGTGACAGGTGCGCCATGCACATGGATCTGGTCGTGCAGCACGTGTATCCAGAGCTCAAAACCGTCTGAAAGTATTCGTTCCATGCTTTCGTCGGTCAGCGACAGATGTTCACAAAAGTCATCACCGCCAACCAGTAGCCGGGAAGTCTCATACCAGGCGTCATCCTTTTCAGGATTACAGCCGTCGGCATACGACACGTGCCTGACACGTCCCGATTCGGTACGCTCGGCCACCGCTGATATCAGGTAAATGCCGTCGTTCTTGACCAGCTCCAGTTCGGACTGATTGGCTTTCGCTTCGGCAACAACCAGGCGTAATGCCTCAGGGTCAAAGTGCAACATGTTAAGTCTCCTTAAAAAGCGGAGACGGCTTCCCCCGGAGGGGAAGCCCCTCCAGGGAAATAAAACGTTATGGCCAGCGCGGTGGTGTTACCACGATGCCCTGAAGTAAAGGTGATCCCGGCTAAAATCGAAGCCGGTCAGTACGCTGTTAACGTACATCTTCAGTGAGTCGACCAGCATCCAGTACACATCGCCGTAGTCGCGAGAGTCATCGGGGAACTCCTCATGGCAGTTCGCTTCATTCAATCGTGACAACAGCATCTGCAGCATCTGGACGTCGTTGCGGTCGAACGCCATCAGCTCACCGCTTTTGACGTCCCCGACACTGTTGTCCACCCAGTGCATCAACGCAGTAAACCCGCGAAAATGACAGGTGTTAACCAGCAGCGGCGGATGGTAGTGATTACACGTTTTGTGGTTGTATATTCGCGGCGCCTGTTCACAGTTACCGCCGTCCTCCAGCCACGCTGGTGAACACGGCACCCAGTCACCAACGGGTGTCCAGTCGCCGTTTACCGGCAACATTGCATAGTCAGCCTTAAGCTGACGGAAAAAGTCGATATCAAGCCCCATGGGTCACTCCTCTCGGTAAACAGGCAGGAGCTCCCCTGCAGGGAGGCCCTGCCGGGTAAAATGCGCGCCTTAATCAGGCGACGCGTTGAGTCAACTTTCTGCGTTGGGATAACACCTCATCCATCCACGTAATCACTTGCCAGTGGTACGGAAGGTCGGCATTGCACAAACTGTCCCGATACCGTTCAAGGTGCAAACGGATCGAGCTATCCCCCATCGCCGCAGCGTCAACGTATCCCGGAGCTGAAAGCGCCGGACGCTGCAGATGATGACGCAGCCATATCAGCGGTTGTTCCCAACCTGATTGGCTGGAGAGCTCCCGCTCAATGCGCACGCATCCAGGACACAGATTGTGAATCAGGATGAGTACCAGGCGGTTAAAGAAATCCGACGCCTCATCCCCGGGGACAATCTCCTGCACGGGCAGGTTATCGGCCGGCCATGACGACAGACGAAGACCAGGACCTGCAAATGCGCCGCCGGCAAACAGCTGCCCCGCGACATCAATACCTGCAGGTCTTGCAGATGCCGGCAACAACCAGAACATCTCTGTCACCGCCAGGGTAAAATCAATCCACGCGTCCTGGGACGGCGGTGCGTCAAAATACACGGTAGTGCTCACGATAAATCCTCCAGAAACAAAAAAATGGGGGGATTTATCCCCCGGACGGGAATAAATCCCGTCAGGGTTGTGCTACTTACGTGTTGCGCAAATCGCCGTACCTCAATACGCTGTATCGAGTGCAGCAATCACTTCATCAGACTCTCTGTCACGTTTACCCTCCGCCACAGCGCGCTCCCAGACTGACGCGTTAACTTCCTTCCCTATTTTGTCCAGGACATTCATCACATCCTTTCCGGTTTCGGGAAGTGCAGGTAACTCGCTCTTCTGCAGAGCAAACAGGAAATACCCAAACGCAAAGCCGGCACTATGAACGGCAACCTCAACGAGCGTCATACCGCTTGCCGGGTCGCGCTCCACGTCAAAACCAAGCCGGTGGAACGCTCGCGCGCTCATCAGCTCGCTTTCGAGCAGGCACAGGTAGCGCAGCATATCGAGAGGGGTTTTCAGGTAATCGATAGTGGTATTCATGGATAAATCCTCGCACATGGGGGATTTATCCCCTGACGGGAATAAATCCCCGACAGGGTTGGGCGTCGACCACGGTATAGCCGTCGCAATGTCATTGTTTTCAAACTCAGAAACCGAGCGCCGCAATGGCCTCATCAGCCTCACCGTTAATCTTGCCGTAGGACAAACTCCACGCCCACGCATCTTTGTGGGCGTCATTGCCAAGACTGTCCAGGTTGCTCAAGACTTCCCGGCCAGCATCAGACAACGTCGGCAATCTATCCCTCTGCAGGTAGTAGAGAAAGAACCCGAAAGCCTCACCGACGCTGATAACCTTATTCTCCAGATCGGTCAGTTCACGAGGTTCATCCCGCTCCTGATCGAGCCCGAGTCGTCGATAGGCTCCTGCGGTATACAGTTCACCTTCAATAGCGCAAAGGTAGAAAAGCACGTCCTGGGACGTCTTGAGGTCGAAAACATTCGTGCGGAAGTTAATGTGCGTATTCATCGGTAAATCCTCTTGTAGGATGGATTTACCCCCTGAACGGGAGTAAATCCCGTCAGGGTATAGGGGGTTAAAGCGACTGCTTTAAAAACGGTAACGCAGTCTGGCCAGATGCTCGGCCTGCTGACAGGCGAGTCGGTAGGACTTTCTGCGCTCGGTGTGTTTGCAAGGCAACGCAACACGGGTGCTTGCGTAGGTATATTCACCTTTGTACCAACCTTTGCGCAGCGTCAGTACCGCGTTAACCGAACCATCATCACTGCAGATAACATGCGCACGAACGGCAAAGTTACCTGCTGCATTGACGTACCAGTCAGTCAACCGCGGCGGCGCCATGCGAAAAGGTATTCGCTGGACGGCCGTTATGACACGGTGCAGGGTTGAGATGAAATCAGGAACAGCTGAAGAAGTAAAAGCAGACATGGTGTATCTCCTGTAATGAAGAGACACCAGCCCGAGGGGAAGGTATCTCCCCGGGGGAATGGACTGCTATAATCGCAATCGTCAGTACATCTGTCATTACCTTCATCACCGTTAAGTGATCCCTGTTCTCAAAGGTTAAACAGGGTTACCGCCACTAAGGCTTCCTCTTTCAGGCTACGAGGCTATTTGCAGTCACCCTAAGGCGTTTCTCACAGACCGCTGAAACTTTGGTTGGCACTCACCCGAAGGCGCTTCTCACAGAGTGCTGAAGCATTGGCTGGTTGTCCGAAGACAACGAGTAAGCCTGTTCATTTTCAGAGCAAATCTGAGATGTGTCAACCCCTCAGATAAACGATATACTCTTACCTTACTAATGGGATACAAAAATGATTAAATTTTCCAATAATCTCTGGTTAACCTGCCATTAAACTTAGAAAGGATATAATTATGGCAAAACTTAGAAATAGATTTTGTGTTGAACTTTGGGATGCAACATCAGCAATATCTGTTATGAAAATGCTGGCAGAACAGGCTGAATACAATATCAAACGAGCTGTAGATGAGGTCTGTAAGCCTGATGCTGTATTAGAAGAGGTGTATGATGATTATGGAGAAGATAAACATGGAGTGCCTTACACCTTTGAACGAACCTGTTACACTTACGGATCATGTATTGGTCTCGATCGTGATGAAGTAAAAAATGAATATATATATTTAATTACCCAACTCACTCGACGCTCAGCATTTCTTACAATCTATGGCCTGTTCGAGCATCGTATGAAAGAGTGCGTAAAACTGATGGTTCATATATGTGACTATACTGGGGGACTCGAAAAAGGGGTTCTTGAAAGAACACATTATGTTCTGACAAAAGTGATTGGTGCTAAAGGCATTGTTAACATCGATCACCTTACAAAACTCCGTAACATTATGGCTCACGAAGACGGCATCTGCACTGAATATAGTCACATTATCAACAAGACCACAAAGAAAACAGATGGTGAAAAACGAACACTAAACTCATTAAATAGAGCCATTGCAAATTCTTTAATCACTGTGAATGATTTTGGCGGCATTTTATTGAAAGATAATTTCCTGAATGACATCACAAATGAAATCGAACACTACATTATAAGCTTAAATAAAGCAGTAGAAAGTTACAATAATTAAACTGACAATTTGAACCATGTAAAGTCAACCTTTTAATGGTCGCAGCCCTGTGTGAGCTGCGACCGTTTAACACTACTTACTCAATATCATTTTTAAAATAGACTTGTCGAATATAACGCCCCCGACCATCCCCGTGTCCTAAATCCATCGAAACCAATGCATTTGCTTCTTCTCTGCTCATGCCATTCTTAACGTGATGCGTTACAGCATCCCTGGCATAGGCATATCTCAAACTATGGGGCGCATCCTTTCCAGTCATGCCAGCCTCACGTACGATATTTCTATATCGTTCTATCGCCGTATGCAGAGATGGCTTATCAATCAGCTTCCCTCTATTCTCACCACAATGCTTTATCGCCTTATCCAAAATGGACAAGACCTTCTCGCGATTAAATACTGTTGTTTCCCTGGCCCGCCCCCCTTTCGTCCCGAAAATCACCTTAACTCTATCATTGCCATTCAAAATGGCCTGCTTCCAGGTTTTTAGTGATTTGGCGGACTGAACTGTTTCTTCTGTTCTCAATCCCAGGTAACGGGATAACTGCACACCTATTGCTACGCCTTCATCTTTTTTAAATGCATAGCTAACAATTGCGGCCAACTTATCATCCGGAAGTGGTGTTTTAGTTCCGTCGCGACTTGCCCCTGAGATACCTAATGCCTGGTTGCTCAATTTCTCATGCGAAGGATCAGCGAGTTTATTCCGCCCTGCTACTGACATGATCGAACGTACCGCTGCCATTTCATTTTGGAGTGTACGTTTTGACATATCTTCAGCCATACGGCTACTAATATACTTTTCGATATGAGACGTCTTGACGTGTTTTACATCACGGATTTGGATATTTAATTTCGCAAGGCGTTCAGCAAAACGCTCTGCTATTCTCGAACGGTCTGCGACAGTTTTAAAACTTCCTCGTCCCTGGCGGGCGAGCGTAACCAGCTGCTTGCTGAGCTTTGACATAACTTCTCCTCCCACGGGATACACACCCCTCTGCT
Source organism: Megalurothrips usitatus (assembly GCA_026979955.1). NCBI lineage: Eukaryota > Metazoa > Arthropoda > Insecta > Thysanoptera > Thripidae > Megalurothrips > Megalurothrips usitatus. Next base: position 42,186 of record JAPTSV010000042.1, read on the forward strand.
TTCCACAAAGCAGACGGATCTGTATCCCGATAATTTCAACCCCGACGACACGGTTACTTTTGCGCTTCCTGCGTCTCGACTGGTATCTGTGCATCGGGGCGGCGAAATGTTGAGTTATTTCGAAGCTCCCCAGGTCTCTGACCTGTTCGCGGCTTACGCCGGGCTGACGTTCGTCAGACTGCTTCCACACACTACTGTTCGTAGTGTCGCCATCGATACCGAGTCGATTTCCTCCTTTTAGATAGTGAAACGTTCAAAACGGTGTTTCCGTCGTAATTACGTTGAAGTGAATGGGTGTTTAAAACCGTACTGACACGGACTACGTGTTGGTCAGATGGTAGTAAAACGTTGAAAGCCACGTTGTGCGTGGGTTGAGACGTTATGCGCTACGCGCGTCACTTGGTGTTCGCTTTGCTCGCACGCAAGTGACGCCGCGCTCCTCTGCTCCTAATGAGGCTCACGTAAGCGGCCAAATGTACCAAATGGCCTTATACGTGCGTTCAAAAGTCGCATCGTCACTAAGACGTCATAAGAGATTGAAATTCAAAACGTTGATACAGAATTGCTTACAAAACAGCCATTCTGCAGGAAGACGTAATGTTTACGTCACCGGTGAAAGGAACCGTGCCGGAACAGGCTCGGTTGAGTCGTTAATGAACCTTCATCACTATCGTGATCTCCGTTCTCAAAGGATAAACGGAGGTACCGCCAATTAGGCATCCTCTTCCAGGCTACGAGGATATTGTGACCACCCGAAGGCGTTTCTCACAGGTCACATGAAACATTGGATGGCACTCACCCGAAGGCGTCTCTCACAGAGTGCTGAGACATTGGATGGTCGTCCGAGGACGACAATACAGCTCGGCTAGGGTAAGCGATCCTACTGAATCTCGTCAATCAATTGACTTGATCTGTTCGCTTATTACCCTGTATTACACTACATGAAATTGTATTACACGAAAAAGGGGGGTAACATGAAAGTACCGTCATCATTTCGTTTTCCCGAGCGATTAATAAATAGTCTTAAGGCTCATGCAGAATCACGCAATAAATCACTGACAGAACATGTCCAGACCGTTTTGGAAGCGAGCCTTGATAACGAAGACTTTGAAAAAAAGCATTACTTTGAGCTGATGGAAACGCCAGAAAAAAGCATATCAGGCATTTACATAAAGCTCTTCAGTGCAATCAACACGCAGGCCACGCGACTAAGCCTGTCAGAAATAAAGTTTATGATGCATTATTGTCATCAAGCCTACCTTTACCATAGCCATGCTGTAAGCAATGACTACATCAGAACCATTATTCATATCTCCCTTGATCTTGTCAGAATCTCGCTACTTCATAAGATCACCTTTGACAAACATTATGTTTATCGCTGCTTCGACCTCTCTGATGAAAATCTTGATGAAACCATGAACGCCATAGAAGAAACCATCAACAAGTGTGTAGACGGTACTTATGCAGAATACCTTACCCGTCCATTAGAAAGTGGGGCATTTAACTTGGCACTCTACCCAAAGGAAGCCATAGACCACATCTTCACTAAAGAAAGATTACAGAAACTTTTCCCACTGGTCACTCGAGGGATTATTGCCACAAAAAAAGAATCCTGGAGGATAAAAGAACTTGCTCAAAATACACCTTCACACCGGATCGCATTCAATGTCGATGATTTAAACTCCTCCATAGTCTGCCATGGAAATGAAATAAGGCACGATGACCCTGCTTCGGTGTTCTTCGTCATAGAAGGGTAAAACTTCATCAAGCCCTATAAATTAAAGCGCTTACTTGCAATCATCCGTTTAATTAACCGTGATGAACTAGAAGGATTTTCGACTTCATATAATGACTCCTATGAAGTTTCCGTTTGGTCACCATCACACATGGCCAAGTATGGAACAATTGATATTAATTCACTCAGGTTACTGTATGAACCAGAGCTTTACAATAAATTTAAAGTGAAGTTCATGGATGCCATTAAAGATGAACAAATGTCGGCTATACTAGATGCAATGAAGATAATGCACGGGGATATCTGACCCTTTCAACTATTTTGGAGATCACAATGTTAAAAATTATTTTCGTCTCACTTGCCACCTTATTAAGCTTTGGCCTCGCGATCCTAGGCATCATTAACCTAAATAAACCACTTGAAAGCTACGTATATCAGTCCTTTGTCAGTCTGCCTGAGGTTAATTATATGTTTATTCTTGTCGGCCTCATTGGTGTCTTGTTGGGGCAAGGAGATCAGAACTATTCTAAGGTAATCGTGGCGTGACTATTCTCCATACGAGCCTGGCATTTGGGTACAGTAAGTACCCTTGCCTTTCCTGACGATTCTTAACACCTTACTTTGAGTATATCTGTATACTTGGTTGTCCGGCATGGCGACAAATGTTCCCATCGCATCTTCCAGTCTGCTTTAGCACTCTGTATTCCTTGCCCGGCAAACCATATTTTCACTTTTCCCGAGCCATTTATTCTGTCCAATAGTTCCATTAATTTATCTCCATTATGCTGGGGTTGATATTCATAAAATAATGTCAGCAAGAATTCCTTTACTCTACGGAAGTCAGTCAGTGCAAGAAAAAAGCTTGAGGTACTTTGTCAAACGACTGCGTCAAGACCGGCTCTTTCAGTTTAGCAGAAGCAACCGTAATCACCACTGTCACCTCTGGACTCGGTTGTTGGCTCTTGTAATCCCAGCTACAGCTCGCATCCTTGACGATACTCCATTACTTTCATCTCCCCGTTAACATTCTCACTCCTGATAACCTTTCCATGCACTCATGACTCCGCCTGATTATCTGACAAAAAAATCATCTTCCCCTTACAGATGAAAAATCCTTATCTGGCAGACACAACCTGCTAAATATTTAAAATGAACAAACAAATCATAAGAAAACACTTAACAGAAAACCGCTAAAAGGTACTAAATGCTCATCAGCACCCTTATCCTCATCCCCGTACTTATCTCATTGAGTATTTTTAGTTTTTATAAGCACATAAAAAAAAGTAGGGAGCATAGACTAACATCACACAAGAACAGAAAACGGCCATTGTTTCATTAATAACGTTCAAGCTCTGTGACGCGGAATATGTTATCCCGCTATCGGCTCCCCTCCCTATTAACGGATTTACGCCATGAGAAATAAATCTATCCTGCTCGTCAGTTCACTGCTGCTCTCCGTCATCGCCATGCAGACTCAGGCCTCTTCGGTCAGTTGCGAAAGCAAAAAAAACGAACTGCGCACGCAGATCGACTATGCCAGATCCAACGGTAATGCTTATCAGGTCCGCGGACTGGAAAAGGCACTGCGCGAAGTTACGGAACATTGCAGCGATGACCTGCTGCGACAGGAGAAACAGCTGAAAGTGCTGGAAAAGGAGCATAAGGTTGCCGAACGCCAGCGCGAACTGGATGAAGCGCGTCAATCCAGCAGCCTGAAGAAAATAGATAAAAAACGGGAAAAACTCAGGGAAGCGGAAGAAGAACTGGCTGAAGCCAGAGGCAACGCCGCTTAATCACCAAAGGCCGCCGCAAGGCGGTTTTATGCTGTCTCAGGCTGACCACAATACATACAGAGGATCCATGCACAAAATTATCGCTGCCTCACTGCTCGTTCTGTCCACCGGCGCATCAGCGGATACGGCCTCACACTGGTCCTATGAAGGCAAAGCCGGCCCGGAAAACTGGGGAGATCTTAGCGGCGAGTTTATCACCTGCAAGAGTGGTAAATTTCAGTCGCCGATTAATATCCGTCACCCCATTGAAGCCAAACTTCCCCCGCTGCGGCTGGATTTCCGCACCGCCGCCGAAAGCCTGGTCAACAACGGTCATTCGCTGCAGGTTACCGTCGATGATGAAGACGACTTTAAGCTGGATGGTGACACCTTTACGCTGCGTCAATACCACTTTCATGCACCCAGCGAAAACCTGATCGACGGCAAACGCTACCCGCTCGAAGCGCACTTCGTGCATACCGATAAACAAGGCAATATGGCGGTTATCGCCGTGATGTTTACCGTCGGGAAAGAAAATACGGCGCTGAATCCCATTATCGACAGCATCCCGGCGCAGGAAAACCACGTGGTGCCGGTGGAAAAAAGATTCGACCTGGCGCCGCTGTTCCCAGCCGATCGCCACTATTATCGCTTTAGCGGTTCCCTGACCACCCCGCCCTGCAGCGAAGGACTGCGCTGGCTGGTGATGAAAAAACCGGTGACGCTGTCCAGCAAACAGCTGCACATATTCCAGCAAGCGCTGAAGCATAGCAACAACCGCCCGATACAGCCGCTTAACGGTCGGATTATCGTTGAATAAAAGCGTGGAGAAGAATAAAAAAGCCCACGGTTCACCGTGGCCAAACTCCCGACGCCGGGGATCCATTCTGATAGTTAGCGCGCACCGCCCTGTTGATAATTAAACTCGATGGCTTCAGTCACACCGTGGCGAAAGTACACACTAAATGTGGTGGCGTTCTGTCCGTCTGCGGCGCGGAAGTCTTGCGCCGGATAGCAGCCGACGGTGAAATACTCGGCATAAGGCGCCACCCGCGTTTTATTGACCGCAATCCACGTCGCATAGGAGCAAGCGCCCCGGCCCTGACGGGCAAGAAATGTATAGTGG
>JAPTSV010000043.1:0-51287 GCA_026979955.1 Megalurothrips usitatus
TTTAGCTAGAATATCAGTCCAATACAGCGATTGTTGTTTTTCGTCCCACGTTGGGCATTCAGGCAGTTCCCCTTGATAATCAAAAAGCAAATTCAGTTCAGACATTACCCTTCTCCAGTTAAATTAAGCCAATTATCAATCGCATCACTGCGCTGCTGGATTAAAACCAGCAACAGGCCAGATTTATCCCGGGTGGTATCCCTACCCCTGACTTGATTTAACCACCTTAACGTTATTATTAGCAATTGACACTGTTTGGCCTGCATAAATTTTACAACGCTTACGGGTTTCAATAACACCATCAACCTGGACTTGCCCATCACTGATTAAGGCTTTGGCTTCGGCGCCACTGGCTGCCAGCCCTTCTAATTTCAGTAAATCGCACAGATCCACTTTATCAAACTGACCGAGTTCAAACGTTATCATAAGGTTTCCTACTGTGCTGAACGTTGACATGCTTCCAGAGTATTCTGAATTAAGGTCGCGACCGTCATTGGCCCCACACCACCCGGCACTGGCGTAATGAACCCGGCTCGATTCACCGCGGCATCAAATTGCACATCCCCTGTCACCTTACCATTGGCGAGACGATTGATCCCCACATCGATGACAATGGCGCCTGGCTTGATCCAATCGCCAGGAATAAAGTTCGCTTTACCGACCGCCACCACCAGCAAATCAGCCCGTTCGACATGGGCACGTAAATCACGAGTAAAACGGTGCGCCACCGTCGTGGTACAGCCTGCCAACATCAACTCCATCGCCATCGGTCTACCAACAATATTCGACGCACCAATGACCAGTGCATCCAGACCAGTGAGAGTAATCGCATGGCGTTGCAGTAAGGTCATAATACCGTGCGGCGTGCAAGGTCTCAGTAGCGGAGCGCGTTGACACAACCTACCCATGTTATAGGGATGAAATCCATCCACATCTTTATGTACAGCAATACGCTCCAACACGCGGCTATTATCAACCTCGGCAGGTAACGGGAGCTGAACCAAAATACCGTCAATGGCGGGATCTTCGTTCAATGTATCGATTAACTCGAGCAGTTCCAACTCTGAGGTGCTGTCGGGTAAATCGTAGCGCTTAGAAATAAATCCGACTTGCTCACAGGCTTTACGTTTATTTTCGACATAAATTTGCGAAGCAGCATCCTGCCCCACTAAGATCACCGCTAAGCCCGGTGCCCGCAGGCCGTGATCCAGACGTTGCTGAACTTTTGCTGCGACTTCGCTTCTTACTTGCTGCGCAATCGTTTTACCATCGATAATTTTTGCTGACATTAGGCTAAAATCCGCTTATTCACATTCAGGGGAGGATGACTATTTTGTCAGAAGCGTTCCCTGCTGTCAGGCAGATAATTGCAATATCTGCACAAACTATCAGCAACTGGACGCAGTTATAGTTAAAATCATTGACTACCCGTCATCTGACCGTATAATTCAGCTCATCAACGCGCCCTTAGCTCAGCTGGATAGAGCACCGGCCTTCTAAGCCGTAGGTCACAGGTTCGAATCCTGTAGGGCGTACCATTTAAATCAATTAGTTATAAAAAATCATCTCAAAAGCTGTGATGTTATAGGTGTCTTAACAGGTGCTGTAAGGTTTTCATTAGAGTAAAAAACTTACAAATATAGCACCCAACCCCAACCCCAACCCCCAAAGAAATTTGACACACAGCAAAAGCTGTCGCAAAGTCAAGAAATCAACCAGAACTGTCCCGAATGCTAGTATAGGATATGCCCGCTATGGCGTGGATTTTGTTAAGTGAGGATGATCTTGATTAGATATATCTTTTTTGTTCTGATGGGTCGATTAAGACCTGAAAAAGCCCGTATCTTATTTAACTCTTTAAACCTTTCAAAAAAAAGAATGAATAAGTTACTATCAATTTTAGGAATTAAAACCAGTGAAAAATAACAGCGCCTTTTCACTTCTACAAAGGAAATATTGATATTTATGATAACGCCTTTGTGAACGTTAATTGCATTTTTTGGACGACGAAAAAATAACTATAAAAAGTCATTCGTTAATAGGTCATTGTGTCATCCTGTTTACCACGACACACAATAGCGACATCATTAATAGAAATGAATTAATATACAAATCTATAACCATTAATGAAAATGTCTGGATTGGTGCTGGTTCAGTGATATTACTTGGGGTGACTATAAGAGTGAGCGAAGGCCCTGATGCCGAAGCGCTGATTTAAAATGAAAAGCTCATTACCTCTGTCCTAGCGTTAGTTAAAATCAAGTCCGACATTATCCGTTCATCTGGTATCCGTTTTATTAAGCACTATTGCTTATTTTTAATATTATACAGGGATTCTATAAAATTTTGCCTCGATAAAACAACATCTTGTGAAGTATATTTTCATTTAAAAATGCTATCTGTCCTTCTGATTTTTTTCTAGCAATCTAATACAGGTATTATCATACTTAAGGTTACTCAGTTTTTTACAAAAATCTTTATCCTTAGAGCTCTCCCCCTAACTTATACGCGGCATTACTGCTGTTGTAAAAATAGCTCTGAACTTTAATCAAAAATTAATTAGATTGATTCCCATTTGTCATGTTCTTAGATAAAAGATAAATCAAGGCGATAACTAGATATATCAAAAATCAGCTTTGATTAATTTTTTGTCTTACTGTATCCAAAATATTTGAAGATTGAGTATCTAACGCATCAACCAAGAAAGCGTGGTCGACGATGCCTTTAACTCTGTCGTTGAGAGGGGCAAAACCGGTACGTATTATCTTTTAATTCAAGCCGCAATGCGGCCATGCATTTCCTGCTATTGATGCGAATATTGCAATGACAGAGTGATGGCCCTAGCGATGCTATGCCAATGTAGGGATGAATGTACCACGGAACTGGAATAGTGATCCGGATGCTTGGACTCTATTACTAGAACGCGGAGAGGGAAGTTTTTCTCACTCAATAATCAGCATGACGCGGCATATCTATAATGAAGTTGATTTATCCCTGTTTAGAACCGCGAATTCGTGTTGCCTGATGAGGCAATTTTAGCTAGTAATCTCTGTTTTATTCGGTTGAGACTCGATAATCAAGCCTGATGACTCGACAATTTTTATCTGTTTATTTTTTCAGTCCGATAGCCATACGATTTGCCCAGGCTTTCAGCCCGTTGTTAAGGGTTTTGCCTGTGCTTACACAACATCAGTCGCCTTCAGCTGTTCAGCAAGGCAGTATGACGGATAGAGGGACTCACACTGACATGTTTTCACTGTCATGAATACTGAAAAACGAAGTGACGGATCGATAAGGACAGGCTGTAATATCGATAGGTACAAGCCCGCCCCACACTCGGCCAAGGATCGCAATGCAATAGCATGGGATGACATCATCTTGGCCAATTTGCACCAAGTTTACCTCACTCATGACTTGCGATGAGCGAAATAAAGGATCAATGTGCCCACGCTTGCCGAGAGTAGAGAGCCTCCCAATACTCCTATTTTTACTTCATCCTGTAAAAGGATCTCGCCAGGAAAAGCTAATCCACCAATGAATAAGCTCATCGTAAAACCAACCCCGCATAAGACGGCGACGCCATAGAATTGTAGGGCATTGGCCCCTGTTGGTAGGCGAGCAATCCCCAATTTAATGAGAATAGCGGAAATAAGCGAGATCCCTAATTGTTTTCCGACAAACAAGCCAAGCGCAATGCCCAGCGGTAGCGCACCGAAGACGTGGTCTACAGAAATAGGTAACAGACTGACCCCTGCGTTAACAAAACCAAACACAGGGATGATCAGCAAATTGACCCAAGGTGTTAACTTGGCTTCTAATTTGACTGAGGGAGATTGACGAGAGTTTGCCTGTGGGAGACACAAAGCCAAGAGAACACCGGCAAGGGTGACATGCACACCGGAGCCATAAACAAAGAACCACAACAACAATCCCACGATCAGGTAAGGCGTGAGCGCGTTGATCTTCAGGCGATTAAGTATGATCAAGATAAGGAGCGCGATCATTGCAAAAATAAGCATAAGCCCGTGGATCTTTTCCGTGTAAAAAAAGGCAATAATTAATACCGCACCCAGATCATCAATGATCGCTAACGCGGCTAAAAACACTTTCAGTGAGGCCGGCACGTGATTACCAAGCAAAGACAAAATACCTAATGAGAAGGCGATATCAGTTGCTGAAGGTATCGCCCAACCTCTGGCAAACTCAGCGGGGTGATGGTTAAATATCAGATACACCAGTGCGGGGATTGCCATTCCTCCAAGTGCGGCGGCCCCAGGCAAGATCCGTTGTCCCCAACTTGCAAGCTGCCCACTGAGAAATTCACGCTTTATTTCTAAGCCAACCAATAGAAAAAAGACACTCATCAACACGTCATTGACAAATTTTTCAACAGTAAAGCCCGCCAATGATGCGTGAATAATATGGGAATAGTGCGGTGCAGCTGAGGTATTGCACAAGATGATTGCCGTCAATGAAGTGATAATGAGCAAGACACCCGCCACCCACGGTGAATGAAGCTGCTTTATGGATGTCATCGTTTTTCCTTAGATCGACACGCCTGTCACACCTTTCAATCGGCATGGGCTAAAGTGAGGTTGGTAAGCGAGTATAAGCGCAGTCTGACGTTCAATGGATCTTTTTTACTCTCGTTTACGCACGCCGCTTCTTTTCAACTTTACTGCACGTATTGATTCGCCTCTCTTAATAGGCTCGCGTGTTTCTGCGGACAGTGACATTGACGCTTCACACTCACGAGACGTTCTCCCAGTAAATGCCTGTCAAGGTCGCGCTTATATCGCCTGCCCTAACCACGATCCCTTGTTCGATTTCGGTATGACTCTGGTGCTCACTGAGTTTAAGGTGCACGAAACCAACACAGTCTATTGTGGTGCCGCCACCGTCTGATCCAATAAACAGTTAACGAACACGCTGTTTAGCCGACGTGCGATGAGGCAATCACGGAGAATACCCTGTGCCCCACAGCCAGAGATAAGGATCAAAGGCGCGCCATGACGCAACCGTATAGTAAGACAGGGTAAAGTTTACGGCCTCCCCGACCACGACATTTTACCAACGATAAACAGGCGCAACAAGATGACCACAGAGTCTGGTTCCCATCGCCGACCTGATGTAACGAATAGCCACTTAGGCTGTCGGTCATTTTTTAGCATTTACCGGATATTCACTCATTCATTGAGTAACTTATCCAACTCACGTTTAACAGGATCTAGGATCGATGAGATAGGCATCTGACAAATAGAAACCCCACGCTCAGAAATAATTTGTGTCGCATTACGATAAAAAGGCCCCCACAACACATTCGACTGGTAACCACCTGGATAATAACAGATCAATTTTTTATCAAGTGCACGGCAAAGATGAACAATTGAGGTATCCGGTGTAATAACTAAGTTTGCCATTTTGACAATTGCTGCGGCCACAAAAAATGAGGGGTCTTTATTGATGATCACACGGGGATAGTTGTCGGTCGCGATAGTGGCGATCATTTTCTGTTCACCAATCACGACTGTAATAATATTTTCGTAACTGGATAAAAATGTTAATAGACTATCAATCTGTTTATCATTGAAACTTTTTGATTTTAATGATGCATATGGGTTCAAACAGAGAATAAATTTATTTTTAAAAGGCATGAATAGTTGCAATGCCTTCTGCCTGTGATTTTGATTGATCTGTATTTGATAATTGGGTAAAGCACCTTTAATCTGCAAATAATCCATAATGAAAAGTGAACGTTGGCTCATATGTAAGTTATCATTATGAAATCGAATATGATGATCAGCAATGCCATCAATGATATCATCACTATTAATGACAATCCTATGCTTTGCTTTGAATGCATACATAATTTTAATCAGTTCATTCAAGTTAGGATGGGAGATCAAATCAATCATGATATCGAAATCATTCAATCCCATTTGTTTGATAATATCACGTCGCCTTTTATAGCCTTGCAACACCGATTGCTTGATTTTTTTATAGTCATAGACGCCGGCAACGTAGTGATTCTCTCGGTAAAGAAAGCTGACCTCTTGGCGAGCAATGACATACACTTTAAATCCATGCTCACTTAGAATTTTAAACAAACCCGTAAAAATGATCCCATCACCAATTTTTCTAAAAGCCATATTGAAAATGATTTTACGACTGTGTCTGCGTAGCTGTGAGGATCTAAACACTTGTCGGGTTCGCATAACAAGATAATAGAAAAAGACGGAAAAATTCTTATTTATAACCAAATTAATCAAATACTTTATTGTCAGCAACACGATAATTAATGAGAAATTTTAAGGGTGAATAAAGTACATTATAACTCAATCACAATCTATTAACATTTTTTTATTAGATAACTCATGCTGATTCTTAGTGGACAATTCTTTTGTTAGATCATTCTTATTTTATATTGTTAGATGATTCTTATCTTTTGTATGCAATTTATTTCTCAGCGAAAGGTTGCCCTGTGTCAGTATAGCCAGTCATTGACTAGGCCATTAAGGTTAAAAAAGAAAGTATAAATTAATCTATAATGCGAAAACCGATACTCAGCAAAGATGATGCGTCAATGAAATACCTGATTCTCTTTCTATTTTTTCTTTCTGTTTGCTACATTCATTTTAGGGGAAAAGTCCGTTATAAATTTTTACGGCAACTCTCCGATCATTCGACCTTTGTGGCTCCATTAAATTGCTTTATGTACGCATTTTCAAGAATCGACAAAACGCCCTTTTTACCAGCAGACACGTTTCCTGAACTGCAAGTGCTTAAAGATAATTGGCAAGAAATAAGGAAAGAAGCCGAATACTTGCACTCCCTGACCGAAATTAAATCCTCAGACAGATACAATGATGCTGGATTTAACTCCTTTTTTAAAACGGGATGGAAACGGTTCTATCTCAAGTGGTACGATGACGCACACCCTTCTGCCAAAGAATTATGCCCGGTGACAACGGATTTAATTAATAAAATTCCTGGTATCAAAGCGGCAATGTTTGCTTCATTACCAGACGGAAGCCGGCTTCCTATGCACAGAGATCCTTATGCAGGATCGATCCGTTATCATCTCGGTTTAAAAACGCCCAATAGTGATCTGTGTTTTATTGAGGTTGATGGCACTCGCTATAGCTGGCGTGATGGAGAGGAAGTATTATTTGATGAAACCTATATTCACTTTGCTGAGAATAAAAGTGGTGAAGACCGCCTGATCTTATTTTGTGACATCGAACGTCCTATGACAAGCAAATGGGCTCAAAACGTGAATTACTTTTTCGGTCGTTACTTAGTTGGCGCCGCTGCCGCACCCAACAATGCCAACGATAAAACAGGCGGGATCAATAAGATTTTCAAATATATTTATCAGATAAGAATTGTCGGTAAAAAATTGAAAGCATGGAATAAACGGGCTTATTATCTGATTAAGTGGACACTGTTTGCAGCAATCGCCATTGCAATTTGGACTCATATCTAATCACTAACACCTTGTCTAAAAGCCCCCTGACTCCACTTGGTATTTTCGCTCTCTCTCGGCAAGTTCAATAAAACCAGAGAGGGCTTTCTCGCCCAGGCACATGCTTAAGCTCGTCTTTTTCTTGTTCACTTTCCCAGCAAGATTCATAAGTATAAATTATAATTTTGACTGAGTTGTTCGCCTGAAAGTTCGGCGATTTATCGTGTTAATTGAGAGGAAATTCGAGAATGATGAACATTAACAGCGGGTTAGTTCTAGGACTGATTTTAGTCTCCTGCCCACTTTATGCCGCCGTGCATTCAGAATCGGCAAATTCAGATAAAATAAGTCAGAGTGCAGGGAAAGTACAACCCCCCATCCATTATGATACTATCTGGGCTGATAAACAGGGCGCGACGCATGTTGCTCATTGTCAAATGCAAGGCTTGGAGTTTAAAAGTTATGCCCCGCCAGCCTCACCACAATGGATAGGCCTAGCACCTGATCAAATTGAACGTGTTGCATTTGGCATCTTACCTCCTGGCTACGTTGCTCATTGGCATCATGCGCCTGGTCCACAATGGGTGATCACACTTTCAGGGCGCTGGGCGGTACAAACCACGGATGGTAGTGTGCTTGAACAAGGACCGGGACAGTTAGAATTTAATGCAGATAATACATCGTTTGCACGCCCAAACGATGCAAGAATCGGCCATACCACTCGGACGGTGGGCAATGAACCCAATATACAAATGATCATCAAACTCAAACCCGGTGCTGTCAATGCACAAGCACAAGGTCCTTGCGCATTCTGATCACAAGGTTATTCCCCCGCCTACCCCTCATTCAATTCACATCGAGAGAGAAGCGGGGTATCAATTGAAATTATATTTGCAAATACACGTTGAATGAGAACAAAGCACTGTTGGTTATCATATGCTCTGGATACATGAGCGGCGTTGAGACGGATAAATCATAACCAAACTTACCGAGTGCCCCTTTGAACCCTGTAGCCGCACCCATTAACCTGCCATTGCTGTAATAGCCAATGGGATAAATATTGCCCCAAATTTGACCATAATCCAGCCCAGCATACCAGATAATGTCTTTAAAACCGGTGACCACATTATAGGTATTCTGCAAATAAAACCCTTTATCACCATTTAAGCTGTTACTATTTTCAAATCCACGGACATTCCAGCGATCCCCCAATGAGAATTGATCTTGTAGCGTCAAAGGCTTAGGTGCATACTGGATGTTAGAACTGAGTTCATACCACCCTCTTACACTGCCAATATTCAAAATCTTGCTGTAACTGGTATCCAAACTGAAGATATTGCTGCGCTTGCTGACAAGGCCTGAATTCATATCGGAGGTGTAGTCTGCGTCAAGGATAGGCAGAAAACGCTGCCAAGATAAATTACTGTTCAATTCACCATCAGCAAACTCTTGCTTATAGTTGATTCCCGTTTTGATATTTGTCATATCTCTACGCTGCAGAAGCAATTCAATATCTTCAAGATGGTATTTTACGGTGCGTTTTATCAGAGACACATTCAACGAGATTTTCTTATTCTGATCCCGGAATATCATCCGATTGGCTTTTGCACTCAAATACTGGCTTTCACCTTTATAATCGAAATAATAATTATCGATGGCAATTTGTTGCTTACTCACACTGTGTACCCAGTTAAAGTCAAAATTCCAATAACCAAAAGGGACGGAATAGTAGGCACTCATATTGTCATAACTGCCATGATTCTGATGAATACTGGTCGTGCCCGCAAAGTAGAAAAGATCATTGAGATGAGTTGGATTATAAAGGTAACCAATGGCGTTGGTTAATATCGGTCCCGTCGGTTTATCTCCCCAATTATTTACCCACAACCTCGCCGCCACATTTTTATACGTCAACACATTAATAATAATATCACTGGTACCTTCAGTTTGACCCGGTGCAATAGAAAACTTCACATCCACGCTAGGGTTCCGCTGCATAATTTCAAGACTTTGCTCAATCGCACGGAGATTGAGTATATCGCCTTCCTTAATAGCCAAAACTTTCTTATTAAGCTTATAATTGTTAATTATTATTTTTCCAATACGTCCAGCCCGAACGACAAGTTTCAACGTCCCATTCTTCAATTTTTGATTCGGTATTTCGACCCGACTCGTCACATAACCTTTCTTAATAAGAAAATCTTGCAGGTATGTCGCCACATTTTCTACACCATTAACGCCAAGACAGCGACCAACGATATATTGGCTGATTTTATTCACAAGGTAGTTTGGGATATCGGCATTATCGACGATTAACTGTTTAACAGTGAAGCAATTGGTCTCTTGAGGCAAAACAAGGGTACCCACCGTACTATCTTGCAGCTTAGAGTATACATCTCGCCCTTTGATCGCGTTCTGCTGCTTAATCCCTTTATCAATATTGTTCTGATTGTTAATCGCACTTCCCAAACTGTCTGCCGCAGACGCTGGAATCGCAAAGCAAGAAAATAAGCCAATAAATAAAAGTGTGCTCCTACAATTAATCATCATTATTTTACAATTCTCATCCCTGTTATCACTTTATCGTTGATATTCTAAACATTGATAATGTATAGACTCCCTGCCTATTACTCAGCCTCAGCTTACATTTTTTATCAGAAGCCAAATCAATGATCGTTTCTAAAATGAACGAATATAAATCAAAAAAACAAAAGCAAAAAAACGGAAAATTTCATTATAACAATTGGCAAAGTAATATTCTTACTTAAGTATTGATTTGATTTCGCAAAGTTAGCTGCTGTATTTTATAAAAGCATTACCATCCTAAATCCAACCGATATCGCTATCAAGATTGATAAAAGACGACAATCTAATTCATTCGCATTTAAAGATCAAGTTTTCACTTGATTAATTCATAAACTCTTATGCTAATTATCGTTAGCTATTTAAATCTTTCATATAATCCTAAATAAATGATGCAAATAATAGCCAATAAGATTCAATAAAGCTTAAAAAATGAATACCCAAAATCAAACACGCCACAGGATCAAAAAAAAAAAGAAAAACACAATAAATATAGAACAAAAAGGAATATGAATATTTAACCATTAAAGCATGATTTTTATGCAAATAATGTCAAAACAGCCTCGATTGACAATTGAGATTTATCTCATCGAAAAGAGTAATAAAAACATTAAAAAACAATAACGGGCTGTATTAATTTAAGTGGATCCACGTTTAAATAGGAAATTTCAACAAACACGCTACTAATTTAGATGAGTAATAATAAAATAAAACTACTTTTTAGTTGCGTTTAGTTATTGTTTTTATTTATCATGGTAGCATGATGTTACTTTAGTAAGAATAGACAACAATTAATAGCGAATAAACAGTTTAACGTCGCTTTAATCTGTGAATGGAACATCAATAGAACTCATTCAAATGAGTATCACACAATTAACTTTTTCAACGTTATTTGTGTTTTACTCTTGCTTTTATCGAATATAAAATATAGGAATTTTCTTGTTTATCATCTCTGATATACATGTTTATAATTCATACTTTTATACCAGCAATGATCTTTTAGAAAGAATATTTATCTATTTATAGCAACATAAAAATTCAATATATTTAGATAATACAAAATAATGGAATAACACAATGATAACAATCTCAGAAAGAAATAAAAATTTTCATTTTTTATTGCGCACTTTCATTTACTTCTGTTTACTTTTTATTTTTATTTTTCTAACAGATAATCTACTCATTGCCTACTTAGTGACAGGTGCGACTGAGATATCACTGATTGACATTATCCCTACCTCTATTTTTTGTCTGTTTTTTAGTATTGCGTTCTCACTTTATTTTTTTATAAAAAAACAAACAAAAACAATCCCATATAGAATAAGCCAAGCCATTGAATAATTTAGATTAATATAAAATCAAACTCACGATTATTACCCAAAGTATTGCCGTTAACTTTTATTGCAAAACGATAAGAATTTTATTCATTGTTAATCAATTTCAGTGCAGAGGAATTGAGAGCCAACTGAAAAATTAATCAATTAAAAAAGCAATAACATTGCATCTTTTGTCTTTTAATCAAGATTAATCAACTGTAAATCAGAAGTATTAATACGATAATAAATATGCAAGCTTCATTGCGTATTTATTCATTTAACTGGCAGTCGATAAGAGACGTATAACTCTTAACTGATCAGTTAAATCGATCTCATGACAGTAAATAGCTCGGCATAGCCATAATCATCCCGAGTTGGTTTTTCATTAATTTATTCACATAATATAACCGTGATTTCGCGATTGAGAAATCAGTCATGGTAAAGATCGATATTGAATATAAACGGTGCATGATCATTTCAGCCTACCTGCACGGTTCGGTGCCAAATGAAACCTAGGTTGATATCAGGTACATTTCCTTTCTCTGCCTAAAAATGAAATCACTGTATTGACGCATATCACTCAATCACGATCAATGGATAACTACATGTGATAGTATCTCGATTAATTACTTTTTTTATTACTCAGTTACCTGTTAAGACTCATCCATTATTGATGCGCGGCATTCCCTATGTCCCTCCTTTGACCATGATGTCCAAATACAAAAAGTAGGTGATTACTTTTATATTCCGAGATACGTCGTAGTAGAAGACGGTTAACGAGGACGAGACAGTCCATCACTTCAATGCCCCTAAATTTGCAACTTTGTCATTGAGTTCATAGAATGAATATCGACTCCTGCATTTACTGTCAGTTTTCGTCACAATTCAGTGGAAAGGATTATCAGCATGAATATTGAATTCGATACTATCGACTATCAGGATCTTAAACGCGCCGTAACATTACTGGAATCCCCCTCAATATTGACGCGATTAACGTCTTTTACAGGCCCATCCATGGAAACGACGCTCAATAAACTCCCCGCATCGGTCATTGGGATGCTGAATAACGCAGCGAATGCCGCTCTCGTTAAAGCTTCGACGCTCGCGTTTAAAAGCCTAGGCAATACCCCCTCAGTCGCAGCCTCCCCCCGATTGCATCAGCTTCTTGCAGCAACGACAGGCGCAGTCGGAGGCACATTGGGAATAAGTGCGTTATTACTCGAACTGCCTCTCTCAACAACCATTATCATGCGAGCTGTGGCAGATATTGCGCGTAGCGAAGGGTTCAATTTAACCGAGAGCAAGACACAGCAATACTGCATAGAAGTGTTCGCTTTATCTGCTGAAACGGCAAGCGAACATAAGACAGATACCCGCTATTACATGACGCGCAGTTTTTTGACTCAATCCATGCAACAACTCGGGCAAATGATAACCTCACCGACAGCACAGACGATGAATCGCACGCTAAGTCAACACCGAGGGAAATGGCTCAGTGCAATCATTCATAAAGTGACGCGAAAATTTGGGGTCGTAGTCACCCATAAAATAGTCGCCCAGTCCGTGCCGGTACTCGGTGCGCTAGCAGGCGCATCAATCAACACGCTGTTTATTAACTTTTATCAAGCTAGAGCGCGGGGTCATTTTATTGTTAAAAGACTCGAGAAAAAATACGGTGCTGCCCGCGTTAAAACAGAATATGAGAGCATAGTGAAGCTGTCATTGTCACAATAAAGTCTCCGTTATCGAATTTTACCATCAAACGACACCTTTCATTCCCACCGTATTATTAATGATCTTGTGATTAATATCACTGAATGAATCACCGTAATAGAAAATTGTTGGAAAAAATCCGCCATAGTTCAAACAATTTAATATATTAGACACCTTTTGGAAAGAGCATCTATTAATATAGGATGTAAATTAATCCATTTTAGGTATAAATATAAAAGTGATTTATGGTAGCCATTTGAATCCTCCGTGCTTTCACTTTCTGACTAATAGGTATCTTTTATTAAACACATCAAAACCCACTTAAAAAAAATAGCCACATCCATATGATTAATATAGGGTTTTACAATTCAATTTCCTTACCTAAATCTGATAATGATAGTTCTTAATATAATTACATTTTGTAACTTAATGACCACAAACAATACCTCACAACAATACTTCACATAAATATTAAAATAAAATAAATAAATTAAAAAACTTGATATGTAATTTTTTTTATACTAGATTCTACCTGATATGGATGAGGTGTTTGCTGCATTTTTGAGATTTAGCCAGTTTGGATTTAAAAAAAACAGCAATGGCGTTTTTTACTTGAATTTATATTGTTTAAACCAAATTCTTAATGTAAGCACTGAATTCCATTCATTATTAAACTCAGAAGCTAATTGCATTCATGCAATTTTTATTTTGTTTAAAAATCATAAGTCGAGGTTGAAAACAGGATGTTAAAAAATATTAAATATCGGCTGAGTCCGATTGCCGGAGCCATCATATTAGCCGTACCAACCCTTGCAATGGCTGATATCAATATGACGAATGGTAATGTGAGTATCGTTAACGGTACACCTGTCATCAATATCAACACACCAAATGTAAATGGCATTTCTAGTAATGACTTCAGCAAAATGGATATTGATTCCAAAGGTGCGGTCTTCAATAATAGCAGTGCTGATGGTCAATCTATCCTAGCCAATAAACTGGGTGCGAATCCAAATCTTGCGGCAGGTGGTGCTAAGATCATTCTTAACCAAATCAAATCGAACCGGGCATCAGACCTCAACGGTCCCATGGAAGTGTTTGGTGATAAAGCAAAATTGATTATTTCTAACCCCTCTGGGATCACCTGCTCTAGCTGCTCGTTTGTTGGTAATACCCAAGATGTCACCCTAACAACAGGCACACCTCGCTTATCATTTAACCAACTTTATGGCTATGAAGTTTATAATGGTGACATTGTTATCAAAGGAAGTTTAAGCAGTAATTCACCCACCGCAATTATTGCAAGAGCAGTACAGATCAATGGTGATGTGAATGTTTCTGGTAAGAATGCGTTAACCGTTATTGCAGGCGCAAACTCAGTTTCGTCTGATAACCAAGTAACAGGATCCACCTCGGGTGCATGGCGTTTAAATCGTTATGGTATTGATGTCTCGTCTTTTGGTGGAATGTACGCAGATAAAATTACCTTAGTTAGTACAGACAAAGGCGTTGGTGTCCGTAATAATGGTGTGATTACCGCAGGTAGCGCCGGTTTGGTATTGAATGCCAATGGTAATCTTATCAATAAATCAGGAAATATCACGTCTAATGAGAATATTTCGATTACCTCAAACGGGGAAATCAATAACAACTCAGGCAAGATTATTGCCGCGGGTGATGCCACACTGAATACAACACTTGCTTCGATTAGTAACCAGTCTGGTGGTGTGTTAAGTGCGAGTAAAAAAATGAATATCAATGCGTCATCCTTGAACAACACGGATGGTCGTATTTACGCCACTGACGACTTGTCTATTGATACCAATAATCAAACCTTAGTTAACAAAGGTCAAGCTGCCACCGCGGGTATTTACGGCAACAAGGTTACGATCAATTCTGGTGAGTTTAATAATCAATCAGGGAGAGTTTCTGCAGGTAGCGTCAATCTCTCGGTAAAAAATCTGAACGTAAGTCAAGGTGAGATTGATGCGATAAACGATATTAATGTTTATGCAAAAGATTACATCACCAACACGGAAGGCCGTATTCGTTCAGATAATGGTGCAGTCAATTTAACTGCAGTGAATACCATTGGTAACTGGAATAATAAAACCCTGAATATTACCGGTGATGATGCAGGTGGTATTATTTCAGGCCTTGGTGGTACAACAATCAGAGCAAAGCAATTAATCAACGGCGGACAGATCGTATCTAACGGTGATATTAATATCAGCGTGACGAATGATTACAGAAACTATGATCAGTGGCCAACAACATTGTTACCACTTTCAGAAGTCACTGGTATCGTCAAATCAGGTGGTTCGATTTCTATTACGGCCAATGATTTATCTAACAGAGATTCTTCAATCACTGCCGATAAAAATATTGATATTACCGTTACCAAATCTTTTGATAATAGAAAAGGGACGTTACTTGCAGCAAACGGCTCAATCAATTCATTCTCTAAATCGTTGAATAACTGGCGCGGATTAATTTCCTCTGCTGATATGCAATTGGAAACAACGGATTATGTTAATAACAACTCCGGTTTTATCACTGCAACCAATAACCTCAACCTATTAAGCCAAGGTAATATTGATAACAACTTCAGTAATGATTTTGGCAGCAATGAGTCTTATAAAGGTCAAAACGGTGGTATTGTTGGCCTGAATAGCACTTATATCCGTTCAGCCTCGTTAAGTTCTAATGACAGCCGGATTTTGGCTATCAATGGCAACTTGGATATCAACGTGGCTGGCGATATCAGTAACTGTAATAGTACTATCAGTTCAGGCACCACGATGAATCTGGATTCAACCTCGTTAAATAATAACTTTGGTGTAATCCACTCTGGTGACGATATGGTCGTAAGAACCAATAAATACAGCAATCTGTCGAATACATTAGATATTAATGTAATGAAAACAGGCACAAATACTGGTACGATCATTTCAGATTCTGCGCTGAGAATGGATGTCAATGGTAACTTCATCAACTACAGCTCCATTATATCTAAAAAAGATACCGACCTCCGTGTTTATGGTAACTTCACTAACTACGGTTATGTCAACAGCCAAGCCGGAAATGCTGCACTTGACATCCACAGCGTGCTGAGTAATTTTGGCGAAATTTCAGCAGCTTACAATCTAAATCTGCAGTTACTCCCCATTTCAACAATTGAAAACAACAGTATTTTGAAAGCAGGAGGAACAATGAATATTGATGCGGGATTTCTGAATAACCGTACCAATGGAGTAATTTCAGCTGATAAAAGCATGGATATCCATAATACAAAATTAACTAATTATGGAAATGGTCGTATCATCTATCCCAGCTAATTTACTAAAAGAAAACCTCAACATTGGGTAATACTAGTCGTACTCAACCAAGCAGAAACGCCCGCGTTTCTGCTTTCTTCAATATATCCTTATTTACCCATTCTCTGCATGTTACCTCGATCTAAAGCGACGATTAGCCAGCCATTTGAATGATTATCCCTGTCTGTTATGGTGAGCAGTGCCCCCTCATGGTACGCTGGCTAATCTGGACAATCATTAGTTAAACCTTTTCATGTCTTCGACAATGCGTTGATCAAGTGATCAGAGAGAAAAAACGCGGGGAAGTTAACTTGCGCGTAGATTGAATAATCAAGATGCAGTGACAACAGTGAACCGAGCTATCAGCGACGAGCTGATAAGGCGTTAAAAGGAAAACGGGATCTACCCAAGAAAAATACAGCGAAATGCAGCACGGGGACGAGCAAGATACGACAAAGGCAGCTGCGATAAGAATGCAGCCGCCCGAACAAGAAAAAAAAGACTATTTACGGCGCCAGCTGCTACCCGCAGAGCCATCCTCAACAATGATGCCTAATGCATTAAGTTTATCACGAGCAATATCAGCCTGCGCCCAATCACGATCATTTCTCGCTTTTTCACGCATTTTTACCAATGACTCAATCAGTGCAACGTCTCCATCCTGCGCCTGACTGCCTCGTTGTAAAAACTGTTCAGGATCTTGCTGCAAGATCCCTAGTATGCCACCAAGACTGCGTAGCTGAGAGGCTAAGGCTTGTGCCTGTTGCGGCTGTTCAGTTTTCAAACGGTTAATTTCACGAGCCAAATCGAATAATACTGAATAGGCCTCGGGTGTATTAAAATCATCATCCATTGCCTCATTGAAACGACGTTGATACTCATTATCGAGGTCACTGACGTCTCCTTCTCCCTGCGCTTGGTAACGGATTGCAGTATACAAACGCTCAAGGGAGGCACGAGCTTGTTCGAGATTATCCTCAGAATAATTCAGCTGGCTACGATAGTGTCCAGACATCAAGAAATAACGGACCGTTTCCGCATCATAGTGCTGCAACACATCACGCACAGTGAAAAAATTACCCAGCGACTTAGACATTTTTTCACGATCAACCATCACCATACCTGAGTGCATCCAATAGTTGACATACTGACCACCATGCGCACAGGTTGATTGTGCTATTTCATTTTCATGATGTGGAAACATCAAATCTGCGCCTCCACCATGAATATCAAAATGACTGCCTAAGTGTTTGCCATTCATTGCTGAACATTCAATATGCCAGCCAGGGCGACCTTCTCCCCATGGCGAATCCCAGCCGGGTTCATCCTCTTTGGCCATTTTCCATAAGACAAAATCCATTGGGTTTTTTTTAGATTCCGCCACATCTACTCGCGCGCCCGCTTGCAATTGTTGCAGATCTTGCCGTGACAATTGACCATACGTGCTGTCCGTTAATACATCAAACATCACATCACCATGACTCGCAATATACGCATGGCCGTTATCAAGCAATTGTTGAATCAAATGAATAATGTCAGCAATGTGATCTGTCGCTCTAGGCTCAACGTCAGGCGGTAAAATACCCAAGCTTGCAAAATCACAGTGCATTTCACTGACCATCTTCTCTGTCAGCTCCTGAATACTTTGCTGATTTTCATTTGCGCGTTTAATGATTTTATCATCAATATCAGTGATATTACGCACATAATTGACGTCATACCCTCGATAACGTAAATAACGAGCAATAACGTCAAAAGCAACAAAGGTTCGGCCATGTCCAATATGGCAAAGATCGTAAACCGTGATACCACAGACATACATCCCCACTTTACCGGCATGGATAGGTTTAAATTCCTGTTTACTTCTGCTCAGCGTATTATAAATTTTTAGCATTTAACTTTATCCGTCGCATCAATCTGTGTATCACTAAGAACTATTGTGCCGTATTTTTCATAGTGAGGCTAACGAAAGCAACTAAATAAAACAAACAAAACATCGCTTCAAGATTACTGACTTCACTATAACGAATATGGTATAAAGTGCCACTGCTCGGGTGGAAGAGACTTTACCCGATTTAGCTCGACTCTTGAATTTCTATATTTTTTAAAGGCAGGATAGCGACATGATCACTCTTCAGACTAATTATGGTGATATTGTTATAAAAACTTTCGATGATAAAGCACCTGAAACTGTGAAAAATTTTCTGGATTACTGCCGTGAAGGTTTTTATGACAACACCATTTTTCACCGTGTTATAAATGGATTTATGATTCAAGGTGGCGGCTTTGAACCCGGCATGAAACAGAAGGCAACGAAAGCTGAAATTAAAAATGAAGCGAACAATGGCCTGAAAAACAGTCGGGGCACTTTAGCCATGGCCAGAACCTCAGCGCCCCATTCTGCAACTGCGCAGTTTTTTATTAATGTGGCCGATAATGATTTTCTGAACTTCCGCGATGAAACGGCTCAAGGCTTCGGTTACTGTGTGTTTGCCGAAGTTGTTGAAGGCATGAATGTGGTTGATAAAATTAAAGCGGCTCCAACAGGTCGTAATGGCATGCATCAAGATGTCCCAACCGATGATGTCATCATTAAGCAAGTGACAATTAACGAGTAATGTCCAGAGTTCTTTTTGTCTCTGATGTGCATTTGTGTCAAGAACAACCGGCTATCACTGCCGGTTTTCTGACATTTCTTGTTCAGGAAGCCTCTGACTGTTGTGCACTTTATTTACTTGGTGATCTGTTTGAAGCTTGGATTGGCGATGACGATCCGAATCCTTTACATCAACAGATTGCGACAGCACTTGCTGCACTCACCATTCCTGTCTTTTTTGTCCATGGCAACCGTGACTTCTTAGTAGGGAAGGCGTATGCGGCACGTTGTGGCATGCACATACTTGGTGACGAAACACTCATCCACCATTTTGGCCATCATATTTTAGTCATGCATGGTGACACCTTATGTACCGATGATAAGGGTTATCAGCGTTTACGTCAGTATGTCCATCGCCGTTGGTTACAAAAGCTCTTTCTTGCGTTACCCCTTACATTGCGCCAACGGATCGCTCAACGGATGCGTCAAGGCAGTAGCAGTGCGAACAGCAAAAAAACATTGACCCTCATGGATGTGAATACTGAAACAGTGAAAGAAACCCTCTCTCGTCACCATGTCTCGTTGCTTATCCATGGTCACACACACCGTCCTGCCATTCACGACTTAGATGTCGATCGCCACCCCGCTCAACGGTTTGTGTTAGGCGATTGGCAGCAACACGGCTCCTACGTTGTCCTTGACTGTAACGGCTTACAACTCTTACCTTTTCACTGGTAAATCCTCATTATTTCCTGCTGCGCAACCGTTTACGTTATGCTATGCTATGCTGAGGGTCTGATCCACCGCAATGAAGCAATGAAGCGGGCTTGTCTCTGCTATAAACGCCTTGAAAACACAGGAGTCATCGCATGTCCACACCCAAATCGGGTAGAATAGCCATTGTTATGGGTTCAAGAAGTGATTGGCAAACCCTGCAATCTGCAGCCGAAATACTCTCTGAGCTCGGGCTGGACGATTACCACGTTGAAATTGTGTCTGCTCACCGCACGCCTGATAAATTATTTTGCTTTGCTGAACAGGCACAGGCTAATGGCTTCCACGTGATCATTGCCGGTGCCGGCGGCGCGGCACACTTACCAGGTATGCTGGCAGCGAAGACCCTGTTACCCGTTTTAGGCGTTCCGGTAAAAAGTGCGGCATTAAACGGTATCGACAGTTTGTATTCTATCGTACAAATGCCAAAAGGGATCCCCGTCGGCACCTTGGCGATCGGATCTGCTGGTGCTGCCAATGCTGCCCTTCTCGCCGTCCAGATCCTTGCCCTGCAAGATCCTGACTTAGCGCAGCGATTACAAAACTGGCGATCCCAACAAACAGAACACGTGCTTAACCATGCCGATCCGAGGGAATCAGTATGATTCAAGTTTGTGTCTTAGGTAATGGTCAATTAGGCCGGATGTTACGCCAAGCAGGCGAACCTTTGGGCATCAAAGTTTGGCCTGTGGGCATCGACATGGCTCCCGCACAGTTACCGATCGAAGCGAGTATCATTACCGCTGAAATTGAGCAATGGCCTGAAACCGAACTCACCCAACGACTGGCCTACCATGATGCATTTGTTAATCGTGATATTTTCCCAATGCTTGCTGACAGACTGACACAAAAACAGCTGCTGGATGACCTGCAATTACCCAGTGCCCCCTGGCAGTGGCTACAACAGCCAGAGCAATGGCAAGCATTATGGCAATCCGGTTGGTCGCAGGCTATCGTCAAACAACGGACGGGGGGATATGATGGTAACGGTCAATGGCGAGTCAATCGTGATACTCTGCATACTCTGCCAATAGAATGCTATCAGCATTGTATTGTTGAACAAATGATCCCATTTCTCGGTGAAGTCTCACTGGTCGGGGCGCGAGCAGAAGATGGCTCGCTGGTGTTTTATCCTTTAACACATAACCGACACCAAGATGGCATTTTACTGACAAGCGTTGTCCTTCCGAAACCCAATGCGACATGGCAACAGCAAGCGATCAGCATGCTCAGTCGAATCATGCACCATCTCAATTATGTCGGCGTCATGGCCATGGAGTGCTTTATCACTGAGCAGGGGCTATTGATCAATGAACTGGCTCCTCGGGTACACAATAGTGGTCACTGGACACAAAATGGCGCCTCAATCAATCAGTTCGAATTACATCTGCGCGCCATCTGTCACCTGCCAATGCCTCAACCGATAGTCACACGTCCCAGTGTGATGGTCAATTTGATTGGTACTGAGCTAGATTATCGACTGATCGAATTGCCACTGGTTAATCTGCATTGGTATGAAAAAAATACCCGACCGGGGCGTAAAATGGGTCACCTGAACATCAGCAGTGAGGATCCGCAGCAATTATCAGCCACCCTGAAGCAATTAACCGTTGTCTTACCTGATCGGTATCGCTCAGCTCTCCGCTGGGCTGAGCAGAAATTACAAGGCTAGATGACGTTAGGTTACAGCCGCTGAGAGTGTACGATAATGCCTCTATTGTTTTTATTAGGAGCTCGCTCATGCAAAAGTCTGTGCTGATTACCGGCTGCTCCAGTGGTATTGGGTTGGCCGCCGCTCATGAATTACACCGTTTAGGCTATCAAGTCTTCGCGGCATGTCGCCAAGCTGAAGATGTCGCGCGAATGGAACAAGCCGGATTGATTGGTATCTTGATGGATCTGGACGACGAAGGCAGTATCACTGAGGCTGCTGCTCGTGTAATCACCCTTTGTCATGGGCAACTCTATGCCCTATTCAATAATGCCGGCTTTGGGCTCTATGGCCAATTAACCACCCTCTCACGCAGAGCGCTCGAACAACAATTCTCTACGAATTTTTTTGCTGTTCACCAACTGACGATGCTGTTATTACCAGCTTTGAAAGCCAGTCCTCATGCGCGTATTATTAATACAAGTTCAATTATGGGAATTATCGCCACACCAGGTCGAGGCGCTTATGCTGCCAGCAAGTTTGCGTTAGAAGCGTGGTCAGATACACTCCGTATGGAACTTAAAGACAGTCAGGTTCGTGTCAGTTTAATTGAACCCGGTCCGATCAGCAGTCACTTTAGCGCTAACGTTAACCAGAGCAGTCAACAGAAGCCCGTCACTAATCCAGGCATTGCCCGCTTTTTTACGCTGCCGCCACAAGCGATTTTACCAAAACTGCGTCATGCGTTGGAGAGCCCTTCGCCGAGACGGCGCTATCCGGTCACCGTGATCAGTTATGCCTTGTTTTTAGCCAAACGCTTACTGCCTACGGGATTGCTGGAGAAATTACTGATGCATGGTGCAGATAAATCATGAAATAGGGTTGAACCCTCCCAATTTGCCCCCACTTTAATGTAAACTCAGTCATATTACTTATCAGCAAGGGTGATTCTATGTCATTGCAGTCTTCAATTATTGAACTTAATGAAGCCAATTTCCAGCAGACTCTGGAACAATCCCTTCATACCCCAGTGTTGTTTTATTTTTTCTCACCACAACACCCTGATTGTCAAACACTGACGCCCATTCTGGACACGCTGGTAACTTTACATAGCCCCTCTCTGATCATGGCTAAACTGGATTGTGATCAGTATCCACATATCGCAGCTCAGTTTGGTTTACGTGATTTGCCCACCCTCTATTTATTTCAAAATGGTCAGCCGGTTGACGGCCTACAAGGCCCACAATCCGAAGCAACAGTGAGCCAAATGATCAGTAAAGTGTTACCCAAAGCAGAGGAAGTCAAAGTTAATCAAGCGAGAGAATTACTTGAGAAACAGGACTATGATAAAGCACTTCCCCTACTACGTGAGGCGTGGCAGATAGACCGCAGTAACAGTGAAACCGCTTTATTATTGGCTGAGACCCTACTCCAGTTAACTCGCAGTGATGAAGCCAGCGAAATATTGAGTCATATCCCACTACAAGATCAAGACAGCCATTATCAAGAATTACTGGCAAAAATTGATCTACTGCAGCAAGCTGCTAATAGCCCAGAAATCAGTCAACTCGAGCAACAACTTGAGCAAACACCCAATGATTATCCACTGTTAATCAAACTGGCCGTTCAGTTGCATCAAGTCGGACGCAATGAACAAGCATTACAGCAACTTTTTCAGGTTCTGAGCCAAGATTTACAAGCCGGCGAAGGCACAGTACGCAGCTGTTTTCAGGAAATTATTACCGCACTGGGTACCAGTGATAAACTGGCCAATCACTATCGTCGCCAACTTTATTCGTTATTATATTGATCTGCAAAAAACAGCAGATCATCACTGTCAGCCAGCTCGTCCATAATCGGACAATCCGGTTTATCATCCCCCGGACAACTGGCTGCCAATGCATCAAGTCGGGAAATGATGGATTGCAAACCAGCAATCCTCTGCCGTAACTGCTGTACTTTATTCAGCACCCGGGCTTTGACTTGGCAGCTGCGTCGTGCCGGATCCAAAAATAACTGCATTAATTCAGCGCATTCATCAAGGTTAAAGCCAGCCGTTCTGATTTTGCGGATCAAGATCAATTGTTCTAACTGCCGATGGCTGTATTTTCGATAGCCGTTATCCCTACGTTCAGGGGGTTCAACGAGTTTCCTTTGTTCATATAACCGGATCGCTCGAGTACTCAGCCCACTTTTTTTAGCAACGTCACTGATCTTCATTCGTCCCCCTGACTTTCTGTCCACTGCCATTTCAAACCCTCATAAATCCTTGACCTTAACGCAAGGTCAAGGTTTACACTATTTACAGGATCTCAACCAGAGGAAAACACACGATGTCAGTCAAAACGATTAATCTCACACTGAAAGGATTATCCTGTCAACACTGTGTTAATCGGGTCAAACAAACCTTAGAACAACGCACGGACGTATTTTCAGCAGAGATCAGTGTAACGCAAGCAATCATTAAAACGTCGGCCAATACCGAGATTCTCATCTCAGCCATTGAAAAGCTAGGTTATCAAGCCGAGGATAATTTGCCGCCCCCAAAGAATAAGCCGCAGTCCTCTGCCTTTACCAAAGCAGAACAGACTGCGGAGTCTACATGCGCTGATCATTATTTACTGATTGAAGGCATGAGTTGTGCCAGCTGCCTACAACGAGTCAGCCAAGCATTACAGCAAGTTAAAGGCGTAACTCAGGTTCAGGTAAATTTGGCTGAACAAAGTGCCCAAATTAAAGGGCAGGTGGACGTCCGTCATTTGATCGAAGCAAGTAGCAACGCCGGATACCCTGCCCGCGTTGGTGAGTCAGCGGATGAACAGGCAAGACAACAATATAAAAAATTGCGCCTGAAAGCCATCAAAACAGGGGTGTCACTGCTCATTGCCATTCCCATCATGTTATGGAGTATGTCAAGCCATCACAATATCTTGACGCCTGAAAATCGCCCCATTTGGCTGCTGATTGCCGTCATGTCATTACTGGTTATGCTGCTGGCTGGTTCTCATTTTTATCGTAAAGCATGGCAAGATTTATTGCATAAAACGGCCAGTATGGAAACATTGGTTGCCCTCAGCACCAGTGTCTGTTGGCTTTATTCTTGTGCTGTGCTCTTGTTCCCCGATGGGTTTCCAGAATCAACTCGACACCTCTATTTTGAATCCAGTAGCATGATCATCGGCTTAATCAATTTAGGTCAAATGCTGGAAATGCGGGCAAAAGGAAAAGCCTCACAAGCCATTCAGCAACTGCTTAAGCTGACCCCTGAACACGCAGTGATGATTAATCAACAAGGCGAAACCCCTATCTCGGTCAGCCAGATCACCGCAGGAATGAAGATCAAATTACGCAGTGGCGATCGGATCCCCGTCGATGGGATCGTGCTCGAAGGCCAAGGGTTCACCGATGAATCCATGCTAACAGGTGAAGCTTGGCCGCAACAAAAGCAGGAACAAAAACAGGTCTTTGCAGGCACCCTACTCACCCAAGGTAGCCTGATCTTTGAAGCCAAGGTCACGGGTGAAAAAACCACCCTTAATCGGATTGTTAAGCAGGTTAGACTGGCACAAAGTAGCAAGGCGCCGATAGGGAAACTGGCCGACCGAATCACGGCAATTTTTGTCCCATTGATGCTGATTCTTGCTCTGAGCAGCGCATTGATTTGGTGGGTGGCTGGCCCAGATCCTAGACTCACTTATAGCCTTATCATCATGACCACCGTCCTTATCATCGCCTGTCCGTGTGCCCTTGGCCTTGCCACTCCCATGTCCATTATCGCGGGTGTCAGCCGGGCAGCAAAAGCGGGTATACTGGTCAGTGATGCATCAGCGCTACAACATGCCAGTACCATTGATACCTTAGTTTTTGATAAAACAGGTACCTTAACGGAGGGGACACCCCAAGTGACTCACTTACAGTTGCGTGCTGAATGGCAATCACAACAAACTGTCGCTTTAGCCCTTGCTGCAGCCTTAGAACAACACAGCCATCATCCTTTAGCCAATGCCATTACTCAATACGCTCTCCATCCATCTCACTTCCCGGTGACGGATTTTGAGGAATACCCCGGAAATGGTGTGAGTGGCAAAATTAACGAGCAGGTTGTGCGATTAGGCCATCTCACGTGGCTACGCACACTGCAAATCGATACCACGCCAATTGAGCAATGGACAGACGATACAGGATCAGGAACACAAGTCTATATGGCAGTGGATCAGCAACTGATTGGGCAATTCAGTCTCAGTGATAAAATTCGTCCTGAAGCCGAAACGGTGATCACACAGTTACGTCAAGCCGGTTATCATCTTGTACTGCTATCTGGAGACCGACTTGAAGCTTGTCAACCCATTGCTCAACATTTGGGCATTGAGGCGATACATGCAGGCGTATTACCTTGGCAAAAGCAAGAGGTAATCCAAGCACTGCAACAACAAGGTCGACGTATCGCCATGGTAGGTGATGGGATCAACGATGCGGCAGCATTGGCTTCGGCAGACACAGGGATCGCTTTAGGTCATGGCAGTGACATTGCCATTGAAAGTGCCGGATTGATCCTGTTGCGTTCAGACTTACATGGGGTGCTAGATAGCCTGAGGATCGCCAAAGCCACTATAAATAATATCCGCCAAAATCTCTGTGGCGCCTTTATTTATAACTGTATCAGTATTCCCATTGCAGCAGGATTGCTCTATCCGGTAACAGGCTGGTTATTGGATCCCGCTCTGGCCAGTGCGGCCATGGCGCTTTCATCTGTCACGGTCGTCGTTAATTCCAACCGCTTATTACGCTACCCACTGGGAAAAATGTCAGTTCAAACCGCACAGCGATCATCACACGTCAGTCACACTGACGAGCGTGCTTAACCATGCCATCGCCTCGTCCCATCTGACAGGGATCTGTCACTCAATCACAGGTGAACACGGGGCGGGTCAGCGTCTTCAGTTCTCACTCTGCTTAACGTTGTCGCTGGGTCTTGGACGATCAGAGAAATTCAACGCGCTGTCATTGCTTGATCTGCCGACAGTGTCAATGCTTGCCAATTACGGCGCCAAAAAATTCGTCCTCCTCCGATGACAACACAGATTTTAGTACTGGATCCGCGAGACTTGTTTGTACTTGGCTCGTCATGCACGGCATTGTCGGCAAGCAGACATAGATAAAAATAATACGATACGATACGATTGAACGCAGAGGGATCTTAAGCTCTGTCAAGATCCACTCTTATGGTGACCTTGAAAATAAAACGTGATAAACCGTCCACCCAACAGCAAGTTTCAATGGGATGGTATTTGCCATGAAATGATCCTTTGATCGGTGCCCCGTTTTTTCTTGTTCCGCCACTTATTCATCCAGTAAATAAGAGAGCCCTGTCAATGACCCCTGCCATTGAGTTATTACAATCACATCAAATTCCTTTTACTCTTCATGCCTATTGCCATGACAGCCGAGAAAAAAACTTTGGTGATGAAGCCGTACGTAAACTGGGCCTCGATCCTCTCCATGTATTTAAAACCTTAATGTTAGTCCTGGATCAGGATCCAAAAAAAATGGCTGTCGCACTCCTGCCTGTCGCACACCAACTGGATCTAAAAAAAGTAGCTCACGTCTTGAAGGTAAAAAAAGTGGAGATGGCCGACATCATATTGGCTCAGCGTACAACAGGTTATCTGATCGGCGGCATTAGCCCTTTAGGTCAAAAAAAATCGCTGCCTGTACTGATTGAGATCCAAGCGCAGTGCCTCGAGGAAATGTATATTTCCGCAGGTAAGCGGGGCCTCGATTTGGCTCTCACTCCATCGGCACTTGCCCGGCTGATCCAAGCTGATTTTGCCGATATTGTCCGCGCGCGCTAATGCTCGACATCAATACCGTGGTGGCCTTGTCCCTGTGAGGCACCAACACGGGGGCTTAGGCGCTTCTGGAAATAAAAATAATGCCTGCACAGATTAAAAGCAAACCAATAATACGTAGACTGTTAAGATCTTCTTTTAAGAAAAAATAACCAATCACTGCAGTGATAATATAGCCAATAGACAACAATGGATAGGCAAGACTGACTTCGGCTTTACCCAGTACCATCATCCACACCACAATACTGATCGCATAACAACTCATACTACCAATGAACCACGGATTCAGCAGGATCCCTAAAACATAGCCCCAACCTTCATTCCACAGGGTAGGGAAAGGAGGAAGAGATAACATGGTTTTACGCATCGCAACTTGCGCTAAGGCATTTAAGGATACACTGAATACAGCCAATAAAAAGGTCATTAAATTCATTAAGAACGTCTCATTATACGTCAATACATGCGGTTATTTAGAAATACGCCCAGTGAACACAGTCATCTTTTATCGGACTCAGGCTGACGGTTCAATGCCTCTGTCAACCAACGGTAATGTCTTACTTGATCATCCCTGATTAATCTGGCTCCCACTGAGCTGCTCAACCACCCAATACCCAGCAGGACCAGGTAGATGGTGACTGGACCATATCACATCCATCGCCAATTTTTTAGGGTAGCCCGGTACAGCCAAAGGAACCAAACTGTTATCACCAAACTCTGCGACAAGCCAGTCAGGTAAAATACTCCAACCAAATCCTTTCTGCGCCATATCCAGCAATAATAAATAAGAAGATGCCGACCACCCCTTCCCCATCCCTTGAGGAACAGAAGATTGGATCAAGGTTTCCAGCCTGAGTTGGCGAACCGTATTGAGCTTATCAAGGGTAACCCCTGAACTGAGACGAGCAAGTGGATGATCATCCTTGATCCAAATATTCAACTCAGTACTGACAGGTAACATTCGGCCTGAAAGTTGCGGAGGCAATCGTGTCTGATGCCGTAATAAGCCGAGACTCGCCCGACCATTTTGTATCAAACCAATAATATCAGCATCCTCAGCTGTAATACATTCCAAATTGACATGGGAATAGTGCTGCTCAAAATCCCTTAACAGTTTTTCAAAGGAAGCCGCTGGCCAAATATCTGAAATCGCCAATGTCAGTCGAGACTCTACGCCGTTACTGAGTTGCCGACTTAGCTCTTCCAACCGCTGACTGGCAGCAACAATGTCATGCACCAAACTTAATGCTTGCTGCCCCGCCTCAGTTAATACCGGCTGTCCCGTTTGACGATCAAACAGCTGAACACCAAGATCATCCTCAAGTTTGGCAATAGCGACACTGATTGTCGACTGACTCTTAGATAATGCTCTGGCCGCTGCGGAAAAAGACCCACTCACTACCGTCTGTATAAAAGCCTGTAATGATTCAGGGGAGTAACGCATGCTTCACCTATCGTTTTTATCGATACCTACTCATTTTGATTTTACCCTTCGCAATGACAGACTGCACTTGATTATTCGCAATAAGGAGAAAATAAATGCATCAACGCTCAATGTTAGAACGGCTTGTCCATGCCATCAGTTTTGAAGGCATCGCCTTACTACTCACCAGTTTCAGTGCGGCCTTTATTATGAATCAACCTGTATTATCAATCGGACGATTAGCAATCTGTCTTTCATTGATCGCCATGTTCTGGAATATGATTTTTAATGCCGGTTTTGACCGTTATTTTCCACCAGACCAACCTCGTCGCGTGATGGTGCGTATTCTGCATACGTTAAGCTTTGAACTGGGGATGTTGGTTTTTGCTATCCCAACGACCATGTCGCTGATGGCGATTAATATGGTCAGTGCCCTGTTGATGGATGCGGGTTTTATGCTGTTTTTCCTAGTTTATACTTATCTTTTTAACTTGATGTGGGATCATTATCGACCACGCTGGTTTAACGCAGGGACACAACACTGATCCTTTGCACGTTTGTCTGCCTCAGGTAGTGCTAGTCAAGTCTGACAGGTCGATTATCGCTCTGACCGTCGCCGTTGTTTGATGAAAAAATCTGGCCATGATTTTATCAATAATGCACTGAGATTAAAGTCAATCCGGTATTTTTTTGCTAATGTTAAGGGATAAAAATAACGTATCACCACCATTGACTAATCACAGGGAGAGTTCATGCATCATACCACCCCATTAATTACTACGTTGGTTGGCGGTTTGGTTCTAGCCTTTCTGCTTGGAATGTTGGCTAATAAACTGCGGATCTCGCCGTTAGTCGGCTATCTTATGGCGGGCGTGATCGCAGGCCCCTTTACGCCAGGTTTTGTGGCCGATACCCCTCTGGCATCTGAACTTGCCGAATTGGGTGTAATTTTGTTGATGTTTGGTGTGGGTCTGCATTTTTCATTAAAAGATCTCATGGCAGTTAAGTGGATCGCCATCCCTGGTGCCATTTTGCAGATAGCGGTAGCCACAATTTTGGGTGCAGTGCTTGCCCATTGGATGGGTTGGGATTTATTAACGGGATTGGTTTTTGGGCTCTGTTTATCAACAGCCAGTACGGTGGTGCTATTGCGTGCCCTTGAAGAGAGACAGCTCCTAGAGAGTCAACGAGGCAGAATTGCGATAGGCTGGCTTATCGTCGAAGACTTGGTTATGGTATTGGCGTTAGTATTATTACCTGCCTTGTCCGGACTGATGCAGGAAGGTGTAACAAACCTGGCAAACTTTGCGCTGGATTTACTGATAACCCTCAGTAAAGTGGTGGCCTTTATGCTGATTATGATGCTAGTGGGCCGTAAACTTATCCCTTGGATCCTCGCCAGAAGTGCCGCAACGGGATCACGGGAACTCTTCACTCTGGCCGTCCTCGCCCTCGCTTTAGGTATTGCTTTTGGTGCCGTCGAATTGTTTGATGTTTCTTTCGCACTTGGCGCTTTTTTTGCCGGTATGGTACTGAATGAATCTGAATTAAGTCATCGTGCAGCACAGGATACCTTGCCATTAAGAGATGCTTTTGCCGTCTTATTTTTTGTTTCTGTGGGTATGCTGTTTGATCCGCAAATTCTGCTGCAACATCCTTGGGCGGTGTTAGGTGCAGTCGCCATTGTTATTCCATGTAAAGCCCTGGTGGCTTGGCTGTTAGTGAGAGTATTGAAACACTCGCGCCGTACTGCGTTAACCATTGCCGCAAGCCTTGCTCAAATTGGCGAGTTCGCCTTTATTCTTGCAGGTCTCGGCGTTTCCCTGCATCTGATGAATGAAGAAGGCCGTAACTTAGTCTTGGCTGCCGCCATTATTTCCATCATGCTAAATCCCATTGTGTTTTCACTGATAGAAAAACGTCATCAGCGCACAGATCAAGAAAAGGATCAAGCGGACAACTCAGCTGAAAAAGACATTGATGAATCGTTGGTGCCGGTAGATATCTGCCAACATGCCATCTTGGTCGGTTTTGGCCGTGTCGGCAGTTTACTCTATCGGCAATTACAACAGGCGGGAGTTGCGGTTGTGGTGATCGAAAATACCCGCCACCGTGTCCAACAGCTACGCGAACAGGGAATTGTCACAATTGGTGGTAATGCGGCCCGGAGTGAAATCATGGACACCGCCAGATTGGATTGTGCCCGCTGGCTACTCCTGACCATTCCCAATGGTTTTGAATCGGGCGAAATTGCGGCCGCCGCTAGAGAAAAAAGGGCTGATATTACAATTATAGCCCGCGCACATTATGATGATGAAGTCAGTTATATTGAACAACGCGGCGCCGATCAGGTAGTGATGGGCGAGCGTGAAATTGCCAATACCATGATGCACATTGTACAAAATAACACAGACAGCCCCATGGCTGCCTGTTCAATAAGTTCACCGTCGTCCTGAAAAACCAAGTGAGCGAGTTAACGATCCCAGTAGGCCTCTTCCAGACTGTCTTCTCGTTCAGGTAAACCACGACTTAAACGAGGAGAATGCTGGTTAAGCACCTGATAGCTTACTCGGTTTGCATATTTGCAGACCTGAGATAATGATGAGTAAGTCAGGTAGTTTTTCTGGTGTTTGTTCGAATTAGGGACTTTCAAGCGGTGGTAATTATTGGCTGCAATATCATGCAGTACTGCCGCCAATGCCCCATCACCGGCCCCATTGGTATTCATTATTTTCTCAGGTCCCCCCATATAAGGCGCAATATGAGAAAAGATTTTTACGGGTTGCTGACAATCCTGATAACGCATGGCGCGGCTGAATTCATATTGGTTAAATTCAGCGATGGCGCCTGGTAAAAGAGGCAAGTTAGTCATCCGTTTGGCCTCGTCATCCACAAAGCCCCCCATAAATAACCCGAGCGGGCCTGCCGTGCAGAGGACTAAATCAACCCACTGCAAGGCTTTATCCGTCGCCAACAGCGGATCGCGCTCTCCCGTCAGTTCACATGCTTCATCTTCGTTCATCGCGACGATGGAAATGTGTTCCAGCAAAAAATCACGCCAAAACTGAGGATCGTCCGCGATAACATGGCGTGTCCCTAAAGTCAGCACCACCGGTACCTGATATTTTTTTGCCCAATGAATCGCTTGCATCGCTGCCTGCGGCATGGGTTCACCCGGTTTAGACCGTAATAAATACGAAGTCAAGACCAAAACGGAGGCGCCTGCTATCACATCCTCGGGAATATTTTCAGGTTGTAATAAATTAATCGCGCCGGGGTTAATGGCAAAAGTTCGTTCCCCTGCTTCATTAATCAGGGTATAACAGCGACCGATCGCACCTTCAACGCCCTGCATAAAATTAAGATCAACTCGGCTTGAGGTATTGCATAAATAACGATATGCATAATCGCCAATATGGATATTATTGCTCATTACACCCAAGAGAACGGATTTATCATCCGCGAGGGTTGAGTAATTGTGCAAGGTGTTACCAATGGTTCCACCCGCAAACTGATGAGTAATCAACTGCCGTTCCAGCAGTTCCTGATACAATTGCTCAGCCGTGTGATCAGAAAGGACAGCGGAGTGACCACAACTCAGCGAGAAACGTTCTAAGAACGCATCATCCACTTTTGCCTCTATATCAACCATAGTCTGATCGATACCCACGACCCAGCCAATCATGTCCGTTTCACCAGGTGAAGCATGGATTAAGGGATCTCGGGCGCTGACCGGGAAGTAATGTTTTGATTTACGTTTACCAGGAAATTTCATATTCAATATTGAATTAATATTTAAAAAACTATCATAACATAGAAAAGTAGGGATCTGAGGAAGACATGATGCGATCTTCCCCAAGACAAGAGGTGTGGGTCTTTAGGGCGCTTCGACCAATTGACGCATCATTTCAATATGTAATTCATCATCATTCAGGGCTGGAATATATTCAAATTTTTCCCCACCTGCATGCATAAAAAACTCTCGGTTCTGTCCATCAACCTCTTCTAAGGTTTCAAGGCAATCCGCAGCAAAGCCAGGTGACATCACTTGAATGTGCTTAATGCCTTTACCCGGTAGGGATTTAATGGTTTCATCGGTATAGGGTTGTAGCCAAGGTTCTCGACCAAAACGGGATTGGTAGGTCATGATCAGTGCCGAGTCACTCAGACCAAGAGCTTGACGCAATAAATGCGTGGTCGCTTCACAACGACGGGGATAATCGTCGCCTTGATCAGCAAAACGCTGAGGGATCCCATGGTAGGACAGCAACAGCAGATCCGGTTTACCATGTTTAGCGAAACTCAGCTGTACCGCCTGCTTCAGCGCTGCAATATACGCCGGATGGGTGGCATAATCCCGAATAAAACGGATATGCGGCATCGTACGCTGCCGGCGAAAAATTCGGTATAAACCATCCCAGACTGCCGATACGGTTGAAGAGGAATATTGCGGATACAACGGTAATACAATGATCTGCTCCACGCCCTGCTGTTGTAACTGTTGTACTGCACTGTCGAGAGACGGTGACCCATAGCTCATTCCTAGAGCCACTGGCATCTCTGTTTTTTTCGCCAATGCCTGCATTTGACGCAGACTATGCACCATTAATGGTGATCCTTCAGGCATCCATACACTCTGATACAACTTCGCCACCTTCGGCGCTCTTAGGGGAATAATGATAAAATGCAGCAACGGACACCAGAGAAAGCGAGTCAGATCCACCACCCTCTTATCCATTAAAAATTGTTTTAGGTATTTTTTTACCGCTTGACGGGTCGCGGCTTCTGGCGTCCCCAAATTGACGAGCAAGATGCCTGATTTGGTCTGTTGCATGATGATATCCTGAATAATCAATTATGATCGACATGCTGGTGTATGTGCGATGGAGAACCCACCTTATCACGGTAGGTTCAACTAAGGTACTGAGTTAGCCGAGGATGCTACTGAGCCGCGCACTGACATCAGCCACAGGCTGTGTGCCATCAACCGTAATATAACGGGTTGCGCTGTGAGTTGCTAACTGACTGTAGTATTCGATTAGCGGGGCAGTTAATTGATGATACTCAACCAGACGCTGACGTACCGTGGCTTCTTGATCATCTTTACGGACAGTCAACGCCTCACCAGTCACATCATCTTTACCCTCAACTTTCGGCGGATTGTAGCGAAGATGGTAAACTCGACCAGAAGGGGCATGAACCCGACGCCCTGCAATGCGCTCAATGATCACAGCATCAGGTACTTGGAACTCCAGTACCACATCAACTTCGAGCCCAGCTTCTTGCATCGCATCCGCCTGAGGTATGGTACGAGGAAAACCGTCCAGTAAAAAACCCTGCGCGCAATCCGGCTCAGCAACACGCTGCTTAACTAAGGCGATAACCAGTTCATCTGTGACTAATTTACCCGCATCCATCAGCGCTTTGGCCTGCTGTCCAAGTGACGATCCTGCTTTGACTGCGGACCTCAGCATATCCCCAGTGGAGATTTGCGGAATGCCGTATTTCTCCATAATAAACTGAGCCTGAGTTCCCTTGCCTGCACCCGGCGCACCGAGCAAAATAATACGCATTGCGTAACCCCTCTTGCGATTCGCTTTTCATTTTTTATAAAAAAGAAAAATACCATTATGTCCCGCTCTCTACAAGGTAAGAGCGAAACTAAACCCATCAAAAAGCATATTTCGATTTGTTTTTAGCGTTGTATTGATAAAAAAATAATTTTTGTATCAAAAAGACAGGCTATAAAAGGAAGATAACGGATGGGATGATACAGAGTGTGGGCAACGCCACACTCTGTATCAGGGTTATCTGGCTGCCAGTAACTGGTTCATACGCCGGATAAATTGGTTCGGATCGTCAAGGCTGCCTTTCTCTGCCAGTAGCGCCTGTTCCAAGAGTAATTCAATCCAATCATTGAATTGCTGATCCTGTTCCGTTTCCGCAGCTTGTTTTACCAAACTATGCTCAGGATTCAATTCAAAGATGTATTTCACTTCTGGCGCTGCCTGCCCGGCTGCCGCAAACAATTTTGCCATTTGGGTGCTCATTTCATCAGCATCGGTGACCACGATAGCCGGTGTATCACTCAGACGATGCGTCAGACGAACATCTTTGACTCGCTCACCTAACAGCGTTTTAACTCGCTCAACAAAAGGTTGTAAAGCCTTGTCACTTTCTTTACGTGCTTCGGTTTCTGCCTCATCCGCCAGTTTGTCTAATGCGTCATCCGCTTTGCTGACTGACTGGAATGACTTACCATCAAATTCAGTAAGATAGCTCATCATCCACTCATCGATACGATCTGAAAGCAGTAAGACCTCAATGCCTTTCTTACGGAATAACTCAAGATGTGGGCTACTGTTCGCTGCCGCATAACTGTCAGCCGTAATATAATAAATTTTCTCCTGCCCTTCTGCCATCCGGCTCACATACTGCTCGAGACTGACCGTCTGCTCGGCACTGCCCGACTGTGTCGTAGCAAAGCGCAGTAAGCGAGCAATGGCCTGTTGGTTGGTATTATCTTCTGCTGGGCCCTCTTTCAACACTAAACCAAATGCTTTCCAGAAGCTGAGATACTGCTCATTATCATCTTTAGCTAACTTTTCAAGCATCTGCAGGCTGCGTTTAGTCAGCGCATTGCGCAGATTTTGGGTCACTCGGCTATCTTGCAATATTTCACGAGAAACGTTAAGTGGCAGGTCAGATGAATCGATCAAGCCTCGGACAAAGCGTAAATAGTTCGGCATAAACTGCTCAGCATCATCCATAATAAAGACGCGCTGCACATACAGTTTGAGTCCATGTTTGTGATCACGGTTCCACAGATCCCAAGGCGCTTGTGAGGGTATATATAAAAGGCTTGTATATTCCTGTTTGCCTTCAACTCGATTATGACTCCAGAGTAAAGGATCAGCAAAATCATGGGAGACGTGTTTATAAAAATCCTTATATTCTTCGTCACTGATTTCTGATTTATTACGTGTCCACAACGCCTGTGCTTTATTGATTTTCTC
This sequence comes from Megalurothrips usitatus, assembly GCA_026979955.1. Lineage (NCBI taxonomy): Eukaryota > Metazoa > Arthropoda > Insecta > Thysanoptera > Thripidae > Megalurothrips > Megalurothrips usitatus. The sequence goes on from JAPTSV010000043.1 coordinate 35,701, forward strand.
GAAGGTGGTCGTGCCACTCTCTGCATCTGTCGTTTCAATTTCAACTGGCAGTTCAATATGATCAGAGTACTTACTGACGATGTTTTTTACTCGCCAATTATCAAGGAATTCATCTTCACCTTCTCGCAAATGCAAGGTAATTTCAGTGCCACGTTGGGCTTTTTCTATGTCGGCAAGGGTATACTCACCTTCACCTGCGGATTCCCAGAATACCGCCTTGTCAGCAGGTTCACCCGCTGCCCGAGTGCGGACAGTGACTTTGTCTGCGACGATAAATGCAGAATAAAACCCAACACCAAATTGACCGATAAGTTGACTGTCTTTCGCCGCATCCGAACCCATCGATTCAAGAAACGCTTTGGTTCCTGAACGAGCAATGGTACCGAGATTATCAATGACTTCATCGCGAGTCATACCAATACCATTATCACTCAATGTCAGCGTCTTCGCCTCTTTATCGATAGATAAGCGAACCGCTAACTCACCATCACCTTGATAAAGATCAGGATTTGATAACGCACGAAAGCGTAATTTATCGGCAGCATCCGACGCATTAGAGATAAGCTCTCTCAGGAAGATCTCTTTATTAGAATAAAGAGAGTGGATCATCAGTTGTAGAAGCTGTTTTACCTCAGACTGAAAGCCGCGAGTTTCTTGTCCTTTCATTGTTAATCATCCTCAACAAGATAGAGCATTAATAATTGGGTTGATTCAGAAATGGGGACAGGATGAATGCTTTTCAAGATACGGTGGGGTAATAAATCGACTTAATTTTAAAATTTAAATGCTTGGCGACCAGCAAAAGAGTGGGACAACGTCGTGCCATCGACCATTTCTAATTCCCCGCCCACAGGCACACCATGGGCAATACGCGTCGCTTGTACCCCATACTGGCGACATAAAGCTGCAATGTAATTGGCGGTGGCTTCCCCTTCTACCGTTGGATTGGTGGCAAGGATCACTTCTTGCCACGACTCCTGCTGTAAGCGATTTTCTAATAAGTCGAGTCCAATCTCTTTAGGGCCGATACCATCTAACGGAGACAGTCTTCCCATCAGAACAAAATAGCGCCCAGAAAACTGCCCTGTTTGTTCAATTGCCTGAATATCAGCCGGACTTTCAACCACACAAATCAGCCCTGTTTGCTGGCGTCGCACACTATGACAAATATGGCATTGTGGCAATTCTGTAAACGTTCGACATTGCTCACAATGACCGATTTCAGACATGGCACGGCTCAGCGCCTGGGAGAGACGCATACCACCACTGCGATCACGCTGCAATAGATGATAGGCCATACGCTGTGCTGACTTGGGGCCGATACCCGGCAGACAACGCAAGGTTTCCATCAAGGATTCAAGTAATGGACTCGATTGCATCAGAACGGTAACTTCATGCCAGGGGGTAAGGACATGCCTGCAGAAACGCTGGCCATTTTCTCTTTTTGAGCACTCGCAACACGGCGCACTGCATCATTGAATGCTGCAGCGACTAAATCCTCCAACATCTCTTTGTCATCGCTCAGTAAGGAAGGATCGATCTCAATCCGGCGACAATTATGTGAACCAGAGAGAGTGACTTTGACCAATCCTGCACCGGATTCACCCGTCACTTCCATCTGCGCAATTTCTTCTTGCACCTTGGCCATTTTTTCCTGCATCTGCTGGGCCTGCTTCATCATATTGCCTAAACCATTTTTACCAAACATAGATTATTTCTCTCTTTATTTTGTCTTAAGCACCGCGTTAACTGGCCGTACCGCTATAACGGTCGAATACTTTCATCGTCCAATCTGGCATCAAACATGCTGATCAGACGATTAATATGGGGATCCGTCATGATTGATTGGCGTGCTTGCGCCAATTTTTCTTCATATATGGCCTGCCGCCATTCTAGCGGCGTCAACCTATCTAAATTATCATCTGACTCGATGGTCAATTCAACTGTTTTCCCCATTACCTGACTCAGTGCATCAGCAAGGGCTTGTTCTGACCTTTGGGTATGCAGATGTTTTTGTGTCGAGCGACAATGTAACGTCACACGGTTGCCTTGCTCTGTTTTCCAGCAATTTAACGCCAACTGCTGAACCAGTCGAGGCAATGCTAATTGCGCAACCTGTGCCGACCAACTATCACGTAATGTGGCCTGCTCAATAAGAAAGTGCGTCAATTCTGGCGTTCTATCATGCTCTAGCGCATCGCGCAGTCCTTTCGGTGTCGAGGGGGACTCCACGGGTGCCTCTTCTGCAACTGCCGAGGTCCAACGATAACTGTCTGGCTGCGTTGCGCGTATCGGTGGTGCATTCCTGACTGGGAGGCTGGCACGCTCAGCCAACGCTGAGACTTTACTGACTACACCGCTATCCGGCCGCGCATCCCACGCAACCGGTTCATTCTTTTTTGTCTGTTGTGCCCCTACCCTGAGCAATTGCGTTCTAGCCTGTAATAATTGGCTCGTCGCAGACGGGGAAGACGATTCAGTAGCCATATTTTCCGATGGTGTCAGACGACGATTGTCTGGCTGACAAGGCGCCGTCTCAGCAACGTTATCTCTGGCGTTATTGCGATGGGGCACTGCGGATGTCGTGCTGACGTCTGGAGGCGAGTCAACCTTCAGTGGATGGAACGCCAGCGCACGCAGCAATGTCATCTCTACCCCCATCCTAGGTTCAGGGGTAAAGGGTAATTCTTTACGACCCATCAGTAAGATCTGGTAATAAAGTTGAAGGTCTTCCGGCGGCAAACGACGCGCCAGCTCCGTCAGTTTTTCTTTGTGCTGCTGATAGACATCATTTAATCCCATCGGTGAGAGCTGTAACATAGCAATACTATGCAATAATCTTAGCATTTCGACTAATAAGGCATCCCACTCTATGCCATGGCTTGCAACCTGTTGGATAAGGCACATGACCTGCTGCCCATCTCCCGCAATCAGTGCACTGACCAAATCCAGAGGTTGATCGTTATCAAGGCTACCTAGCATTTGAGTCACTGCCGTCCGAGTGACCTGACCATTGCCCAACGCGATAGCCTGATCTAACAAGCTTAAACCATCACGTAAGCTCCCCTGCGCCGCTCGGGCTAACAAGGGCAGCGCTGTCGCGTCAGCCTCTATCTGCTCTCGTTGTAAAATATGCGCCAGCTGAGTAACAATTTGTTCCGTGTTAAGGGCTTTAAGATGGAACTGTAGGCAACGTGATAAAATGGTTACGGGCAATTTCTGTGGATCTGTCGTTGCCAGTAAAAATTTTACGTGACTAGGCGGCTCTTCTAAGGTTTTTAATAAGGCGTTAAAACTGTGCCGCGATAACATATGGACTTCGTCAATCAGATAGACTTTGAATCGCCCTTTTGCAGGCGCATATTGTACGTTGTCCAATAAATCACGGGTATCTTCGACTTTTGTGCGAGATGCCGCATCAATCTCAATGAGATCAACGAACCGACCTTGTTCAATTTCGAGGCAGTTTTCACATTGCCCACAGGGTGTTGCCGTCACACCATGCTGACAATTCAGTCCTTTAGCCAAAAGACGCGCAATCGTCGTCTTACCCACCCCTCTAGTTCCAGAAAAAAGGTAGGCATGATGTAAACGGCCTAAAGATAGCCCATTCGCAAGGGCAGTCAGGACATGCTGCTGCCCGACAACATCAGCAAAAACCTGAGGCCGCCATTTTCTTGCAAGCACCTGATAAGTCATTATATTTAAGTCACTTAGTCAGTTAATAGAATTAATACGGCGTCTGACAAACAATATACTGACACTGATTGATAAGTACAACCTGATTTCAGCACCGACCCAATCACACTGTGGGTAAAGAGAGAGGAAGGTGACATGAGAGATCTAATGACCAGGAAAATTGAGCAGACTGAAACAATCAATGCCAAGGGCGGCCAATTTTTTCTCGCCGTCGAGATCAAATAAATTGATAATAAAAGCAGCATCCTGAATAGTGCCACCCGCACGTCGAATTAAACTAGACGTCGCGGCAATCGTTCCCCCTGTCGCGAGCAAATCATCAACCACCAGCACCTTATCTTGATGATGAATTGCATCTTGGTGGATTTCAAGTGCATCGGTACCGTATTCCAATTGGTACTCCTGCCGATACGTTGCACCAGGTAATTTACCGACTTTACGCACGGGGACAAAACCCAACCCTAAAGCTAAAGCAACGGGGGCGCCAAATAAAAAGCCTCGCGCTTCCGTACCGGCGACTTTCGTGATCCCTTTGCCTCGATAATGCTCAGTCAGGATATCGATCGCGGCTTGATAGGCGATGGGGTTTTCGAGTAATCCGGTGACATCACGAAATAAAATACCGGGTTTAGGGTAATCTGCAATGCTGCGGATACTACTTTCAATTAAGCTGAGATATTGATCTGTTGAAGTCATAACGTTTTGCCTGATTTATTACGGACTGTGCACTCTACCAAAAAAAGGGCACGATAAATCGTCCCCGCTCAAGCAGATAAGCTGGCTGTATGTCGGCAGCGGTGACGCTGAGCGAAAACAAGGTATCTCGGCGGTTCTATCAGCGCACTGTGGCTCAGAAAAGCACAGGCTGACCCCATGATGAGAGTCAGGTTTTTTCTTGCCAGTACCAAAAATGTTCACACCCTAGTTAGCGTCATGGTACCATAAGCTGACTAGCCTCACATTAATTACATTAAGTTATCAGCAGATAATTTAGCAATAATTGCAAATCGTACGAAACACGTTTATTTACTCAGGATCCGATGCAACTGGACGACTTTATTTGTCAGCTTAAGACACTGCAGCAACACCTGACTGCCAAGTGCCAGTCGACGGCGACTGCGCTTATTCACGTCCCATACTTTGATCAGACACTGTTTAATTCCAACCACCGTACCCTTGCCGATTATCAGCAAGAAATCAGTCAAAATATTGAGACGTTGCAAGGAATAAAAACAGCAGATCCCCAAGTTTTTCAATGGTTATGCGAAAAGATCGTGCATCAGCTAAGCGCATTAAAAATACTCACTCAGCCCCACACCCAAGTTCAGCGATCGACTAAGCTAAGTCAGTCTGAGCAGTATCAGCACTATTTTCAACGTTTGGAACAACGCTATCAACAGGCTGAACAGCGACTGAGCACAGCCAGCACGTTGACTGAGCAGCAAGAGATTGGAAAAGAAATGACAGTGTTATTACAAAGGCTACAGCGTTGTCAAACAGCCATCGACCAGCAACAATGGCACGATCTTTTTAACCATGACGCGTCAAATTGATCAGGGATTAAAGGCGTAGCTTAATGAAAAAAATCTACCAACGTAAAGTTTTGTGCCTTCCGTTGGAAATTTAAGCAAAGCCTATATAATACTATACCAGACAACCTACCTTTTACTAGGAAGACAGACGATGTCGTTGGAAACTGCGCCAGATGAAATAAAATTAGCTGTTGATTTGATTTTGATGTTAGAGCAACAACAGTTAGAAACTCATGTGATTCTTGCCGCTTTGGATATAGCCAAAAAAGATTTCCAGAAAAAACGACAATTAGCGATGGAATCATCCTCAACAAGGTAAATCACTCAGAGCAGGACTCAGTCGTAACATATCAATGAGTGCTTTAACTAACTTTGGTGATTCCGTCATCAAGTCGAAACTGTCTGGTGAGAAGAGCCAATTCTCCATAATCCCCGTCACGTAGGCGCGGATGATGACCGATGCTTGGCGCAGGTTTAGCCCTGCTGGCAACTGCTGTTTAAGCTTACACTGATGAATGCGCTCTTCAATAATAGGTAAATTTGTCTGCATAAAATCTCGCTGTATCTGCTGGAAGGCAACCAACTCACCAACAAATTCACATTTATGGTAGAGGATTTCCATCAGCGCACGTTGCTGTTTATTAATCACAACTGACTGCAGAATCGTGATAATCATGACTTCAAGCTGAGTCAATGGGTCACTCGGGTAGCGAGACAAGACTTCCTGCTCCATCTGATCAAGGCTGAATTCATACTGAAGCCAAATCGTTTTAAGGAGGTCAATTTTATTTTTGAAGTGCCAGTAAATCGCACCACGAGTCACCCCCGCTTCGGTGGCGATATCTAATAACGTTGTCGTTGATACCCCCTGTCGTGAGAAACAGAGAATAGCAGCTTCAATGATATGGTTTCGAGTTTCCAGCGCTTGTTCTTTGGTTTTTCGTGCCATAATGTAATATTTTTATAGAAAAAAGAAAGGGAATTTCCATAATGGCTGCTATCCCTTTTACATACACTCGTGTATCTTTATAATAGTCTAACACGTCTTATTATAATCAGCCATTGATAGAGTACCCCTCTACTTGGCTACACACATCTAGAAATTTGAGGTTTTATATGATGAAATACAGAGGAATGTCACCTCTGGCTGCCTTTATGCTGATATCAGTGAGTGTCATGGTTACTGGCTGTGACGACCACTCAGGGCAATCTGGTCAGCGTCCAGCCGCACAGGTCGATGTGATAACACTTAAGGCTTCTTCTCTTGCTCTAACAAATGAATTGCCAGGACGCACAGCGGCATGGCGTGTCGCTGAAGTCCGCCCGCAAGTGTCAGGCATCATTTTAAAACGCAACTTCACTGAGGGAAGCGATGTTGCTGCAGGCGTCTCGCTGTATCAGATCGACCCCGCAACCTACCAAGCAGCCTATGACAGTGCTAAAGGGGAACTTGCCAGAGCGCAAGCAAATGCACGTATTGCACAATTAACCCTAGATCGCTATAAGCCCCTATTAGGCACTCAGTATATCAGTAAGCAAGATTATGATACGGCCGCCGCGACCTTAGCTCAGAATAATGCTGCAGTCAGTACCGCGAAAGCCAGTCTAGAATCCGCACGCATTAACCTCAACTACACGAAAGTGATGTCACCCATTGCTGGTCGGATTGGTAAATCCACCGTGACTGAAGGGGCACTGGTACAAAATGGGCAAACATCAGCACTCGCTACAGTACAACAAATTGATCCGATGTACGTTGACCTGACTCAATCCAGTGATGAGTACCTTAAATTGCGTTCTGAATTATCATCGGGACAGATCACTCAAAGTGGTAAAGCGGATGTGCAAATCGTCCTTGATAATGGTCAAACTTTCGCCCACAAAGGGACGTTGGAGTTCTCTGATGTGACGGTGGATGAGACTACAGGCTCAATTACGCTTCGCGCGGTCGTACCCAATCCTGAACACACATTATTACCAGGTATGTATGTACGGGCTAAGATCAGTGAAGGCGTAAAACAAAATGCCATCCTTGTACCACAACAAGGGATTTCGCGTACACCAACAGGTCAAGCGAGTGCCTTAATCGTCAATAAAGAGAATAAAGTTGAGGTCCGCCAAGTGACCACAGGGCAAGCTGTTGGTGATAAATGGTTGATTACTTCTGGTTTACAACAAGGTGATCGCGTAATTGTATCCGGCCTGCAAAAAACTGCACCCGGTGCTGAAGTAGATCCACAGGAAGTGAACCCGCAAGCTCAACAAAATCAGGACGCGTCTCAAGACGCAGCTCACTAATCGTCACTACAGGAGCCACTGATTTATGGCTAAGTTTTTTATAGATCGTCCGATTTTCGCATGGGTTATCGCTATTGTTATAATGCTCGCAGGTGCATTATCAATAATGAGACTTCCTATTGCGCAATATCCGGATGTTGCGCCACCGGCGGTTTCCATCAGTGCTTCCTATCCAGGCGCTGATGCGAAAACCTTACAGGATTCAGTAACCCAAGTTATTGAACAGAATATGAACGGATTGGATGGCCTGCTTTATATGTCCTCCAACAGTGACTCTTCTGGTAATCTCCAATTAATCTTGACCTTTTCGTCTGGCACCGATCCAGATATTGCTCAGGTGCAGGTGCAGAATAAGCTGCAGCTGGCGATGCCGTTGTTACCTCAAGAAGTGCAACAACAAGGGATCAATGTAAAAAAATCCTCCAGCAGCTTTCTGATGGTCGCCGGATTTTACAGTCAAGATGGTAACATGGATCAGAACGACCTTTCTGATTATGTCTCCTCGACCATTAAAGATCCTATCAGCCGTATTAACGGTGTCGGGGATACTCAGGTGTTTGGAGCACAATATGCCATGCGTATCTGGATGGATCCATCCAAACTGAATAACTATAAATTAACAGCAGAAGATATTGTTAGCGCCATCAAAGCCCAGAATGCCCAAGTTGCAGCGGGACAACTCGGTGGAGCACCGGCCGTTGAAAACCAACAACTGAATGCTTCTATTATTGCGCAAACGCGACTGACGAACCCAACAGAGTTCGGTAATATTTTACTTAAAACGAATACCGATGGTTCTCAGGTCCGTTTACGTGATGTCGCAACCATTAAGCTTGGCGGCGAAAACTATGAGGTTATTGCTCGATTTAATGGTAAACCTGCCTCAGGGATCGGGATTAAATTGGCAACAGGCGCCAATGCTCTAAACACTGCGAGCGCGGTTAAAGCAAAATTGGCAGAACTCGAACCAACCCTGCCCCATGGCATGAAGATTGTTTATCCTTACGACACCACGCCTTTTGTTAAAATCTCTATTTTCGAAGTTGTGAAAACCTTATTCGAAGCTATCGTTTTGGTTTTCATCGTCATGTATATGTTTTTACAAAGCTTCCGTGCAACGATTATTCCAACGCTTGCAGTACCCGTGGTATTACTCGGTACGTTTGGTGTGATCAGTGCGTTTGGCTATTCAATCAATACCCTCACCATGTTTGGCTTGGTACTGGCCATTGGCTTGCTGGTGGATGATGCTATCGTCGTGGTCGAAAACGTCGAAAGGGTCATGAAAGAAGAGAATTTGCAGCCCAAAGAAGCAACTAAACGCTCGATGGAACAAATACAGGGTGCATTAGTTGGTATTGCAATGGTGCTCTCCGCGGTATTTATCCCTATGGCTTTCTTTGGCGGTTCAACGGGCGTGATTTATCGTCAGTTCTCTATTACCATTGTGTCAGCCATGGTACTTTCTGTGATCGTTGCCATGATCCTAACCCCTGCGCTCTGTGCCACTATCCTGAAAAAATCAGATACAGAGCACAACAATACGTCCGGTTTCTTTGGCTGGTTTAACCGAATGTTTGATAAAAGCACCGATCACTATGTGCACAGCGTCAGTCATATTATTCGTAAAACTGGACGCTATCTGATTATTTATCTGGCGATTGTCGTGGGTATGGTTGTGCTGTTTATGAAGCTGCCTTCCTCATTTTTACCTGATGAAGATCAGGGACTGTTGTTAGCTCAGGTGCAGCTGCCTACAGGGGCAACCCAACAACGTACTCAAAAAGTGATGGATCAGGTTACTCATTATTTCCTGACTAAAGAAAAAGACAATGTGAAATCTGTCTTTACCGTGAATGGCTTTGGTTTTGCTGGACGCGGACAAAATACCGGTATTGCCTTCATGAGTCTTAAAGACTGGGATGAACGTCATGGCTCTCAAAATAAGGTCGCAGCGATTGCTGGGCGCGCTTATATGGCTCTCAGCCAGATCAAAGATGCCGTGGTTATCCCTTTTAACCTACCCGCAATTATTGAAATGGGGACGGCAACAGGTTTTGACTTTGAGCTGATTGATCAGGCCAACTTGGGGCACGAGAAACTGACAGAAGCACGTAACCAATTACTCGGTATGGCAGCACAGCATCCCGATGTTCTTACGGCAGTTCGTCCTAATGGTATGGAAGACACCCCTCAATACAAACTGATCATTGATCAAGAAAAAGCCACCGCTCTCGGCGTCTCTATTACTTCAATCAATAATACCCTGAGTGCTGGCTGGGGTGGGAATTATGTCAATGATTTTATAGATCGAGGCCGTGTTAAGAAAGTGTATCTGATGGGTAAAGCCGACTCTCGTATGCTACCTAACGACATTAATAAATGGTATGTGCGTAATGCTAACGGTGAAATGGTGCCTTTCTCTGCCTTTTCTTCTGCTAAATGGCAATACGGTTCACCAAGACTTGAACGTTACAATGGTCTGCCCTCAATGGAAATACAGGGTCAAGCAGCACCAGGAAAAAGTACAGGTGAAGCGATGGATCTCATGCAGCAGTTAGTGAAAAAACTGCCAGAAGGCATTGGTTATGAATGGACAGGCATGTCTTATCAAGAACGTATGTCAGGGAATCAAGCTCCAGCATTGTATGCAATTTCACTGATTGTCGTCTTCTTGTGTCTTGCTGCCTTGTATGAAAGTTGGTCAATACCCTTTGCCGTTATGCTCGTCGTCCCTTTAGGTGTGATTGGTGCATTACTGTTTACGACGCTACGGGGTTTAAGTAATGATGTGTATTTCGCGGTAGGCTTATTAACTACCGTCGGGATCTCAGCCAAAAATGCCATATTGATCGTCGAATTTGCCGTTGACCTTATGAAAGAAGGGAAAGGTCTGATGGAATCAACCTTAGAAGCAGTGCGGATGCGTCTACGCCCTATTCTGATGACCTCCCTTGCCTTTATCTTGGGTGTACTACCCCTCGCTATCAGTACTGGTGCGGGTTCAGGCGCTCAGAATGCAGTCGGTACAGGTGTGATAGGCGGTATGGTAACCGCTACCTGTTTAGCCATCTTCTTAGTCCCTGTGTTCTTCGTCGTAGTTAGACGCCGCTTTAGTCAAGGGACTAAAGAAAATAATCAAACTAGCAAATAATTAAGCTGATAAGCGTCTGATCATTAAGCCATCCTTCGGGGTGGCTTTTTTTCACCCCATGAAAACAGGACTTACTCTCGATTTGTTCTGTTCCAGAACAAGCATGACAAAATATCAAATCCCATTCTCTGAAAGATGCAGGATGGCTCAGCCCCCCTCGTCTGACACTTTTTTATAACTGAAAAATCTGCGTGTTGTCACCTAAAATCAACACCATAATTTATCCTGAATTTTATTTATATAAAACTGTTAAATTATTGATTAATTTATATATTTGATCATGATTCTCGGCATTTCTCCCTTAAAAAAGCAAACCGTTCCACGCCTGATACCAGTAATAAGAGCAATCACTTATTATCGATGTTTACCTGAAGGGATTAAGATGACATTCCAGTCGATCGTGAATAATAATACTCAAATATTTGTGGTTTTCAGTTGCGATTTTATGACTTTTTTCAGCTAGCAAAGGAATCAGACAGTTATTTGAATGGGCTTTGTATATTGAAAAGTAATCATGAATACTGGGTTCAACACATAAGATAAAATAATCAGCACGGTGAAATGAGCATAACCTTATGTTTTTTAAAAAATTACTATAGCAAACATTTTGTGTACTAGATTAACCGTAAAAAAGCTGCTTACTCATTCTTCGCCTCTAAGCCACAAATAGCGTTGTGCCTTTTTAAGAAAAATATATATAATATCCCTCTATGCTTTTATCCATAATTCCTATTGCCAGTCAACGTTATTATGGTTAATCTAGACGAGAATGGTATTTTTGCAATTAATGGTTCAACTTATGTCATCTTGTTCGCTGATAGATGTTGCACCCATAGGGTGTTTTTTGGCTTTAAATTGTTTATAATTGTAAGTATCCCATCCTAGGAATTCTTACTCAAGGCTGTATCATGGCAGTATTTGTATGAGATTATGGTGCTTTAGGTAAAAAAATGGCCAAAGAATAAAGAGTTGAATACATCTATTCTACTAACGAATATGTACCGACATATGGCACGTCTGCTTTATTTTGCGTTCTGAGAGTTTGATATATCGGTTTCGCATAGAATATGAAATGTACTCAATCTGATTTTAGCTATAGTGAATAGGTTAAGTTGTTAATTGTATAATTAATACAATTTTTATGTTGATTGCGCTTACAATCTACTTAATTTATCTCATGTAGCGATACCTGAGAATAGTACATTGCTCCTTAGTATGAATTGATTATTTTATTGACTAGTGATATTTCACTGTTTAATAAAACTTCTATGACAATAAGTGTGAGAGTTTTCATCATGGATAAAAATAGTAATTTAACTAAAAATGACTATTTAATGCGCTTGAGGCGTTGTAACTCTATTGATACGCTAGATCGTATTATTGAAAAAAAAGAACATGAACTTGATGATGTTCAGTTGGTTACCTTTTACTCTGCTGCCGATCACCGCTTAGCTGAACTGACCGTTGGTGTCCTCTATGATGAAGTCCCACCACAGGTTTGGACATTGGTCAGATAGTTTACTTTTTCAGAATAAAAACAATTATCATAGTCACCTTTTTTGACCGATGACAAGTTAGAATAAAAATTTACATTCATGGAAATAAGATCGTTGATTAATAGTAGAGACAATCAACGATAATTATTTTGTCTATGATGATAATATCTAAGATTTCTCAGCCGACTTGAGTGCAGTTGAGAAAATATTAGAATGAATAAATTAATTAATTTATTTATTCTACATCGCAAGATTGGGATACTTGCATCGAATACACGGCTCGCATCAATTGTTTTCGATATACCGATATTTCAGTGAAAGTAAAAAGACGTATGACTTGAAAATAACCAGATTGCAGATAGGGGTGGGGGCTTTGCCAGCGACATCCCGGCACATGTATCATCTGCTACGGCTGCTTCCTTCCGGACCTGACCGAGTTCACAAACTAACATTGCGGGAGAACCAACAAAGCCCCCATTGATTGTCCTATATCAGGACGCGTGAATTATGGTAGAAGTCAGCTTAAATTGCAAGCGCAGTACACCTAACCGCTGCTTAATTAGGCAGGCATACTCGACTGCGCAATGACAACGCGTCCCACCAAATTTCAACAACACGCATCTCCCCTCGTTTTGCTGATATCTCCAAGGTTGTACTGACTGAAGATAATCTCATGCGTATGTCTGATTGTCCTCGCTCGGGCCGACCGATGGCCGGAAAGCAGAAGAAGCGCACCACAGACACTCACTTACCTTGGCATTGTGTTATCAAACCATTCGCGACAGAGGAATGTGATATACAACCGCTAAAATGTGTATTTAATCCGAGCCGCCTGTTCGCTGTTCTGATGGTATGCAAAGCCTCGTGGGTTACCGCTGGCAACCCACCAAATACACACCCGAAGATACACTACTTCGCAACGGCTAATGCCACATTTGGCACCGATATTAGCGTCAGATCCTGCTTATGACTGGATCCGGTGACCACGGGCTGTAAAGACTTCGCTGTCATAATGACCTTATCGTTAAGGGAAACTGTTGCGGTCAACAGCGCCTGACTCTCTGGCGTAATTTTTACCCCCTTCAGCGGCAACTGATAATGTATCGGCGCCTGCTCTCCTTCTAGCTTTTTCACGGTCTGAGCCAGAACTTGAGTTGGTCCGGGGATGTCGGTAACACTGGCTAAGGTCACCGTTAAGGTTGCATCAGAAGGTAAAATCAGAGCCCGCTGTGTAAACAATGTACCACTGATCGTCGCAGGTTCGACAATCGGTATCGCCGGGTTAGCAGATCGTTGCACGTTATTGCCTGTTTCTGAACAAGCAGATAAAAATAATGCAGTGATGGCAATACTCAGCACAGAGCGTATTTTCATTTCATTCATCTCCTTGTTAATATGCTAAATCTAAAAAAATCACCCACAATAATGTGGCTACAACTAAGTGTGGCACAAATTTAAAGTTTTGCGTGCTAACAAGCGATCAACCTCAATAACTCCTCACTCTTTATGCAATTTTCCTAGGGGCAAGATAAATGAATGACGCGTTGCAATCACTCTGCCAGTTGCTGACACTCGTTCCCCTTGATCAGCAATGCTTTCAGTCACAACGGCCTCCCGCTGGATTAGGTTCAGTCTTTGGAGGCCAACTGGTCGCTCAAGCGCTCTACAGTGCCTCCCGCACCGTCACGACAGAGCGGCCTATCCACTCATTACATTGTTACTTTGTCCGGCCAGCCAGCAGGAACACGCCGATTGAATACCATGTTGACATCCTGCGCGATGGTCTAGGCGCAAGTGCCCGTCGGGTGACGGCAAGCCAAAATGGTAGCGATGTTTTTTTCTTTAATGCATCGTTTCAGTCACCCCGTATCGGCGTTCAACATCAGACCAGTAACATGCCAGAAGTTCCTCCTCCTCAAGATCTTGAAAACGAGCAACAACTGGCAATGAGATATCGACACGAGATCCCAGAACACTATCGACGTTGGTTTTTAAGGGAGCGACCTTTTGATATCCGCCCGGTTGGTTTTTATCATCCATTCGAAGGCGGCAAGCATTCTGCTGTGCGACAGGTTTGGATCAAAGCCCAAGAGACGGTATCCGACCCGTTTCTGCATCGCTGCCTCTTGGCTTATGTCTCTGATACCCATTTATTACCCGTCTGTCTACAACCTCACGGGAAAGGTTTTTTACACCCTTCAGTCCGTATTGCCAGCATCGATCACAGTCTGTGGTTTCATCGTCCTGTTGATATTAACCAATGGATGTTATACCAAGTCATTAGTCCGGTGACCAACGATGGTCGAGGGTTTGTACGTGGCGAATTTTATTCACAACAAGGTGACTTATTGGTCTCAGTGGCACAAGAAGGTATGATCCGTTGTCGTTGATAAAAAACAGCCCGTCTGCCATCTCCGCAGACGGGCTGTCTAGCAAACACTAAGGATTATAGGCATTTTCGCCATGGCTATTGACATCCAGACCTTCACGTTCACTCTCTTCGGGGACCCTAAATACAACTAACTTGTCGGCAATTTTAAAACTCACAAAAGCGATCACCGCTGACCATCCAACGGTAACAAGACAACTCAGCAATTGGATCCAAACCTGATGCCCCATCGTTACCCCTGCCGCATACCCGACGCCACCCAATGAGCTGGAAGCAAAAATACCGGTTAAGAGACACCCAAGGATCCCACAAGTCCCGTGTACGCCAAACACATCGCAAGGATCGTCAATGTTTAATAAACGCTTCAAGCCTGTGACGCCCCATAATCCAGTGATCCCAGATAAGAAGCCAATGATTAAAGCCCCCCCTACACCGACATAACCACAAGCAGGAGTGATCGCCACCAAACCTGAAATCACTCCAGAGCAGGCACCCAAGAGAGAGGGTTTACCACGTAACCACCATTCACAGCCAATCCAGCTCAATACGGCTACTGCCGTCGCCGTAACTGTATTAAGAAAAGCCAATGCAGCCACTTCATTGACGGACGCCGCTGAACCGGCATTAAAGCCAAACCAGCCGATATAGAGGATCGCCGTACCGGTAAAAACCATTGGCAGATTATGAGGCTTGATAGCCTCTTTACCATAACCACTGCGTTTACCCAATAAAGCGGCACCGACCAATCCCGCGATTGCGGCATTGATATGTACCACCGTGCCCCCGGCAAAATCGAGTGCGCCATCCTGGGATAAAAATCCGCCTCCCCAAACCATATGCGCAATGGGAAGGTAAGCTGCACTGACCCAAAGTAAAGAGAAAATCACGATAGCAGCAAAGTTAGCTCGCTCAGCAATGGCTCCTACCACCAAGGCGACGGTAATGCAAGCAAATGAAGCCTGATAGACAATATGGATATATTGATAAATGCTGCCCATGACAGACTTCATACCGATATT
>JAPTSV010000044.1:0-117985 GCA_026979955.1 Megalurothrips usitatus
TAATCACCGCACTTTGGCCACCCTGTAGACGCCATACCGGCACGTTGTAAATCACCTCATGCGGGATAGGTGAGCCGTCGCCAGCGACGGCCATCACCATAGGGCGAATGTCCACGTGCTCCCCATTGGCATTGATCACCCTACACAACGTGATAAACGCATGACGCCCCAGAAACTGGCGCATAACGAAGTCCTGCGCGTTGATATCACCATTCAGATCGGAGCCGTTTACATGAAAATTCTCCATATCAGCCCCCGGGTTGCCGCAACAATTCGCAGGATGTTGAACATTGACCGCCCTCAATCCATGAGGTTAACGTGTGCATTGCACCGAGCACCGCATAGCGGCCGCTGGCGTTCGGGAGTGAGGTCACCAACGACAATTTGCGACCAATAAAAATATCAGGACAGAACAGACATGAAATGCTCAGCCCAACATTGGTAAAAATGGGATATCCGATTAATCCGTGGTCGGGAGAAACGAACAATGCCGGCTCTTTTCGGGAGACTCCCTTTGGCCAGATCGTCACCTTCTCCACGTTGATATCGATCTCGGCATCAACAGCCCGTGCCGCCTCGATCATCTGCTGCGTGATATCTCCCTGGAAATACGGATCGGGCAGCGTGCGTTTAACGCCCTGATTCTCATATTTCAGCCCCACTGATGATGCCATTGGCATCAAAATGTCATCGATCGAGACGGGGCCTTTCGCGCTGAATGGCGACACCTTTTTCGCCCGCAGATAAAACATCATGTTCGCCGTAATAATCAGCGGCACATCCGGAGCCTGGTTGTAATCCGCATATGCATCGCTGATAAACCCTTCGAAAATCAGACGGTCAGCAGCCCATACGCGGATCCGATTAGGCTTGGCCCCATCAATCCAAATCCCTTTGTAGCTCAGCGCCGCCATCTGCTGGGCCACGAGCCCCCACAGATAAAGGGTAATTTGCGTGCCGGCAATCCCGCCATACGCCGCCAGGCTTATATAGCAGCGCGCATTCTTGACGGTAAGCACGTTACCCCGATCGTCAAACGTTCGCCCCTCTGCCAGGGTAAACTCCACCCTGATATCCCGTTGTTGATAGCTCACGGCATTTCCTCCGGCGCAAGGTAGTAAAGTTTGAAACGCTCACCCAGGCCGGACCATTCAGGATCCGCGTTTCCCGCCAGGTCAGCGAAAAATAATTCGCCGGCGAATGGCAGATAGACGTAACGCACGATCTTGTTGCCGTTCAGGCACAACACCCCCTGCAGGCAGGGAGTGCCGTTAACGGTCAGATCGATATATAGCCCCGTGGTACGCTGTGCCAGACGAATTTCACAGGCCTGATTATTCAGGGAGACGGTGAATCGTTGAGACTTGAGGGGCTTGAGTACAATTTCCAGCATCAGGTTAAACTCCGCGCCAATTGCTTAACCGCCGCATCCAACTTTTGCGTCGCGCTGACGGTGACCTCTCCGAGAGGTTTGGTCACATCCTCGACCGCTGACGAAACCTTATCGGCAATGTTCCCAACCAATTCCGACGCCGAGCGCTGCACGCCGGAGATCGCTTTCTTCACATCAGAAAGGGTGGAACCACTCGTTGAAGAGGTAACGAGCTCCGTTTTGGCGCTCGCTCCCTGGGTGATTTGATTATTGGTAGTGTCGGCCTGCGATGTCTCGCTGCTGACGGTCACCTCGGCCACGTCCTGCACGTCCTGAAAAACCGCCGTTACCGTAAGCAACGTCGGGCCGCCGTCGCTTCGGATCCGATAATCGTATTTGGTCAGGTCATAGGACGAATAGGTTTTGTCGGGGGTTTCGATGTCATAAACCTCCGCCGTTGTGCGCATCGTCTCCAGGGTGGCCAGCACGTCCGAGCGGGATGTCAGCGTGAGATTGGTCAGGTTCGGAAGCCCGCCTGAAAACCCTGTCCAGCCTTCCACGGTAAACGTAATGTGTAATTCTGCCGGCCGCTGCACCTTGTTGAATGAGGTGTAACCACCTCGCTCGATCGGCGCCGTGGTGATCGACGCTTCGCCCCCCACTTCGATAACGACAAATGACGTTGGCGAAAAGGGCTTCGTGCCGACACTGGCGCCGGAGGCATAATAAACTCCGTATCCCGGTGCCAACACGCTGTTAACGACAGACAGCAGGCCACCGCCCCGCACAGCATTCAGTACAGTGGCCTGATTCAGGGAAAACCTCATGTCGACACTCCCGATGCATACGCGCCCACAAAGCTGGAGCGATTAATTTTTTGCCTTGCGTCGTCGATGATCCCTTTCGTGCTGTCCGCCGGCGAATTCACCTGCAGAGTGCCGATATGGGTTGTTTCGGTGATCGTGGATTGCGAACCGCCGACCGGCTGGCGCGCCTGCGCCGCCATGCCTGCGCCCGGCTGAGGCAAATTCGACAACACCTTCGGCACGTATTCCCGCGTTTCCTGCGGGGCCGCGCCGAGCCCTTTGCGCTCAACATTACCCTGGCCCCAGTTATACGCCGCCAGCGCCTTACCCAGATCACCATCGAACATTTTCAGCAGCTGCGACATGTAGCGCGCTGCGGCATAGGCTGATTTCTCCGGATCAAAAACGTCATCGCCGACCAGCCCAAAGTCCTTCGCCGTGCCTGGCATGAACTGAAACGGCCCTTTGGCGCCCGCTTTCGATATAGCCTGAGTATCGCCGCCTGACTCCGTGATCACCATGCTGCGCAGCAGCCCGGCAGGGAGCCCGAACGTTTCCTCCAGCTTGCTGAGTTTCGGCTGCAGCCACGCCAGCATTTCCTCACCGGCCTTTGTTGGCTGTGGCCGGCGTACAGATTGAGCAAACTGCGTCGGAGCCTGGTCTTGCCCGTAACCATCACCACGCGGAAGATTGATCCCGAATGTATCCTTAACCCAATCGTGAGCGGATTTTCCCCACCCCTCTACCTTGTCACTGAATGGCAGATTGTTCAGGGCATCCGCAACGGGGTTATTTTTCAGCGCAGGGTATTTTTCCTCGAGGGGTTTAATGACAAACTCCTCAAGCGCCACCAGAGCTGCAATAAGGCCGGCAGGCCCCATCAGCGCCCCGCTGAGCCCTTTAAACAGGGAAAGCAGCTTGCCACCCACCGATGCGCTAACCAGCAGCAGAATGGCGTTCTGCCAGCCTCCTACCGCATTGGCGGCTTCACCGGCGATACCGACAATGCTCGACAGAACATCGAACACGCCCTGCACTGCGGCTTTGATTTCATCCGGGTGCTGTGCCATCCAGCTCGCCAGATCGTTCAGCCACGCGTTGAACTGTTTGATGTAAGGCAGCAGCGCGTTAAAGAGGATGTATCCCGTTTTCTCAAAGGCCTGGCTGATCTCTGCCCACTGCTGGCGAAACTTTCGCGCCGCCGCGATTGACTGATCGTCAACGCCTGAGTGCGCTGTAAATCGGTCAACATCGCGCAACGCATGGCCAGAGCCGAACCATTGCTGCGCGGCGTAGCCATACCCCAGCTCACTGCCATAGGCCTGCTGCTGATCCTTATTCAGGTTTGGAAACGCGGCTGCCAATTTGCGGACAATATCTTCAGTCCCATCCCGGCCCAGATCGATATTGGCGCCCGCCTGGTTGGCGGCCAGTAGCAGGCTTTGAAGTTGTGGATCCAGCCCAAGGCCAGATTTTAAGCGTGCCTTTGCATCGTTGATGCGGGAGAACGCGCCAACAATCTCATTGGCACTGACACCGAACGCCTCGCCCGCCTTGGTCCAGCCATCCAGCGATTTGGCCGACATGCCAAAAGCATCGGCCGCCGTCGCCAACTGGTTCAGGTTACTGGTGAACCCGGTAACAAAGCTTTTGAGGCCGCCCAGCGACAACGTGACGCCGGCCAGCGCCAGCACCTGGGCGCGAATACTGGAAAAGAACGACGCCGCCTTTTTGCCGCTGGCTTCCATGTCTTTGGCGGTTTTGTCGGCTTTTTTCCCGGTTTTATCCAGCGCCTCGCTGCTTTTCTTCTCGCCGGTGTCGAACGCCTGCGCAACGTTCTCCATGACCGCTGTCAGGCGGTCAAGCCCTGCCACTACCGCCTGCTCGCCAGCGCTGAAGTTTTTGTCGTCAATACCCAGGGCGAGGACGAGCTCGTCAAGTACCATTGCCACTATTTCCCCTCCTGCATTACGCGTGCGTTATGGGCGTCCACCTGGATGATTTCCAACAAATCCCACAAGTCCTGCACACCAAGCACCGCATCCAGCTCGGCCTTGGAGGCTTTGCCGGCGGAAATCACGGTAGCGATGGTGTGCGGAACGTTGGTGTAATCGACAAGCCCAAACGGCCTGTCAGGATTGGCAAAACGAGGCGGTATATCTAGCGGCCGGCGGTAGCGAAAAAATCCACGTGCAGTTTGAACACCTCCGCGCGCAGGTTAAGGCGTGTGGCCACTTCATCGATATCGGCTTCAATCAAAGGGCGAACCACGGTTTTATCCGCTGGATTCGGCACGGCCTGAACACAGGTCATCAACTCATCAAGCAGCGGCTTGGCCTCATCCGGGGGGATCTTCGAAATCGCCTTTAAGCCCTCAACAGCCATCGCCGCGATCCCCATGCTGCGTAAATTATCGGGGATCTCGACGCCGCCGCGCCCCATCGCCATGAGCGCCCGCAAAGCCCACCATTCAGCCTGTGAAGCCGACATTTCCTTGATATAGAAAACCTTGCCCTGATCGCGCCCGGCGGCGTCGATAGTGATAAACGTCTCTTTACGTGCCATCAGTTAAACGCCTCCGGAGTGATGGATTCCCATTCAATGATCGCCTGGCTGGCCTGCAGAATGCGGCCGGCATCCGGTAGCGCCTTCCACTGCTTCAGCACGCCGTTCACGCATTTATATTTGCGCTTGAGCGCCGGCAAGATAACCGTTGCATTGCAGCGGAACACCGCCACGCTGGCGCGCGATGTGGTAGCCCAGGTATCGAACACGTCCCGACTTTCCGAATCCGGCATAATGTAGATCGTCTGGTTGATGTTGCCGTAAATGAAGCCGGCCGATAACTTGCCGTCGGCGCCGCGCACCGTTTCCGCCAGGCTCAGCGCGTCGGTCCCGTAGATATTATCCGCAGCGAAGCCCTGCAGCTGCACACCTGACGGGTACAGGTTCATTACCGACAGCGTAATGATGGCGTCGGCAGAAGTGATGGTGTTGGACATTATTGAACCTCCGTCGATGCAATATTCAATTTCTGGATGCTGCCGCCGTCGCTGTACCACAACGCGCAGTTCGGGCTGGTGCGACCTGGTCGAAGGGCCGGCAGCATTTCACCGACATAGAGGTAGTACCCCGTCGCGAAAATTGTCGCCGACACGTCTTCCCCTACTGCGTTGCTGATCTCCAGTTTTTGCGCCGCGGACAGTGTCACCCCGGCACGAATGCCGCCCCATGCTTTAAACTGCTCGATCACATCGGTCATCGAGGTTGCAACCAGCGCGCGCCCGGCGTTGTTGTAAGGGATCGTCTTGTTGGATTTGAACAGCGCCAGCACCGCGCCCTGCAGGTTGGCGTTCAGCCAAATTTGCCCAGCGAAGCTGTCCAGCCATTTGAAATCGCCGGTGATCGAGCCATCTGCCCAATAATCCTCGACGATGTTATTGGCGGCGTACTTGCCGTAGAAGTTATAGCCATTGGCGATCAGCACGTCGTACTCATCCCCGCTGGTCACATCGGCCGCCAGCCCGTTGTATTCGCGGAATTTGAACGGCACGCGCCCTTCTGTGCGGGTAAAGTCCAGCGCAGCGGCATATCCCAATACGGATGCAGGTTTTTTCACGTCAGTGCAGAACACCGGCACGACACTCCCGTAATTATTCACGGTGATGATCTTGTACGCGATGTGATCCTGATTGCCCGTAATTCGGGCTTTTTCGTTGGTGGTCCACGCCACATAGAAAAAGCGCTCCTCCTGCGCGCTGGCCCATGCGGACAACGCCAGGTGTTCATCATCCTTGCACTCGAAAACGGTCGAGAATGAAGCCCATTGCTGCGACTTGGCGATGATTGCCGTGAACAGCGCGGGAACCACTGCCGCCGGCGCCCCCTGGGAGATCTTGGCGCCGAGATCGCTGGTCATCTTCATGGGTGCCGCTGCGGTACCGGTCGCATACGCGATGGTCGTCGCTTCCGGCTTGGCGCCTGCAGCAGTGATGATGAAGGCATTGTGCGTGGTGTCATATACCACCGTCGCCACGGCGGCCGTCAATGAGGTTTGCAACGCGGCGGCCGCCTCCGCAAAACTGGTTACCGCGCTGAAATTGACTTCCGCACTGGCATTCTTCCCGCTGATGCTGATCGTGAGCGTACCGGAGATTTTTTTCAGCTCCTCGACCGTCACCCCTTTAAACGATCCGCTGCGCAACCATGCGGCCGCCGGCGCGCGGTTGAATCGGGCGAACAGCAACGCCCCCGGAGATTTTGTCGCGTTGTTGTAGCCCTGAAAATACATGGATGCCATAACGTATTCGTCAGAGTCACCACCGAAATAATCGGCCACGCTCGAGGGTGACGAAAACGAAGGGACGTCGCCGATCGGTACGTAAGGGCTGTCGGTTAAAAGCAGGCCGTTGAGGTCGACCGCATTACCCACGGCGGATAGCACGCCCGGTTTGATTTTTACGTCTTTACTGATTGGAATTGCCATCGATGGACTCCGTTGTGGTCGTTTTGATGGTCACGTTGTCGAAGAACGCCAGAGGCGCACTGACCACCGGTTTGATTTGCGCGATGAATTCCAGCGTCCAGCGCGGTTCGTATTGCCACTCGCCGTTAATCATCGTGGTCTGACGGGGATCGCTACAGTAGAGCGGCGTTAAGACGCCCCCGGAGCAGCGAAAAGCGGAGGTGCCAAACTCCGAGCGGATCAGCGTGGCGAACATCAGGGAATTTCGCTCCGCGCTGTCGCCAAAGAAATCAAGCTGACATTCCCAGCGCGTGGTGCGCGTGATGTGTTGCGTACCCATTCCGGCCGCCGGTGGCGGCGTGTACTTCACCACCGCCGTAGACAAACCGGCGGAATTCAGCGAAGTCATCGCGATAAATTCGCCCTGTGGCATCGGCACCCCGTTTTGCTGAGTGCGCACGATCTGCGCATCAACAAAAAGCCCCTGGAGAAAATCGCCAAGGGCTTTATAGAGATCGCTTTCAGTGATCGAGAGCGTTACGTTTGCAGACATGCAACAACCCTCGTCCAATCCGGCCAGTTCTCCGGCACCGCCACCACAAGCCACGTTTCCCCCGCGATGACGAATTTGTCACCGCCGACCTGCTTCGGTCGGCTCACACCGCACCAGTTCCCGTTCGTATAGATGGACGTGAACACCCCCTGAATATTCAGGTTGTCCAGGTGGCGGATATCGCCCTGGGTAACAGCCTGTTTTTGTACCATCATCGGAATAGGCGCGTCATAGGCCGGCGCCCGGGAATAATCCTCACGTTTTTCGGCACCGAGCGATCGATAAATCTGCGCCTCAACGAAGGGATTAACTGCGCCGACGGCGCGCGAAACAATACCGTGCAAATTCACTCATCACCTCCATCAACGGCATAGTCGACGCTGTTCTGCATGTGGCCAGTGTCGACCAGCGGCTTATCGAACCCTTTGCGCTTAATGGTCGATTCCGCCAACGGCGGAGAATTGAGCTCCCGGATAGAATCCTGCAGCTGGCTTTTTATCCGCTCCCCCATCAATCCAAGCGCTAACCGCGCGTCATAATTTGATGAACGGATAAGCTGCGAAAACTCACCGGGCCACTGCGTACTGTTGGCTGAAATCATGTTGCGGAAAAAAGGCCGCGGCAGCTGAAAATAGGACTCCCCGGCCTTGGTCATCACCATTTTTCCGAACTCGTTCGCGGCGGCCACCAGCGCAACCGGGGTCCCGTCCTCATAGGTCGCATCGGCCAAAAAACCCACCTTGAGGCTCTTGCCCGAAGACAGCCCTTCGGCAATTTGCGCCAGGCGCGCTTTAAACGCGGCACCGCCGCGAACACTGGCACCCATTTAGCGCCCCCGCCTGACCGGCCGATAGTAGTGATCTGGATAGCGAGATGGCGATGAGCCCGGGTGATAAACCATCGTCCTGTAGGGCGCGGTCGCTTGCCAATAATCCGCGCCATAGGGAGTCTGTAGATACCACCATGACTGATCGTTACTGCCGGCGCTGTCCACCGATACAGAAACCGATCCCTCTGAGGCACTGGTAATGCGGCCAACAAGGCCGCTTCCCTGACCGCCCGACTGTCCTGAACCAAATCCGCGCAACGCACAGAGATGAGCAACAAGCAGGAAAAATAACTGCTCACGCTCTTTCAGATCCTGCACTTTGCTTTCATCGGTATTATCGAGGTAGAGGGTCGAGGCCTGATTGAACAGCGCCTCGAGCAGGTCATCACTTGGCGCCGATCCGCATCCCGTTGCAAACGCCGGGTAAAGCGCCCGAAATGCCTTGATGTTGAAAACCACGGCGCCCATGCATTACTCCTTCTTATTCATCGCTTCATCATCACGCTTGATCCCCGGTGCCGGGTTGTTCTGCGGCAATGGGTCAAGGCCTGACTTCAACTTTTCCTGCTCTTTGGCCTGCGCACGGGCGCTGTTGCCATTCTCCTGCGCGAAGATCACACCGTTTTTTACATACGGCTGATCTTTGTGGATCTTCAGCCAGGCGTCCCACAGTTCCTTATCGACCGGTGTGAGGCCATAGCCGCCGATAATTCGCACATCTTCGCCGCGGTAACCCGCGACCGCCTGCCGATGGCCGTCGACTTCCAACACCAAACCGTTCGGCAATTTGCAGCCAACTGTTACTTGCTCTGCCATCTTTTAAACCCCCAACATTTGTGCGTAAGCCAGCGGTTGGCGAATGATCGCCCCCCAGGTACCGGCGGATTTTTTCTGGTGCCAGGCTGAAGACTCCGTCACCACGGCGTGCGCGCGCATTTTCTCGGTGAACGCACAGTAACCGGTGTCGTTCTCCCCGAGGCGCTCGGCAATCAGCTGAACCACTTCACCCGCGTCGCTGGAATACTCCACCGCCGTTTCGATGGTCATATTCGGGAAGTTTTTCTGCAGAAGATCTGAAACGTTGACCTTGTATTGGTTGGTCTTCGTCAGGTTTGCTTCCGATGTCGGGGACATATTCAGCTTCATCGCGTCGGTACGTTCGACATGACCTTTGGTCTGACTGGCGAGCTGCTTGTACAGCTTGACGACGTCGTTATAAATAGCGTCGCCATCCTTATCGTCCCACTTCAACTTGCCGCCGACGTCAATCGGGGTAATCGGCGCCGACAGCGATGGATCGTTCAGCATGCCGTAGTTCTGCAAGCCCTCGATGCCGTAGAAGTAGGATTTATTCTGGAACTTGTTCAGCACCAGAGCAGACGCGACATTCAACTCCGCCGCCCAGCCAATGCGCGCCGCGCCGTACATATCCAGTTCGCGTTCACCCCAGCGGGTGTGCGTCTGGTAGTGGTAGCTCTGGCGTGGCACCCAGTTTGCGTTCGCGGTTACCATGCCGTTGTTGTTGTAGTCGCCGTAAGAGCTGGTGTCACCGGCTGATTCCACGATCGGGAATTGAGTGGTCAGCGTCGTCCAGTCGCCCTTTTTGGTTTCGCCCAGGATTTGGGCTGCTTTCATCGGTGTCACCAGCACGCGAATTAATTCTGGATCAACGTAGTTGGTGAAATAGGCCGGCACGCCGGAGTTTGAGACCGTTACCAGATTAGGCTGCGCATCCATCGCCAGCGCGAAATCGCTCGCGTACTCCGGCGGCAGGTAAGCCTGCGCGCCCGGCAGGATGATGCCGTAATCGCGGCTGGCGGTAGCGTAATGCTGCTTAAATTTATTCATCACTTGCTCCAGGTGCTGATTTTGATACGTTCTTTGGCCGCCGCGGCGCTGGCCACCGAGAATGCCGTTTCCGCAAAGCCTTCAATGGTCGCGCCGGCGGCACCGGTAGCAATCTCGCCGGTGGTCAGTGACGCAAACACTTTTTGGCCGACAGTGGCTGCCGTCGTGGTAACCGCCCAGTAATCACCGCCGGTGTGCAGCGTGCACTCTCGCCCCGGCTGGATCACATTAGACGCCGCGCCCAGCCATTCAACGATTGACGCCTGGCCATCGCGAGGAACAAACCCCGACGGCGCGCCAGTGCCTTTGTTCGATGCCACGCCCTTCACCACCCAGGCAAATCGCCCAATGGTTAACCCGTCGGCGCCGGTGACCAATGCCCCATCACCGGCCACATAGCTGGTGTACGGGTTGTTACTGGCAAAAGCCCCCTCAATACCCGGAGCCGGGTATTGGTTAATGCTCGTCTGAAATCCTGACATGTTAATAACCTCGTTTAAGTTTGCCGGCGGTAGGGAAGTCGGCAGCGAAAGACGATGCAGCCGCGGAGTCATGGGCCAGCTTCGGCGCCTTGACGGCCTGTTTTTGTTCTACGGCATACTTCACCATGCTGCGGTAAGCGCTTGGGTGTACGTCGGTGATATCGATCCCGGCCTGTTCGAGCGCGGTGCGGTAAACCTCCTCGGCGGAGTCCATCGCCACCACGTCACCAATCAGAGGACGCACCTCACTTTCAGCGGTGCGAACCGCCTGGAAGTTTTTCGCCGCCGCCTTGGTGGCGTTGTCAGCCGCCAGCCTGATAGCTGCGTCCATCGCCGGTTTGCTGACCGTATCGGGATTCGGTTTTACCGGGTCTTTTGCTGGATCGTCCGGGGTGTCATCCGCCGCCGGCATCAGTACCGCTTTGATTTTTTCCAGCACTTCCTCCGGCACTTTGTCGGACAACAGCGCCAGGATGCTTTCCAGTGGGTTTTCCGTATCAAACGCTGGCCCGTTCTCTTCCGGCTCGACCACTTCTTCGGCGGCCTCCATCAGTTCGGCAAGCTCGGCCGGCTCGATTTCCATATCCTGCGCCAGGCGGCCGGAAAACGCGGATTTGACCGCATTCGCGATCGCATTGGGGCGTTTATGCTGGCCCACTAATTGCGTGAGGTCTTTCGGCGAGGCGTCTTGCGCCAGGCGAGGTTTAAGATAGGCGCCCAGCGCTGCGCGCATGGCGACACCCTTGCGATTTAATTTCATGTTTTGTAACTCCTTCGGGAGGCAATCAAATACCAGCACATCGGATCCGGCCCGGCCGTCACCGACCAGCGCCACGTGGTTACCGACGATATCCCGCATCACGCCGTCAAATTTGACGCCATCCGGGGTAACGCCTGGGGTCATGTCAGCGACGTACGCATACGACGATGACAGTTCTCGTTGCTCGTCGGTCTCGATACCGGCGATGGCGGAGTTGTCCCAAATCGACAATCCGTTTGTTAGGTAGGTGCCATCAAAATCACTGTTGGCGTGCGTTGCCCCCACCCGAAGCTCACGCGCGGGCGCGCCTGGGTAATCAGGCTTGTGTCGGCAAAGGATGGGGATGTTATTGAAGGTTTTCGCTGCCTTGCGCAGCTCGTCGGGGTCGCGGTACAGCATGTACAGCCGGTCGGGCTCAAGTCCCAGCGCCTCGGAATTCGGGATTTCTCGCCCGTAATAGCCGCACACGTTGGCCTTGCTGATGTTGCTGCGTTCGACCTGCAGCCGTCCGACCTTATCAATTTGCCGCACCGAACCCCGGTCAAATGCCAGTCGTTCAGTCGTCATTCATTACTCCAGTCCCGGTAAAATCGCCTCCCATCCACACCTGCAACGTATTTTTTGCCCTGGCATGATCCATTCGCCATCGATAAACATGCCTTTGTCCAGATCGAACTCTTTGCCGTCGGCTTTCACATGGGAGATGCGCGGCTCTTTCCCTGCGTGGGAATGGCGCCAGCGCCCCCGGCGGATGCCAAGCGCACGCTGGCGCGCCGACTGCATGGCAGACGTTGCCTTGTTGTTCTGATCCAGCGCGATAAAAGCCGCCCGGCGCCGGGTGACGCCATAGCGCTGTTGCAGCTCTTTTGTCAGGGTGCCGAGATCACGCCCGCGAGATACCGACTGCATTACCAGCGTTTCGACCTGCGTGAGGTATTGCTGCGGAATGGAGCGGATCAGATTGACGTTCTCGGTGATGGTCGCCTGCAGTGCGTTGTTCATTTCCGCCGTCATTTTGAAGGGCACCGTGAAACCGGCCTGCTGCAATGCAGTGGAAAGCGACGCATCGCTATTCTTCATCACATCAGAAGCGAAACGCTCAGCCAGTTTCCCGGCCAGCACATCGAATTTTTTTCGCCAGCGCCGCGACAATTTGCGCATGGCATCACGCATCATGATCGCCGGTGAGGCATCCTGCGCCAGCCCGGTCTGCCGGTATTCGGCGCGCAGCCAATAGAGCGTGCTGTTGTGCAGCTCCTGCACCGCCCTATCCAGCTGCCGCCGGTACCAGGCCTCAATCCCCGCGTTGGGTCGGATCTGACGGAGGGTCTTTTTCCGACGCGCTTTCCTCGAGGTTGAAGTTTTCGTCGTCTTCGTCGTCGTCAATCTCAATCTCCCCGCTTAAATCCAGACCGCTGTAGGGGCTGTTCGGATCCGAGGCCAATTTTTCGCGCACCTCGTTATTCGTCACCGCGCCGATACTCTCGTAAATCTGGTCCGTCTCCGCTTCTGTTTTGCGGATGGCGGCCTGCTGTTCACGCGTCATTTCGTGCAGGGATTCAAATTCAAAGGTGATATCCGGATCGATGTCGCCAAACTCCGAAAGCTGGATAATGTCCATCACGCGCTTTATCGGGTGCTTGAGCAATCTGGACGCGCCGGCCGCTATCGTGTCGTAGAACACCTTGATCTCGCCCTCGCTCGAGGCATTCAACCCCGTGGGGCTCAGGCCTGCGAACTTCACCGACGGGATCGCACTGACAAAGAACATGTGCTCTTGTGCCTGCGCCTGCAGCGTGTCCAGCCCACTCAGTGGCGTGTTGAACTGGAAGAACTCCTCCTGTTGCTTGTCCAGAATCAACAAGCCGCGCGTGTCCCGCGTGCGGTTATACAGCTCCGCGCGCTTGGCATAGTTGGGATCGTTCTTTCCGCTTAACGCATTCCCCATGTTCGTGAGGATGCCGCTCAGGGAGAAGGAATGAAGCACATCACCCACGCTATCGCGGGTACGCAGCCAGTTATTGACGTAGGGCTCGGCGATTTGCGTCAGCGACAAGCCACCGAAGTTATAGGCCGGCTTCAACATGTCAGGCACCGGCCGGGAAATCAGATCCAACATGCGGCTGGCGTGCACGGTCTTACCCATCACGAACCACTCCGCCGGCTTGTAGAAATCATCGCTCAGCGGGTTATCGGCGTTGTAGATGCCTGGGTAGGTCCATACCGGCTCAATCACGCGAAAGCCCACCAGCGAGCCGGGCGTGATTTTTTTGTTGGACAGGAACAGCCGGGATTGCAGCTCCTCCGGATCCGTCCATGCGGACAAACCGCGCGGGGAACGCACATCGATGTATATCTGGCCGCGGCCGAAAAATCCGTCGTGCTCAATAGCCAGGCGGAAAACATCCTGCACCTTGTAGCGCTCCATCGCCTTAACGAGTAGCGCGATGCGGTCAGCCTTGCTTTCATCCCCGTCACTGGCCGCTTTAACCTTGATCCATTTGCGGGTCATTTCCTCGGCGATCACGCTCACCATCCGGCGATATTCCGGCAGCTGGGCGAGTTGAGCCAAATAGGGATAGCCTGGGAAGCCGCCGAAAACGTAGTCAGGGTAGCTGCCGTTCAGTGAATCGTATGGCGTTGCATCCATCGCAAGAATTCCACTGCGGATATCGTCAGGGATAACACCGGCCGGCGGTTCGTACTTCTCGAACTCACGCCGCTTTTTGTGTCCGACCTCGGCGAGCATCTCGTCGCTGATCGCAATCCCTGGCGATTTTGGCGCCTCCTGCACTGGCGGCGCCTCGTCACTCGTTTTTTTTCGCTTAAAGGGCCACATCAAATACTCTCCAAAAAGTCGTCGGAAATGAGCATAGGCATTTCCATTGGGGCGTAGGCGATCATTGCCGAGTCGGCGAGGTTCGGTGATTTGGTACCGTCAGGCTTTTTATCAACCACGATTTTCCCCACACCATTCACCGTGTAAGTGGGCTGGGATAATTCAATAACCAGCTTGTCCTTTTTTTTCATCGTCCCAGAGATGGAAATAATTTCGTCAGGATCAAATTCCATCCCTTCAGTCACTGCGCGGTAGGTTTTTTGGAACCGGGTACGCAGTGACCACCACCCCTGTGCTTTGGCATTGGCGAAAAAGTCCTTGTTAAGACGGGCTGGCCGTCCGTTATCGCCACGAACGGCCTCGCCTTCAGGATCGAATACCGCTCCGCTACCGCGGAATGGCACAGCGACAATTGTTGGTATGTCCTCGGTTTCACGATTTTCGTTTATTACCCGTGCGTCGCCGCGCGCCCCGGCCCCCAGACCGTCTGAGTCAAACCTGAAGTGATCAAGCAGTTGCTGATCGCAAATGTTAAAAGCTTTCTGAACGGTTCCAAAAATGTCGTCGCCCTTCCCCGACCACTCGTCGATATCCTCCAGGAGGAAGCCGTGACGGGACGTAAAAGCGTTGGTGTCCTTGCCCTCATCGGCAACATCCAGCGCCCCCATGCGCACGCCCGTTGGCTCGATGCCAAGCACGATGTGAGCGTCGATAGCCGCCTGCACCCATGCAGACGGGATCAGCACACCCTCGACGGATGCGCTGTAGTTGATGTCGATTTCCTGTGCCACGGTGACAGCGTCGAGCTCCTCTACCTGCTTGTCGTACCAAGCCTGGTCTTTGCGAGGGTCATCACGCCAGTGGAACGTAAACACGTCGATCTTGCCGCTATGACGGCGCTCAGCGAAGGAGTTGGCCATGCCGTTCGGCGTTGAAATGTCCTGCCGGCAGTTGGTGGTGGCAGACAGCGACGCATCAACCAGATAAGGCCGCTCCAGGAACGCGGATTCGTCCACGATGTAGAAACTGGTGCGGTCACCACGCCCGATGCCGTCGCCGGCCTCACCGGTCATTGCTGATTCGGTTTCCGGGAATAGGATGCGCATGTGCGGCGCGTGCTGTTTGGCACTCCAGCCGCCGCGAAACTCTACCGGCAACAGGCTAATGAAGTTACGGGCTTTGTCGAACAGCGACTTCGGTGAGCCGATTTTATCAACGTATTCTTCTTTGCGAGAGCCGAAGCCGGCGAAAACGCCCCGATTAAACAGGCAGAGCGACGACGCCATCCCCACCGTCAGCCACGACATGCCCATGTCGCGGGTTTTCTCCGTGATGCCGGGTTTTGATGCCCGCCAGTGCTCTACAAACCACTGGATCCACTCCTCCTGTTTTGGGAACAGCAGAAATGGGATGCGAGCCGGTAAGCCACGCTCGACGTTGCGCGGGTCAACCGTCATTCCCCAATCAATGATGAACTGGGCCGGGTGGTCCTTATAAAAGGCCTTCATGATTGGGAGCGATTCAGGATTAGCCCTGATACGCTGCAGGCGTTCCATCCGCCATTCGAACACCTGGGTGTAGTCCGGGTTTTTGAAGTCGAAGGGGAATGGTATCGGCATAATGAAAACGACCTTGTTGATGTTTGCATGCAAAAGCCACATATTAGATGTGCTTATTAACAAAGGAGATTTTTATGAACAATGCTTTTGATGTTGGTGACTTAGTTAAATTAAAATCTGGCGGTCCAGACATGACTATTCAGTCAGTAAGTGAAACATCGACCTCATATTCATATTGGTGTCAATGGTTTGCTGGGCGCAAGCTTGAGCGCGGCAATTTCTCGGAAGCTTCTTTGGAATCAGCTGAAAATGGAGAGAGCTGAAGTCGCTCAGTGGATGCTAACCGCTCTACGACGCGATAAGTGTCTTTATCAGGATGATGTTGTTGATTACCTGATCAAAAATAATGACGAATCGCACTTGACCGAAAATACAGATGGTAACCAAGTTTTGGGACGCCCTCTCCTGAATGAATTTCTCAACTTAACGAGAAATGATGTTGTTTGGGTTCGTTCCGGGTTTTACTGGCGCTATCGAGTTGCCGAGGATGAGCCAGGCAGAAATGCCCGCGGTTAATAAATTGCTCACATACAAGGGGGTGCAATATCGCCCCTTTTTTTCAACCCATCATTTTCCGATAAAACTCCGCAGCCTCTTCCGTCGTCATATTGACGCTCTCGGTTTTAACCGGGCCACCATCAGGACCGCTCAATTCAGTCTTGGTTTTTATCATTCCAAGATGCTGGGCAACCATTTTCAGTGCGTCGTCCTGATTGCGGGTGATCACCTCAATACCAAATTTACCTTCCTTGATGCCAGCGAACAGGCGGCGGGCAGCCCCTTTTAAATCACGCGTGTCGTGGAAGTGGGCGCGGCCCTCACCGGCACCATTGCAACGTGGGCAATCAGGGTTTGGATCCAGCGTGGAGTCAAAACCGTAGCCACCTTTGTCTCGCGGCGGTGGTTTCTTCGCTGTCTTGGCCTTCTCGCTCGCCTCTTCATACTCAACAGCGTCACGCCACTGGTACTGAAACCCAAAGCCCCAGCAATGGCGACAGCACAACCGGCGGTACTCGGTGATCTGGTTGGCGTCGGCGGTAGCGATGTCCCACCACAGTTTCAAGACTTCATCCTGGGTGATCTGGGTGCGACGTTCGCGAGCAGCCAGCGCGTCGCTGATTGCCCTATTCACCTTAGCGTTTCTATACATGCGGCTGGCGCTGACATAGGCCGTGTTGCCTTCGCCCTTCCCACCCGCACGTTTGTATGCCGCCGTCCTGTTCAGATCGATGAGGTACTCATTCACGAAACGCCACTGCATATCGTTTAACCCGTATTTGCGCGGGTCTAGGCCTGGCGTATCGTCATCCCCATAACCGGCATAAGGATTGATGTCATTATCCGGGGCGACTGCTTCTATGTTGGCTTTGGGACTGGTACGCACCTTTCCATTATGCGTACCGCTTTTGCGTACCTGCGTACCTTTTTGCGTACCGCTCTTTCCCTTGCGTACCCAGCCATGCTTTTTGGCGCGCTTCCTAATTGCCCCCTCACTGAGGCTGTATATCTGTGCCAGGTCGCGGAGAGAAAGTTGACCGGCACAGTAATCGCGCTCAAGGCCGCTTTCTTCCGGTTTTGCCATAACGTTCTCCGTGAATAAAAAAGCCACGGGCAACCATGATCTGAGTGATCGGTGGGTGTCGCCTGTGGCTTTGCTTGCGCATTACGCAGCACCTGGATAGATGCTCTGTGATGGGCAATAAAAAACCGCCCGGAGGCGGTTTAGTTTAAACTCTCTTTTCTAAGACATCTTGTATAGCATCAGCCAAACGTTCAATGCTCTCAGCTACGTTTGCGAGATCAAGCTTTACTTGATGAGCATTGTCACCAGAACCAACAGATGCCTTTGCAATTTCTAATGCAGCATCTACAGCTTTAATTCTCTTCCGCTGCTCTCGAGTTGCAGTGGGGCCATAATAACCATCTAGCATTTCTGACTCCTTCCGATTGATGGGATTATTTATGTTAGCACCCCTTAAACCCTCAATCGATGCCAGCACATCACATTATTAACATCAAGCACTCTACAAAGAAGTATTTAGCAGCTTATCTTCCTTTCTAATTTCAACTATTCTATCAATTATAATTTCATTGTTAATCTTACCCTGCAGGTAATCATAAACTAGCAGGGATATTTCATTATAAATTTCAGATGCTTGATTCCTTAAAACTTTGTTATGGAAAGTTAACGTCCCCTCATAAACCTCGTCAAGACTCTTTAAAATTGAGAATGCTTCATCGACTTGATGCTGAGGTTTATTAGATGAAGCGAACATATTCCTTGAAAAGGTAATTTTCATCTGAAACCGAAAAACAGATAATTTGAGTTTCTTTATTTCTACTGCCTTGTCTTGCAACTTCCAAACACTGATGGCCCGATAGGCAACAATTGCAGCAAAAAGTGTGACCCCTGTAGAGCAAAAGGCAGCAACCATGCCCCAAAAAGCCCAATTTGCTGAGTCTCGAGCCGCCAGCATCGACTCATAAGAAATTAAATCAGCGTCCATTTTCACCTCACGATTTTGACGAGGTGATTTTAGTTACCGTCTCTCCGGCTGTCACACCGTTTCTTCTACCACGGCTGATGTTTCCGCTATGACCGCCCCCTAGCTCGCGGGTTATTAACCGTATTTGATTTCTCCCACCCGCTCACCGTGAGGAGCCCGGGTCGTGGCTAAGGCAGGAGAACGGCGACGGCTCGGCGCTTTGGGTGCATTACTCTTTTTTGCGGCGCAGCAGCAGCTGGCGCACGAAGATGATCACCAGCATCAGGCCGAATACCGTTCCCCAGTTAATTGGCACGATGGACGCCCAGCCAGCGGATGACGCCAACAGATTCCACGCGGCCAGCATACCCCAGGAGAACAACAAGCCCAGACCGATCACAATGGCAATGGTGCCACCGCCCACCAGCAGAACAGCCAGCACGTCAGTATCATTTTTTTTCACTCGTTTTCTCCAGTAAGCCGGCCCGCCAGGCGTTCAGCGTGGCAACTCTGCCGGCACAAATTTTCAGTGAGGTTTGTAGTGCCAGCGTATAGCCGACGGCGTCGCCCCATGTGTCGCCGGCCATTTCTGGCTGCTCACATAGAGTGAATACAGATTCAGGGGGAAGGAGGATTAACGGCGCCGGGGGTTGTTCCGGTGTCCGGGCGCAAGAGCTCAAGCACGGCGGCAGGCAGAGGCTGAGCAGCACAGGCATCATTCTGGATTGCTTCACGATATTTCCTCTGGTAGTTTTCGCCCTGCTGGCGCAGCTGCTGCTCTCTCCGTTGCTGTTCGGCCATCATTGCGCGATTACGGGCGTCATCCGCGCGCAGTGTGGTGATCAGTCCTGCCTGTTGCGCCAGCGTCTTCTGTTGTTCTGCAGTCTGCTGGCGTGCCAGCTCCAACCGGTGCGACAACAGCGAGCTGTAACCGCCGAGGCAAATTGACGCCACCAGCAGGAGCAGCATTACCCCGCCAGCCAGTTTTAAGAGCCAGGCGCTCATTTGTCTAATCCCCAGCAAGCCAGCTCGGCTTCCTGATCGCGCCTTACGATCTGCCCGTAGCAGTTATTCGAACGGATACGGCAATCTCGGCCGCCATCGTAAATCCAGCCACGGATTTCTCTGCAGGCGCCGATGCGGTCGCCGGCATTCAGTTTTCTGTAAAAGGTGGATGTGAAGCACTTAGCAGGGCCGATATTCCACGGACAGAACGAGGCGATCCCGACTTTTTGCGGTTCGGTCAGCGTTACCTTGACGTTGCGATCCACCCAATCGAGCGCCTTTTTCTGCTCGACTGCGTCAATCTGCTTGCACTGCTCAGCGCTCAGGCGCTGCCCCTTAACGACCTTTTGGCCGTTGACCATCGTCACACCGCCGCAAATTGTCCAGATGCCGACACCGTCTTGGTATGCAGTCAGGCGCTGACCTTCTTTTTCTTCCTGAAACTGCGACATCATGACCGGGGCCGATGCGCCGGCAGCAATCAACGCCAGCATAGCGGCGCTGAGTTTGGTTTTTATCGAAGCCACTACTCGCCCCCTAACAGGTCAACGTCCCGCGCGCTGATGTTCTTGTTTGAGCGGTCAATGAGGTACATTTTCAGTAACCTTTCTCGCCGGCACCTGAACCAAATACCCACGATGCACCCAATAACGGAACTGAAGATGCCGACAAAAATGCCGATCACCATCCACTCACTGGGCGAGAAATAATTTATTGCCCCGAGCAACAGGCCTACCAGCCAGCCGCCATGCGTGGCGCTATCTGCGATTTTTTCCGGCATGGATCTCACCTTTCCCCCTTCCGGGGATCTGTCCCGGTACCGGGCGATAAAAACAAAAAAACCACCTTCCGGTGGCTTTCAATTGCACATTGAAAAATGTGCGGAAATTTAAATACGATACTCTTAGCTAGTAGGCTCGCGCTTAGTCACCAAAATCCAACGAGCGTAGTCGTAACACCAGTTGAAGATGATCGTATAAGGCAGGAAAAAGAGGACTAATCCAATCTCAACAACGAAAGCCTGAACTAAAGGCAGCCCAAGCAGAATCATTGCCATCGGCGTTAACAAAACAATCAGCCCAACCTCAAATGTCACTGCATGCGCTACACGCACCATGAAACTCCGCTCAAACCCATATCTATTCTGAAACTCATCAAAAAATTTGTTGAAAATGTAGTTCCAGATGGTTGCTGTCAAAGCAGAGGTTACAGAAAGCAATGCGGACTGGATCAGGGGAACTTGTAAGGCAAATGCGACAAAACAAGCAGTTAGAACATTTGCTAACAGTTCGAATAGAACTGCATGAAAAACTCTTTCTTTACGACTTTTATTCAGCTCAATCTTCATTTTACCTAACTTTATGTTTCTCAAGAAGAATGGGCGCACATTGTAGACGACTATGATTAAACTTCTTAATAACGAATTACTATGAAGCGTGTTTTTTTTATTGGGAGTGCCACAGTTGAAAGAGTTCAGCCAGCAGCCGTAAACACAGCCGGTAAGAGGGGGAGCCGTGTGTGTCGTCCGTTGGCTGGGGCTGAAATGCAAAAAGCCCCGCACTATGGCGAGGTTTGAATGTGGTGTGGTAGCGGGACTCGAACCCGCATTCAGGATCAGCATTAGCATCATGCCTTCCCTGCCAGATAGCCCGGTTGATGCTTTACTCTATCCATCTAACCCGCAAACGGGAATTGAGTTGCACCACACAGATAAGAACACTGCATTATTCAACAGCTATCAAGCAAATTAGGTTTCTCAGGCCCGCCCGATAGCTGCTCATGCTCCCGCTCTGTATAAAACCCAGCGCTTGCAATACTCTTAACTGTTGTGATCAAAAAAGCCTGGCGATTTCCAGAAATTTCATTTTCAGCTCAAGGCAATGAGACGCGCTCCCCGCTTGATTTCCATGTAGCTTCTTTCAAAGTGAAATACCTCCAACACACCGAACCAGTCTTTTTTAATAGCCGCCTTACGCGGCGACCGATCATCGCTCCATTGACGCTTAAGCGTTCGAATTTGCCACCAGCGCTTTATGGTGATAACCAATATTAGTCTCGATATAAAGGTGGAAAGTGAGTGAAGTGACAGCATAGTCTTTACTACGCTGTCCGCTGTCCAGGTGGTGGCGTCTGAACAAAAAATGCAACCTGCATTACGGCGTCATGTTTGGAGCGGTCAGCGGGAATCGAACCCGCATCATCAGCTTGGAAGGCTGAGGTAATAGCCATTATACGATGACCGCATTGGTCCGCCATCGAGGCCTCGAACCCCGTACCTACAACTTAATGGTCGTTGCTCTTCCTGCTGAGCTAATGGCGGTTTGGTGGCCCTTGCTGGGCTTGAACCAGCGACCGAGCGATTATGAGTCGCGCGCTCTAACCAACTGAGCTAAAGGGCCGAGGCGCGAATACTAATGCAGTCAGCATAACCACACAATACCCATTGATATTTCTTTACATATTAACCTCCACATAGCAAAAAGCCCGCACAGAGGCGGGCTTGTCAACGTCAGGCGCAAAACACCCATCGTTAGAGAGAAACTACCACAGTTTCGGGAAAAGTAAATAGCTCACGATAAAATAACCCGCTATTTTGTCATCCAGTCGTTGTCCGTAACGCCGTGTTTGCCCACGACTCCTCGATATCCAACTGGGTGATCATCTCGTCATAGAATGGCCTCACCGATTTTTTCCAAGTGTCTAATGAGATACTTTCAGTGATACACGCTATCGCTCTATAAGCCTGGGTCGAGGGAATTCGTTCGTATCCCCGCCCTGAGCAGCGTTTGCAGGGTTTCCTCACCGGTACTCCTTGGCGCTCTGACTCCTCTTTGTCGATGGCCACTCCACGACCGCGGCAGTCATTGCAGGCCGTTTTTATCATCCGCTTGCCGTTGCATTTTGGGCACACCCTGCGGGTGATTTCATAAAAAGCGTGCTTCACCCGCATTTCCCGACCATCCATCTGCGTAATCGATGCCGGCAAATCTCCGCGCACGAAGCTGTCGACAGTGTCGTGGGCCTTAGCCAGCTTGTTCATGACAAATTTCCGCTCTTCGATAAAGCCATTATCACATGCGTCGCATGGGACCTCGCTGGCAGCACTCCGGGAAAAGTCCAGGAAGGCGAATGCCGCCAGGGTAAGTACCACCCGAGCTTTGGTCTCGCCCGGGAGTTTGCGAATGGCTGCAACCTTGTCGCAGCGCGTAATACTATGCCGAGCCAACAAAACAACTGCCTTTATCTTGTCATCCTCGCTGATGCCAACCTTTCCCAAGAACGCCGACAGGCCCAATTGCGCCTGAGCCTGGCACATACCCAGCGCCCCCATAACATCGCTGATCGTTAAAGAATCCGAAGCCGTTGCAGGTGTCGAGTCCCCCAGCACCGGGGATTTCGGTGAGAAGTATTTTACTGCCGACTCGAGATTCATAATTTACCTTCCTTTCTCAAAATGGCCTGCGTACGGAATACGCCCTCGGCGTGGTAAAGGCGCAGGGTTTCACGTTCATATTCAGTTTTTGTACGAGTATCGATCGCATCATGGCAGTTACTGCAGGCCCAGGCGCCCTGTGCATCATCTGGCTTTATTGCCGTTCCGCTGGTGCCCGCCAGGCGGTAATGCGCCAACGCAGTGGTTTCTGGATTGAAATTACAAACTCCGGGGATCCGCACCTGGCATTCTCGACCGCGAGCCTCTTTGGTTAATTTGCTCACGACGTGTACCCCATCAGCTGGGCGGCCGCGTTTTCTGCAGACTGTTGATCGGGGAAAGTGCGAAACAGGATGTAGTTCCAGAGCACATCAAGGACGGCTTTATAAAATTCGCCGAATTCGATGTCGTCCATTTTGGCGAACGAGATCGACTTTGGCTCATTACGAGTGGTTCCGTCAGGCATGATGAATTTGGTTGAGAAGCCCGCCTGAATAGTTACCCATGCCCGGAAAGCTTCGAATGATTTTGCGGCGCTGATATTCCCGGCTCGCTTTTCTGCTACATCCGCTAAATATTCCTCGGCGGCGGCCTGCAACGCATCTTCACCGCCGGCGTAATATGCGAGGAATTTTACATACCCATTCACAAGCACTTTGTCTGCGGGGGATATGGTGCCACCGGTCGGCTGCCAGTAGTCGAAGCCGAGATTCAGCAACGAGAACAGCTTGCGGTGAAATGCCGGGTTTC
The DNA here is from genome assembly GCA_026979955.1 of Megalurothrips usitatus. Taxonomy (NCBI): domain Eukaryota; kingdom Metazoa; phylum Arthropoda; class Insecta; order Thysanoptera; family Thripidae; genus Megalurothrips; species Megalurothrips usitatus. The sequence goes on from JAPTSV010000044.1 coordinate 23,248, forward strand.
TGGCCTGTTTGAAATCGGCGTATAAAACAGAGCCGACTTTTTTGGATCGCAGAAAATCTCTGGCATCCCGGGTCGCGGGTACCAGCAGATCACCTGCTGCTTTGATGTACGAATACTGCGCCATTGAATGTTCTCCAGTAGCGCAGCGGTTGCTCAGAATTCGAACGGGCTGGGTGTTCAGTCCAGCCCGTTAATTATAGCGCGTTTCCATCAGGCCTTACAACCGAATAACCAGCGGATTTTGCTAAATCAATCAACGCGTTAAACGATGCTATGTGTTCGTTATCCTTAACGATGCGAGTGCTGGTTATGACTCCATTTTCGCAGGAGATAACCATTCTTCCGGTGCTGGGCAATGGTATAAGTAAACCTTCAATGTAAATCAATTAATGGCCTCTTAATTATGTAATTCAAGAGTATTTCACCAAAAATATACGTCAATAAAAATCTATTTTTTTTGTGCCATACACTAAACAAAAAACCCGCAAAAGCGGGTTGATTTAAATTATAAAACTGGCAGTTTTTATTTTGTTTTAACTATCGCATCTATCCACTTCGGGGTTAATTCATCCATTTTTATAACCCCCTTTTCCATGACCCACTTTTTCATCAAAATAATCAGCTCCGCTCTACGCAGTCGGATATAGTGACTAACTCTATCCTTGTTATACTGATTCACTATGTGCATGCCAACAATAGCTAGTCGTTCATGGTTAATATTCACTAGATCTTTATGCAGATTATTAACATCGACAAACTTACTGCTACCCGGCGTCTCGCTGATGTTTATACCATCATCCTTAAGTGCCTGCTCCTCTAACCAAATAAGATCTATAGTATCTGGAGCCTGCATGGTAGTGGCTAAAGCAACAATAAGTTTTTCAACTTCTTCAGAGCGAAAATCTAGCGTTTCTGATTTCCAAACTGATAGAGTGTTTTCACTCGTTTTAGTGCATCCAGTAATGGCGTCAGCGGAAAAATCCTTAGGTGATAAATTAAGATTTGGCTGCCATTTTGAAATGGATATCTTTCTTAAAAGATAGCTCATTTTAAATGCTCCAAGTAACTCATTACGGACTTCTTATAATCATTGAGCCAATCAAACTCAAAGTCTCTTAGCATACCCAGATACTCAAGAAACTTGGGCTCTGCCCAGGCCTCTGCTGCTCGCAATGCAGCTTCATTTACATATGGATCTGAATGCGACGCGGCACCTAAGATAAAAACATCAGCTTTATCTTTAAGCATTTCATAATCAATACAAGAGGCTATACAAAGATATTTAGTCAACTCATGCGTATTTTTATATAATATCACCCATGCTTTCTGAAAAACCTCACCAAATAAAAAATTACTCTTTAAATACAATGACTCGAGAAATAATTGTGTTTTTGTTATATCTCCCTCTACGTAATCCTCAGACCGCAGAAAGCTCAATAACAAATTTAAATTTATGTTAACTTCGTTATTGAAAACGTTAATGCCGTCATTAGATGAATAACTTAAAAAGCTTCCAGAAGAAAGCGAACTAACAGCGTTTTTACTCGCTCTAACTCCACCATTCCCCTCACCTTCACGTGATGAGCTGATTTTAACGCGAGGATGTATGACTTCATTTTTTATGAACTCTAAACCACCACCACTTGCGATAGGAAGGCCTCTAATAACACTCATAAAAACCTCAGCTATTAGTGTAACGAGCAAATGAACCCATTAATTTTACATTCTTATTGAGCAATTCTCGCATAATTTTTAATGCCGAATCAAAATCAAATCTATAGGTGTCATTCTCTGGGATTGTGTTCGTATCAACCTCGATGTTAATGACATCGACTTGATCTCCGCCATCAATGAAACTTGCTCTAATCATGCAGCGTTTAATCACACTGACAAAATTAGTTTCCTCGCCAGAGTCTTCAAGGAAATCTCGTTCAACTATTCTATTATCCCATTCAATGGGGTTTGCTTTATGGTGGGTAAATAAGCTCTTATATAACTCATCGTATTTCGCCGCGCTATCCCGGTAAAATGTTGAACTTAAAAAAGCCAATCTATTTGCTTTTTTTTCCGGGAAAATATTCTTTAAAATCCCCATAGCCATTTCAACTTTATTAAAAAACTCCTCGGCATTTTCACCTCCACCCTGAAAAATAACAGTATTGGAGACAAATTCAATTCTAAACGTCTCGTTGGAGTCGGTCATAATAACCACTTTCCTTTTCTCCCCGGTCATAGGATTCAGCTCTTGACCAAATGTTGGGAGTAAAGACATAGTGGAAAGTTGAGACAACAAGGCACCTAAAATAGGTGGCGTAGCTGAAACATCATTATTGCTTGTGAAATAATTGACTTGATAACCATGAAATAGCCGCTCCATTATACACCTCTAAATTTATTATAACTTTATTTTAGTAATCTATAAAAAATATTTTACTCTATTATATTGCATTAGTTTTTAGAACGCTAGTCTATTCGAACAATCATAGCTCAACCACGCAGGGACCTTATCTTCCTAAATGCCGAACTAAGTCTGGGTATACATCTATAACCCAAGCGCCCAGAGATGCGTCCAGAACGTCAGCAGCATGGATACGCTCGCAACAATCTTCATGCCGGTTGATGTAAAATCTAGTTATTCGACGCGCTAACCCTTCAGTGTTTCATAGGTCAATAGTTCTGTCATTTCAGCACCGCCCAAGCGATTACCTCCGCCACAACAGCCCAGAAAATGGCGCACGCCCTGAACAGCACCGCCCACGGTTTGCGAATCCCCCACTCTTTGAGTTTTTTCACTGCCCCTTTCCCTTGCTTCGATCACACCAGTAATTCAGGCGTGCTCTGAAATGTTCCCGGTATTGCTCCGGCGCCTCTTCAATCGCCACCAGCACCTTTGTGCGGGTGATCTTCCTCGCGAATAAATCGCGGATCAGGCTGCATGCGCGCAGGTCGAACTGCTCTAAATCGCGTTGTTCCTGCGTCCAGGCGCCTCGATTGAATGGCAGGCCGGGCGGTAGATAGTCCGATTGTCCGGCCATGGTTTATGCCCTCGATTCGGCCGCCAGACGGCGCATGACGTCTTTTTCACGTGGGGGTAACCCACTTGCCACGCTTTTCTGTATCTCGCGGCGTACGGCCGTTATAGGCTTCAGGATGTGCAACACCCGATCGAGGGGCATGCGGAGCATCAGCGCGATGCTTTCGGGAGAGCGCCCCAGGCGCTGCAGCTCGTAGATACCGGTCATCACCCGGCGTCCGTAGCTGATACGGTCACCGATTTTGACGATCGGGCCAGACTCGGCTGCCGGCCGGGCTACGCGCTGGGGTTTCGGAGGTGGGCAGTACGGCGCGCGCGAACGGGCGCGGGCCGCCTGGTTGATTCTGTCCATGATGGCCGGCAGGTGATCACAGCCGTCATCCATCACAAACCGCTTATCGCGGATCATTTCGTTGATAGTGCTCATGGTCTTTCCTCGTTTTGGTCGTTCAAGCGCTGGTCAGGCGCCGGTTAAAATGGTTTTGTCGCGTAACGTCGTTCTTTCGGTTTGGGTTGCTGTGCCTCCTTCTGGATGCGGGTTGCTTCCTGTGCCACTATCTGATCGCAGGCGACGAAGTGGCCGTTCTTAAACTCCTGGTAAACCGTGCCGCCGGGGCCGAATCGGTTTTTACCAACGATGATTTCCGCATAGCGCGCCGCCGGGCCGTCCGGGTTATAAACCCCGTCGCGGTACAGTAAGACAATGCTGTCGGCGTCCTGCTCAACCTTGCCGGATTCGCTGAGGTCGGACATTGTCGGTCGCCGAGCAGTGACCGGGCGATCATCAACTTTTCGCGATAACTGGCTCAGCGCCAGCACCGGCGTTTTGCTCCGCATGGCCATAGTTTTCAGGCTGCGGGAAATATGGCCCATGGCCAGATCATTTCGCTCTGCTTTTGGCTTGGCGATTAGGCCCAGATAATCGACCATGGCGACGGCCAGGTGCGGGTAGCGGCGTTTGTGGGTTTCGGTTATGGCGCGGATCTGGTCAACGTTCAGATCGGTCGCATCAACGATCCAGATATCGCGGTTATTCAGCACCTCCAGCGCCGTGTGTATCCGGCCCCAATCCTCGTCGCACAGCGATTCCGGCTTGCGCAGCTTCGACACGGACAGGTTTCCGGCCCCGGCGACGGAGCGCTCAACCATCTGCAGCGCCGCCATTTCCATGCTGAAAATCAACGCCCCGCCGCCGTCACGCGTAGCGCCCTCGATCACCTTCAACGCGAATTCGGTTTTACCCATGCCCGGGCGACCGGCTACCACAATCAGATCCTGCGGGTTCCAGCCGCCGGTGATCGCGTCCAGCTCAGCAATCCCGCTGTACAGGTTGCGCATTTCGGCGTCGCCCTTCATGCGGCGATCCATCAAATCCATGTAACCGCCCAGCAGCTCACCCAGATGCACCGGCACCACGCCGCCGGTATCGGCAGACATTTCGATCAGCTTGGTTACGGATGACTGGATCGCGGCGTCGCGCTGCTCTTGGTTTCTGGCGTTGCGGATACTGTCGGCGCCATCCTGCAGCAGCGTGGCCATCTGGCGGCTGCGCCAGCCCTTGGTTGCCAGCGACGCGAAGCCTTTCAGGTTGGCCAGCGTGCCAGGCATGCGGCTGATATCCACCAGCGGCGTAAGGCTGTCACCACCAAGCGCCTCACTGATCAGCACCACATCGATCACCCCGTGCGTCAGTGCCTGTTTTTTAATTTCCCGGTATGCCTCGCGGTAAAACCTTATGCTGAATGCGTCATCTGGCATGGTGGCGATCACGTCCAGCGCGTCAGGTGTGGCGCCACCAACCAGCAGGCCGCTCAGCACACATGCTTCCAGTTCCTGCGGAGTCATAGCGAACCCTCTCGGGTTTTAACCAGCACTTCGGAGCGGAGCAGGTAATCGAATCCGGCACGCCAGCCGCGGTTGTTATCGCCGAAGTAAAACGGCCCAGCAGTGTCAGCGAACGTCTCGAGGTAGGCTTTAACCGCGTCCAGAGTTGGCTCATGCAGTTCGCCCAGCAGGCGCTTGATTTGGCGTTTGCGCTTGTCGTTCAGCTCCTGCACCTTCGGCAGACGATCACCCAGGATTTCGTTGTAGGCGTCCGCCACGTCCTGATATTTAATTTTTGACTTATCCGGCGCGCCAGCGTCGTCCCCCTCCTGGGGGTTAGGGGGTATTGGTTCAATGACTGGTTCTAAACTGACTGATTCTGGGTGCAGCTCCTGCACCCTCCCCCCTGCAGCAGATGCACCCATGGGTGCAGGATTTGCACCATAAGGTGCAGGATTTGCACCATAGTTATTCAGCACTAAGTGGTAGATATTTGAGCGGTTCAGGCCGTTCTCGGCTTTGCGCTCTTCGATGCGCACCAGACCATCTTTGACCAGCTGCTGAATGTGATTTTGGGCGGAGCGCTTGGAGATTTCGCACTGCTCGGCGATGTACTGAACCGCCGGCCAGCACTCCCCCTGATCGTTGGCATTGTCGGCCAGTTTCAGCAGCACCAATTTGCGCAGCGGGTTGCCGACTTTGATTTTCATGGCCTGCACCATCATTTCCATGCTCATGATCAGATCCCCAGCGAGTCTGCAAGCTGGCGGCACGCGTCCTGGTACTGCTCCGGCGATAGGTTTTCTTCACGCAGCGCGGCCTTGCCCTGCTCGTATTTTTCCCAGACGGCATGCGCGGCAGCCTGGCGATCTTCAAATATCGGTCTGATATCTGCGGCGTCGGCGGGCATGCCATTCAGACGCCAGCCGTTCCGGTATGTGATGTGGTTGGCTTGCATTGGTCTTTCCTCGGTACAAAGTTTTACGCGGCGCTGGTCAGGCGCTGGGTTTCCTGCAGGGCGACAAGTGCGCCGGCAATGCGCTGCGGCGTGTCACAGGCGCCGAGCAGGATTGCGATAATCGCGGCGGCAAATTCTCGGATGGCCACCGAAAGCAAATACTGTTGAGTCGGGCCAGCCAGTCGGGCGCGCCGTTCCGCCGGCAGCGCGGCGAGCATGGCGTCGGCCAGCTCCTGCACCTTCTCACGCGCGGCTTTCGACTCGCTGCGCATGTGGCGAAATATCGCCTGCCGGTTGGTGTTTATCGCCCGCCAGTCGGCTGCGCCGGTTTCATCCTCGATCGGATACAGCCGAACCCGCTCACCGTCGGCGCCGAGCTGGAACCATGCGCGCGTGATCTCGATGGCAACGTGTTCCTGCCCCTGCTCCGCCGCCCAGCTCACGATCTCGTTTTTCAGTTTTTCGATGTTTTCCACTTCGCGTCTCCTGTCGCTCGAAAACCAATTTTGCTTAATCGGATTTCGGTGGGGTTGGTTGTTAAGCTGCACCCTTGTTGACACCGTCGCGGTTTTGATAAAGCGCGGGATCGTATTTCAGGGCACCGTTAGTAATACGTTCAAGACGAGCGGCACGCCCTTCGGGAACAAGCTCGCCCCATGCGTAAACAGTTGGTTTTTTTACGCCGGCCGCAGCAGCCAGCCCTGCTTTAGTTTTGAAGAATGCGATTGCATCTGCGGTATACATACGGACACCTCTTGTTAGATTTGTCTAACAAACTAGATGTTCAGGATAACGAAGTCAAGAAAATTTAGAATAATCTAACTATGACATTACCCGGCGAGCGCATTCGTGCGCGAAGAAAAGAACTGAAACTCACCCAGCGCGCTCTTGCAAAGAACGTGCAGGTTGCCCACGTCACAATCTCGCAATGGGAGACGGGTGACAGTGAGCCAGGAGGGAAAAATCTATTTGCCCTCAGCAAGGCTTTACAATGCTCACCTACGTGGATTCTTTACGGAGATGAGAATCAGCAGCCAGGCGATCCAGTTGAGTTGCCGCGTCAACTCGATGAACGTGAAACTGAACTGCTGGATTTGTTTAAGGCATTACCAGAGTCTGAGAAAGAAGCCCACCTAGCCTCTCTTAGGGAAAAAGTCGATGGTCTAAACCGGCTGTTTGAAGAGCTGCTTCAAGCCAGAAAATCTCTATAAAAATTAACCCAATGTTTTCATGACGTTGGGTTTTTTATCGCTCATCTTGTTCGTTTTATCTAATTTTATGTTGACCACCAAGTTAGAATTATCTAAATTACTTTCCATCAACAGCGCACTAACCCTGCAGCGGTTGTTCAGAAATGTTCCGCCAGCCGGGCGATACGCGGCAAAGGATTTAAACGTGGTGGTCGTAACTTCGGGGCGTTGTTCTCGGCCACCACAACCCGAAAGACATTGCTGTGTGTAGTCTTTCGCCCCGCGCGCCGGGGCAATTTTTTCACCCAGCAAATTGAGGAAAGACCATCGGCCTGACCAGCCTGACAGCCGGGAAAGACCGGCAACCACCAGACGTAAAAAAACCCGCCGAAGCGGGTTCTTTTACCCCGGCGCCGACCAAAGCAACCGGGAATGATACAGGGGACCAACCCTGTATCGAGGAAAGACCAATAACCCATGGAGCTACTGATCAGCTCCGATTATATCAGGAGTCGCTATGAAAGCACTACAGATACCCGTCACGCTGTTTATCCATGCAACAACCTTCCCACTGACCGAAGGATTCGCGGTTGCCACCGCTGATATGACGTCATTCCGTGGTTATGTTCTGCTGGAAACCCGCCAAATCCACATCGACGTCAACCAGCCTGAGCCGATCGACATCATCGGGAAACAGGTTGAGGTGTTGCAGCTGGAAAAAGCCCGTCTGGCCGACGCCACTTACAAACGCATTGCCGAGATCGACGATCAGGTGCAGCAGCTGCTTTGCATTGAGCACTGCCCTATCGAAGCCGACGAACTGCCGTACTGAGGACGTGGCCATGGATATCGAAACCCACAATCTGGGCGCAGAGCTGGCGCTGTGGCAACGCCATGATGAAACCGGGCAGCGCAACCAATTCGAAGCCGCAGCGACGCACGGTTATTCCGACGAGGCGATCGAGGTTTTCACCCACATCGACGGCACCGCCGCAGACACCCGCGACCGCCTGCTGATGGCCGTAATGATGGCGACGCCGGACACCATACAGCAGCGCCAGCGTGAGCTTTACAGCTGGTATTGCGACAACGTGAAAGCCGTATCGCGCGAGAAGTTTTAACCCACCCCGGCGCCTGACCAGCGCCGTTTTTAAACAGAGGAAAGACCCAAAATGCCTATCTACATTTCACTTTTTGAGCCTAAGAAAAAGGCTCAGGTTAACGGCGCCGTGCCGTTGGTGATCGCGTTGGAAGCGCCAAACAAGCGCGCGGCCGAAAGCATCGCCACCGGCAAACTGTATGAAGCCTACCCGGAGGGAGGCGACAACTTCTTCAATCCGAAAACTGTCGAAGACCAAACCGGCCACCCTCGTCCGGCTATTGGCCAGTTCGATGAAAAGTTTGCCGCTGAGAACACTTTCGACGGCAACGCATGGACGCCAAAAGAGCCTGAGCCGGAAGTTCCACCCGGCCCGGTCGATTTGATGGCGCAGCCTGCGGATATTCGGATCGCCGCCGTCGTCATGTACTGCAACACCGAGATCGATAACCATCAACTGTCGATGGCTGCGGATTTCATCGACGACGAAGAAACCCCGGACGATACCGGCATGCGCGACCTGATCACTGGCCTGCAGTCGGTAAAAGCGGTCGGTGCAATGTCACCCGAGGCGATTTTGCGGCTGGCGCAGGCTGTCATTCAGAGCTTTGGGGATGATATGCCGTCGCATGACGATGTTGTCGAGTTTGCTCAGGCCTGGGTGGATAATCCGCGCGATCGCGAAAACCTTACTCAAACCAGCACCAGCACCGACAATGCCGGCGGCGCGGCCGACTACAACACCCTGAGCATGCACACGGCGTTATCGATCATGGGCGTTAATCCTGCAGAGGCGAAAGCGGCCGACGTGAAGAACGCCAAAGAGATTATCGCAAACCGCGATAACGCTTGGCGCGCGTGGGACAAAACGCTGCGTGTGATCGTCGGCATTCTCAACGTCGAAACCGACGTGCGCCATGGCATCATTTCCGACGGTCTGAAAAACCTCAAGCTGATCAGCGACGATGCAGAACGTCTGCACTTCGTGAAATCGCGCCTCGCTGGTCACACTGCATGCCCAGAGCTGGATTCCTACGGCAAGAACCCACCACCGGTATCAGTGGAAAATCTCGGCGGCGGCCGCTTCTCTATCGAAGGTCTGATCGGCAGCGGTGAGCAGCAGCATGCGGATCCAGACACGGCGCAATCTACCACCTCAAATCAGGGTGTAAAAACAGAAGTAGCGCAGCAGCAAGTTACCGACGCTGCGGCGGCGCAGGCCAAGCAGCAACTGGATCAGATGGGCTATGGCGTTTACGCCAACGCACCGGCGGAGAAATCCCCGCAACTGCAGCAGGCGGAAGAAAACGCCGACCGCGCCGAAGCTCTGGCGCAGCAACTGAAAGCCGACGATTTCCAACAGCGCGCCGCGCAGGTTGAGCAGGTAATCGCAGAACAATCAGCAGAAGATAGCGACAACCTCGGCATTTGGAACCGCGTTTATAAGACCGATGCCAAGTTTACCAAGGCATTCAGCAATAACGGCGGCGGAACATCGATCAACGGCACCTACATGGTGATGCAGGCCACCAAAGTATTCGGGCCACAGGGCATTAACTGGGGTGTAGAAATCATCGAAGAGCGTTTCGATAACGGCGCTCCAATCATGCGATCGGTGAAGCAGCAGGACGGGAACTTTATTCAAGAGATCATTCCGAACGGCGCCGGCGGTTATCTGTGTGAGGTAAACCACACCGTGAAAATCCGCCTGTGGTACAAGCACAGCGGTAAGACTGGCGAGGTGATCGCTTATGGCTGCACGCCATACGTTTACAAGAGCAAAAACGGTCCACTCAGCGACGGTGAAGCCCCGAAAAAATCTCTTACAGACGCCACCAAAAAAGCTCTGTCACAACTCGGTTTCTCCGCCGACGTGTTCCTCGGACTGTACGACGATCTGACCTACCGCCAGGAGAACGATGCAGAATTCGCGCTCAAGAACGCCAGCGAGAAAGCCGAGGGCGTAACCCGTATGCGCGAAGAGCTGGACGAGCATCTGGCGAAAGTCGCCGAGACTCTCAAAGGTGCGGTTACAGCCAATGAGGCGACCAAGGTTCACGGTTCTGTCGCTCGTGAGATTGAAGCCCATCGCAAGGCCGCCGACGGCAAAGGCGATAAAGAGTTTGCCCAATACCTGGCCGGCCGCCTGCGCCGCCTCACCGCCCTGAAAGATGAACGCATCGCCGCACTGACCGAGGAGAAAGCATCATGAGCATTAACGCCATTGCATTAGCAGCTGATTACGCCAAGTTTCAGGAGCTGATCGAAACCTCCGACGATCTGACGCCGGAGATGATCGCCGACACGCTGGAGGGTATCGAGGGGGCGCTCGGCGACAAACTGGACGCGGCTTTTATCCACGTTCGTAATATCGAGGGGCAAGCCGACACGCTGGCGGCTGAAATCAAACGCCTGACAGACCGTAAAAAATCATTCGAGAACCGCGCCAAGTCGATCCGCAAGTATGTGCTGGCGTGCCTGCTGGCCAGCGGCCAGGGCTCCATTAAAACCACCGCAAATACCTTCACGGCGCGCAAAGGATCCGCCGGTGTGGTGGTCGACAATGCCGACCTGTTGCCGGATGAACTGGTGACGGTGCAAACGGTGGTAGCGCCGGACAAGAAAGCCATCAAAGAGGCAATCGAGAACGGCGTGGAAGTCAAAGGCGCGCATATCGAAATCGGCGAACCGTCGCTGCAGGTGCGTTAATCATCCGGCCCCGGCGACGGGGCCAATACTGAGGATCTCACATGCTGAGAATGTACCTGGCCAAAGGCGATGCGGTGCACGTGACCTTCCCTGACGGTACCACCGGAATCATTGAGGCCGAGAGCCGCGGCGAGCTGGCTTTCCACTTCCCGCAATCTGTACGCCTGACACGCGAGAAAGAAGCCTTTAAAAAACCGATTACGCCTAATCAGAAATAACCACCCCCGCCATGTTTGCATTGTTGGAAACCACACAACGGGGAACAGCAATGCAACCATGGCAACCAGGCGCCCGCCTACTCTCTGATTTCGATATCAAGATCGGCCGGCTATCTGCCAGCGTCAGAAAAGCGACGCTGAGCGATGACGATATAGCCCGGGCGTGTCGTGTGACCGACGACGCAATCGCCCAATTACTGAAGCTGAAACTGAGGAAAGACCATGTCCAACAAATTGATCCAGGGGAGTTGCAATAGTCATCTTCCAAACACAATCAACAGCACTAGCCACGCCGTATTTTTGACCTTAGAGGAATGGTGCAATAGCACTTATCCTGGGAAAAAACCGTCATTGCAAACTCTTCAGCGCTGGGCTCGAAACGGCAATTTTTACCCGGCGGCTGAAAAACACGGTAAGCAATACAGGCTTGTACCTGGTGCCATATACATAGACCCAAGCGATCCTCGCTTAGGCAAAAAAATAAAAGAAGCTCGCAGCATCGAGCCAGCAAGAACAGCGTTTATGGAGAAAGTGATTAATGACTCGGCAAAGGGGGGGGTATGACATGCGACTGCCTAAAAACCTGACATTCCGCCGAAACCGGAACGCGTTCTACTGGCGCAATCCAGTCACCAAAAAAGAGATCTCTCTCGGCCAGATTTCGCGACGCGAGGCTATCGCCCAAGCGATTGAAGCCAACCACTATATCGAGCAAAATTACTCTCCCGTTCTGCTCCTGGAGAAAATCAAGGGCAGCCACGAATACACGCTAAACGCCTGGCTCGATCGGTACGATGTCCTATTCAAGCGGCGAGAACTGGCCGAGAACACATACAAAGTGCGCGCCGGCCAAATTGCCATTATCCGGGAACGCCTGGGCGACATGGTGCTGACAAAAATCTCGACACGCCACATCGCCGAATTTCTCGAGTTTTGGATCGCCCAGAACAAAAAGACAATGGCCGCAACCATGCGATCGGTGCTGTCTGATATTTTCCGCGAGGCGATCGTGGAAGGTCACATCGAAAACAACCCTGTGACCCCTACCCGCGCGGCGAAAGCTGTCGTGATGCGCGAACGTCTGGAACTGAAGCAATACGGGCCGATTCGAGAGGCCGCGGAAACAATGCCGCCTTGGTTCTGCCTGGCGATGGATCTCGCTCTGGTCTCCGGCCAGCGCCGCGAGGATCTGACACAAATGCGCTTTAGCCATATCGTTGACGGCCGCCTGCAGGTTGAACAAGGCAAAACGGGGGCTTTGCTCTCCCTCCCCCTTGATCTTGAACTGAAATGCATGGGCCTGCGGCTTGGCGCCGTTATCGACCGATGCCGATTGGTCAGCACGACTGACTTCATGATCAGCGCCGGCATCAGGAAAAATAGCCCAGATGGCTCGATCCACCCCGACGGGCTAACGAAAAAATTTGTCGCCGCGCGGAAAGCATCAGGTTTGGAATTTCAGGAAAGCCCGCCGACGTTCCACGAGATCCGAAGCCTGTCCGGCCGTCTGTACGAAAAGCAGAACGACAAGGCATTTGCTCAAAAGCTGCTGGGGCATACAACGGAAATGATGACGCTGAAATATCTTAAAACGAGGGGAAAAGAGTACGTGATGCTGTAAAAGACCGAATATCAAAATTCGGACATATTTCGGACATTTTCGGACAAACGAAAATAAATCCTTTAAAATCAACAACTCAAAAAAAGACCGAATACGATTCCTATATTCGGTCTAGGGAAATGGCTCTTGGGAGAGAGCCGTGCGCTAAAAGTTGGCATTTAATGCAGGGCTTGTTCAGCCGTGCACTTTAAGAGTAGCCTACCGCGCCAGTTTTGCCAGCCGCCCGGCGGCCGCGTGATAGTTTCGTGACGAAATAACTATGCGGCAAATGCGCATCAATCTGCGCGCGCTGGGCAAGGCGTTGGCAAACAAGCGGTTAGTCAGCGCACAGCTTCTCGGCGCGTTCGATAAACGGCGCCATGCTCATTTTCTTCCCCGGTTCAGCGGGATCGTCCAGCAGGATCACGTCCAGCGGTTGCGCGCGCTGATGGCCCTTCTTCACCTGCTGCTCCGCCGCGTCGTTGAGCGGGTATTGCATCAGGGTGCTGTTATTCAGCACGAACAGCGCGCCGCCGCTGCGGCACTGCAGCGTCACCTCTTCCTTGGTGAACGCCCACTGTTTGCCGTACTCCAGTTTGGTGATGTTAACCAGTTTGTCTGCCGCCAGCGCGCCGGTCGCGGTTGCCAGCAGCGTAATGCCGAGTAATACCGATTTCATGTGATGGCCTTAAGGTTGCTATTCGCGTCGATTTTCCCGCAGCTTGCCGGCCTGCGGCAAGCTGAAATGTCAAACCGGCGCATAGGTTGCAAATAAACTGACCAGCAGCAGCACCGCCATCCCCAGCCCGACTTCGAGCCAGCAGGCCAGCACCACCCCGCGCTGCGCCAGCGCCGGTACGCGGCTCATCGCCGGCACGATGGCGTAGCGATTGGCCAGCGCCACCATCACCATCAGCGCCACCAGCGCGGTTTTGATCAGCAGCAGGCGCTGATAAGGCGAGCTGAGATTAAGCGGCCAACCGCCGAGTATGATCAGGCTGTTGACGATGCCGGTGACGATCACCGCCGCCACCGCCAGGTGCCCCCAGCGCGAGAAACGGATCAGCGTGGTGATGGCGTCGCTGCGCCACTGCGGCGGCTGCAGGTAGCGCAGGCAAACCAGCAGCGGCGCCAGGCTGCCGAACCAGTAACCGGCGGCCAGCAGGTGCGCCGCATGGTTGGCGCGGTGCAGCGCACCCAGCGTGCCTTCGTGCATCGCCGCGTGGCCGATAAACGCCAGGCTCACCAGCAGCAGCGCCGAACACAGCGCCAACGCCTGCGCGCGCGACCGTTCCGGCAGCAGCAGGCTCAGGATCGCCAGCAGCGACAGGCCCAGATGCCAGCGCCACACTTCGCCGAAGGTGGTGCCGAGCACCGCCCACCAAACCTCCAGCCGCCAGGCGTCTTGCCAACCGTCGCCCATCTGCCCGGCCTGAATGGCCAGCAGCGCCACGGCGGAAAGCCCGGCAATCCAGGTGCCGGCAAGCAGCAGCGGACGCACATCGCGGGAGAGGATCGGGGAAAGGCGCTGCGGTGCCAATAAGGCGGTGAACAGACTGATGCCAAACATCAGCATCACCGCCGCAAAGTGCACCAAGCGACACAGAACGAACAGGGTCGCCAAACTCACGATCAGTTTACGGTGAAGCTGTACTGGCCTTTGGTTTTATGCCCGTCGACCGAAACCACATGCCAGCTGACGTTGTATTTGCCCGCGCTCAGCTCGCCTTCGATCGGCACGTTGACCTGGGTGTTGTTGTTCGGATCGAGCTGCAGCTTGCCGGTTTTCACCACGGCGTTATCCGGGCCGGTGATTTTCACGCCGCTGAAGTTCGGCTCGATGCCTTCGGAGAAGCTGAGAGTCAGCGCCTTCGGCGCCGGGCTGACGCTGGCGTCGGCCTTCGGCGTTTCCACTTTCAGGTGAGCGTGCGCCAAGGCTTGCTGTGAAGACAGGCCAACGAACAGGACGAAAACGGTGGAAAGCAGGCGACAGGAGGAACGAATTTTACCGATCACAGTGGTATCCCTTAACAATATAAAGAGGGTCATAAGGGTTAAGGCCACAGCCAAGGCGATGTATCAGCGGCCCCAACCCACCGCAAATGATTGCGCCACGGGTAAACAGAAAAACGGGTTGTATCGGCTAACCCGCTGTTTTGACTCTACCATCCCTGTAGCGTATCGCGGTAAATCATAACGAGCACGCCTCAGCAAGTCGAGCGCATCACTGGCATTTTGCGATCCGGCAGCACGTATCGCCGCATAACCGCGATAAACGCAGGGTAAAAAAAACCGCGCGTCGGGTTTGCCCCGCGCGCGGTTTTTCAATGTTCAGTCAGGGATCAGGCCTGGCCGTTGCCGCCCTGGCCCATCGCGCCCATTTTCTTCAGGTCTTTGTCGATGAAGAACAGGCCTTTGCCGCTGGTGCCCACCAGCGCCAGCTTATCCAGCACGGATTTGAACAGTTTCTCTTCTTCGTGCTGCTCCGCCACGTACCATTGCAGGAAGTTGAAGGTGGAGTAATCGTGAGAGGACATTGCCGCGTGCGCCAGCTCGTTGATCTGACGGGTGATCAGCTTCTCGTGTTCGTAGGTCTGTTCGAACACGTCCGCCAGCGACTCAAACGCCACCGGCGGGGCCGCGATGGTGCCCAGCAGCGGCAGAGAGCCGGTATCGCTCAGGTAGTCGAACAGACGTTGCATATGCTGCATCTCTTCCTGAGAGTGCTCTTTAAGAAATGCGGCGGCGCCTTCAAAGCCTTTGTCGCTGCACCATGCGCTCATCTGCAGATACAGGTTGGCGGAGTAGAACTCCAGATTCAGTTGCTCATTCAGCTTTTGAGTCATTTCTTGCGTCAGCATAATCATTCCTTTTATTTTGCAGGTCATGAATTTAATTTCCGCGCATTATGCCCTGTCGCCGTAAAAATAAAAACACCTTATTTACATTCAAACCAAATCAATTACAAAAACAAATTATATCAATAAGTTAAAATATCATAAAATTATTGGTAATTAACATGAGAATTATTTAGATCTTTTATTTTAATCATAAAGCGAATCATTCTTATTTAAAAGAATAAATAGATTGCATTACTCTTGGATAAATATCGCCCGCCGCCGCGGCGCAACGGGCTTGCCAAGCGCCGCCGGGTGGATTACCTTCTGCGCAGGTTCAAAGCGGCAAAGTAAGTAAGGAGCATAGCGTGGGTTACAATCTGGCCGAGCTGTCTAAAGAAGAGATGGACCGGGTGAACGTGGATCTCGCCGCCTCAGGCGTGGCGTACAAAGAGCGTTACAACATGCCGGTGATCCCGGAAGTGGTGGAGCGCGAGCAGCCGGAGCCGCTGCGCGACTATTTTCGCGAGCGCGTGGCGCACTACCGCGCGGAATCCCACAAGTTTTCGCGTCTGCCTTACGAACCGAAGGCCAAATAACAAAACCCGCCGTTACGGCGGGTTTTTCGTGTCACTTGCCGGCGAACCGGTCGGTGGCGATCATCAGCTGGTGCAAAATGCCCGGTTCATCAAACGAATGCCCCGCCCCTTCCACGATATGCAGCTCCGCCTCCGGCCAGGCCTTGGCCAGATCCCAGGCGTTCTGCACCTGGCAGGCCATGTCATAGCGGCCGTGGACGATCACCGCCGGGATATGGCGGATCAGCGGCACGTTGCGCAGCAGTTGGTCATCGCTCTCCAGGAACCCCAAATGCGTGAAGTAGTGGTTTTCAATGCGGGCGAACGCCAGCGCGAAATCATCCTCGCCGAACGAAGCGGATTCACGGCTTGGCAACAGCGTCACCGTTTCCCCTTCCCACACGCTCCACAGTTTGGCCGCTTCGAGCTGCACCTGCGGATCGGCTGAAGTCAGCCGCTGCCGATAGGCGGCAATCACGTCTTTGCGCTCGTCATCCGACAGAATGGACAGCACGCGCTCCCACTTGTCCGGGAAGAAGCGCGAAGCGCCGTCCTGGTAATACCAATGCAGCTCCTGCTTGCGCAGGGTAAAGATGCCGCGCAGCACCATTTCACTGACGCGCTCCGGGTGGGTCTGCGCATAGGCGAGCGCCAGCGTAGATCCCCAGGAGCCGCCGAACACCAGCCACTGCTCGACGCCGGCCATTTCGCGCAGCCGCTCGATATCGGCCACCAAATGCCAGGTGGTGTTGTTGTCCAGACTGGCGTGCGGACGGGAGCGGCCACAGCCGCGCTGATCGAACAGCAATACCTTGTAGCGCTCGGGATCGAACAGCTGGCGATGATGCGCAGAGATGCCGCCGCCCGGCCCGCCATGAATGAAGACCGCCGGTTTACCGTTCGGGTTGCCGCTCAGCTCCCAGTAGATCCGGTGGCCATCCCCAGTGTCCAGCCAACCGCTGTCGTATGCCGCTAACGGCGGGTACAAACCTCGTAATTGTTCCATGGCGCTTTCCGTCTCTCTGTGAGTCATGCTTTCATCAAAGCGGAAGCCGCCCGGCAGGTCAACGGTAAAACCTGAAAACTCGAACGCGCGCCGGGAACTCGGCGCGCGTTTGCTCAAAATCGCAACGACCCGCCTGCAAAATGCCCACAGGCCCGATCGGTTGAGGGACACATTCGCCCCCCGGCGGGACTCAATTAGCCACCTTTACGCATATGCGGCTCGCGCATCTCCTGTGCGGTTTTCGCCTCGATGCTCAGTTCCGCCGTCGGGCGCAGCAGCAGGCGTGCCAAGCCGATGGGTTCGCCGGTTTCCCGGCAGTAGCCGTATTCGCCGTTCTGCAACCGCGCCAGCGCCGCATCGATTTTCGGCAGCAGGCGGCTTTCGCGATCCAACTGGCGGAACAACAGGCGCAGCTCTTCTTCGCGCGCCGCCTTGTCAGCTTCATCGCCCGTCGCTTCGCCGCTGTCGATCGCCTTCTTCAGCTCATCGATGTGCAACAGCAGTTTTTGCCGCTCATCCTGCAGCAGCTGGCGGAAAAAAGCCCGTTGAACCGAGTTCATGTAATCAGAATCCGGCATGGCCAGCAGTTGCTGCGCATCCGGTAATGTCATCACTGTCATTGCGTTCTCCGAACCCTAAAAGTGTAATATTATAACATAATAATCATTTTAAGCACCCGGTCATCCAAAAACAAAATTTCAAGTGCAAACAGCCGGTTACATACTACTTGCACTTTGTCGCTTGCATCCTGTCGGCTTTAGGCGGTTAATGGCTGAGCAAGCCACCCAATCATAGGTAACGAGAGGCCATCATGAGTAAGGGAATGGATAGCAAAAAAAATGCGAAGAAGAAGCCGTTGAAAACCCCAGCAGAGAAACGTGCGGAGAAACGCGCCAAAAAAGCGCATCCGTCTGGTGAGTAAGCGTCCTTCCATCCGTCATTAAACCCGCCAAGGCGGGTTTTTTATTGCCTCACTGGAGAGATGGCCAATGCCGTGCTTTACCCTCGCCGCAGCCCAATACCCCGCCGCTGCGGCCAATATCGCCTGCAACCTTGAACGTCACCTTGAATTTGTCGCGCAGGCAGCCGAACAGCAGGTGCAACTGCTGGTTTTTCCCGAACTGTCGCTAAGCGGCTATGAGCTGACCGATGCCGCCGAACTGGCGCTGACGCTGGACGATCCGCGTCTGCAACCGCTCGCTGCGGCGGCGCAATCGCATCAGATGACGATCATCGTCGGCGCGCCCTTGCGCAGCGGCCAGGCGCTGCATATCGCCGCCTTGATCTTTCACCCCAACGGCGCGGTGGCCGCCTATACCAAGCAACATCTGCACGGCGCGGAACAACAACGGTTCTTGCCCGGTAATGGCGGCACGCTGCTGGAAATACATCGGCAACGCATCGCGCTGGCTATCTGCGCCGACACCTCGCAACCCGGCCACGCAAGCGCCGCCGCGCTGGCGGGTGCGCAGATTTATGCCGCCGGCGTGCTGGTATCTGAAGCCGGTTACGCGAAAGACAGCGCCGCGCTGGCAGGCTATGCCCGTCGTTATGGCATGGTCACGCTGATGGCCAACCATGCGGCGCCGACCGGAGGCTGGATCCCGGCAGGCCGCAGCGCCATCTGGAATGAAACGGGAGCGCTTTTGGTTGCCGCGCCGGATGACGCCCCTGGTCTTATCATCGCCGACAAGACCCGCGACGGTTGGCACGGCCGCCTGTGCCGGTTAAGCTGAAACCTGACGGCAACGCGGAGGAAAGCATGACGTTACGCGTAATAGATACCGAGACCTGCGGGCTGGACGGCGGCGTGGTGGAAGTGGCCTCCCTCGATCTGCTCGACGGCCAATTGACCAACCCGATGAGCGACCTGATCAGCCCGGACCGCCCCATCAGCCTCGACGCGATGGCGATTCATCACATCACCGAACAGATGGTGGAAGGCAAACCGCGCATTGCGGTGGCGATCGGCCGCTATCAGGGCAGCTCCTACTATGTGGCGCACAACGCCGCCTTTGATCGCGGGGTGTTGCCGGAGATGAACGGCGCCTGGATCTGCACCCTCAAGCTGGCGCGTACGCTGTATCCGGACATCAAGTACGGCAACCAGTATCTGCGCTACGCGCTGAATCTGGACGTGCAGCTGCCGGCAGACGCCACGCTGTACCCGCACCGCGCGCTGTATGACTGCTACGTGACCGCCGCGCTGCTGCAACGCATCATCAAAGATTCGGGCTGGACGCCGGAGCAAATGGTGCAGATCACCGAACAGCCGGTGCTGCTGAAGAAGTTCAAGTTCGGCAAATATCGCGGGCAGGAGATCGATCGCATCGCCCAGGAAGATCCTGGCTATCTGCGCTGGATGCTGAAATCCATCGACGATCTGAGCCCGGACATGAAACACACGCTGAAATACTATCTGATTGGCTAACACAGCGGGCGGCGCAGGCCGCCCGCCGCACGCCGTTATTCCGCCAGCGCCAGAATGAAGGCGTACTCCAACGCAATATCCTCATAGGCCTTGAAGCGGCCGGATTTGCCGCCGTGGCCGGCATCCATGTCGGTATACAGCAGCAGCTGTCGATCGTCGGTTTTCAGCTCGCGCAGCTTGGCCACCCACTTGGCCGGCTCCCAATACTGCACCTGCGAATCGTGCAGGCCGGTGGTCACCAGCAGATGCGGGTACTCCTGCGCTTTCACCTGATCGTACGGGCTGTACTGCTTGATGTAGTCGTAATAGGCCTGCTCGTTCGGGTTGCCCCACTCGTCGTATTCGCCGGTGGTCAGCGGAATGGACTCATCCAGCATGGTGGTCACCACGTCGACGAACGGCACCTGCGCCACCACGCCGTGGAACAGCTGCGGCGCCTGGTTGATCACCGCGCCCATCAGCAGGCCGCCCGCGCTGCCGCCCATCGCGAACACTCGCTTGCCGTCGCCGTACCCTTGGGCGACCAGCGTTTCGGTCACGTCGATAAAGTCGTTGAAGGTGTTCTGCTTGTTGAACAACTTGCCGTCTTCATACCACAGCTGCCCCAGCTCGCCGCCGCCGCGAATGTGCGCCAACGCGAACACGACACCGCGATCCAGCAGGCTCAGGCGGCTGGCGCTGAACGCTGGATCCATGCTGCTGCCGTAAGAGCCGTAGCCATACACCATCAGCGGGTTGGCGCCGCGCTGGAAGCTGTCCTGGCGATACACCAGCGAAACCGGCACCTCGACGCCGTCGCGCGCCTTCACCCACACCCGCTCGCTGCGGTAGTTGTCCGGCGTGAAATTCTTCACTTCCTGCTGTTTGAGCATCGTCCGCTCGCCGCTGTCCATGTTCAGCTCGTACAGCGTGGTCGGGGTGGTCATCGACGAATAGCCGTAGCGCAGCAGCGCGGTTTCCGGATCCGGGTTATACGCCAGCCAGGTGGTGTAAGTCGGATCGTCGAAGGCGATGCGCTTCTCTTCGCCGCTTTGCCAGTGGATCTGGCGCAGCAGCGTCAGGCCGGCATTGCGCTCTTCGACCACCAACCAATCACGGAACAGGCTGAAGCCCTCCAGCATCACGTCGGCGCGCGGGGCGATCAGCGTCTGCCACTGCGCTTCGTCCGCCTGCTCGCTCTGGTACAGGCCGAAGTTCTTGCCGTCCTTGTTGGAGCGGATATAGAAATGCTGGTGATAGTGATCGATGGCGTACTCGTGATCCTTGCGCCGCGGCACGAACAGCTGCGGCTTGGCATCCGCCCGATCGGCATCCAGCAGCAGGATCTCCGAGGTGGTGGTGCTGCTCAGGTGGATCAGAATAAAGCGCTCGGAGGTGGTCTTCTCCAGCCCGACGTAGAAGGTATCGTCCTGCTCTTCGTAAATCAGCTCGTCCTGCTGCGGATCGCTGCCGACTACGTGGCGATAAACCTGATACGGCAACAGCGTCTTGGCGTGCTTGCGCACGTAGTACACCGTCGAGGAATCGTTGGCCCACTCGAAGCTGCCGGAGGTGTTTTCCAGCACTTCGTCGGCCCAGCTGCCGTCGGCCAGGTTCTTGAAACGAATGTCATACTGGCGGCGCGACAGGAAATCCTCCGCCACCCCCAGACGCTGATTGTCGGGGCTGACGTCCAGCCCGCCCAGGGTGTAAAACTCGTGGTTCTCGGCGCGTTGGTTGCCGTCGATAAGCACATCCCACTGCTCGCTCTCGGCCTGCGGCTGGCGCACATAAATCGCGTATTCGTTGCCCGGCTCATAGCGCGTCTGATAGCGATAGCCGTGGCGCACGTAAGGCACCGAATGTTCCTGCTGCGGGATGCGCGCCACCATCTCTTCGTACAGGGCTTCGCGCAGCGCCTGCTGCGGCTTCAACATCGCATCGGTGTAGGCGTTCTCCGCCTGCAGGTAGTCCAGCACCTGACGGTCTGCGCGCTCATCGTCGCGCAGCCAGTAGTAGTCATCCACGCGCGTATCGCCGTGGATAGTGATGGGATAAGGCCGTTTTTCCGCTTTCGGTGGGGTCATCATTGCTAAATCATCCGCTTACATAGATTGCGGCAAGAGTGACACGATTCCCCCCGGCTTGCCAAGCGGCGCTATGCCAGCTCGCGCTTTTTCTCGTTGACGTCGCTCTCGATGCCCTGCTTGACGTCCGCCGGGATCTTCAGCGCCTGCGCCAGCGCATCAAGATAGCCGCGCTCCATAAAGTGATCGACGTCGATCACCAGGCAACTCAGGTAATAAACCTCCAGCGCCTCGTCTTCGTTTTGCACGCTGCGGGCGATTAACGCCGGGTTGAGCGGCTGGTCGAGCGCTTCCTGCACCCAGCCCTGCGCCTCTTCCCCCACCTGCAGCTGCGCCAGGCTGTGATCGATGGCGCGCTGCTCGTCGGCATCGATATGGCCGTCGCTTTTGGCGGCGAACACCAGCGCCTGCACTAAACGCTTGGCGCGCAGATCCACCGGCGTGGTTTGCAAACCGAACTGCGGTTCGTCCTGATGGGTCTCTTTCAGCCGCTGCTTGTACTTGTTCCACAGCACCGCGCCCACCGCCGCGCTGCCGCCGATAATCAGCGCATTCTTGCCGAACTTACCCACCAGCTTGCGCGAAGATTTGTTGGCCAACAGCACACCGACCAGGCCGCCCAGCGCCGTGGGCGCCAGCAGTTTGCCGATGCCTTCTGCCCCGCCCATCGCGCCGGCCTTCTGCCCGATCAACGTTTGAATCTGCTGCATCCAGTTACTTTTCATCATCTACCCCTTGCGTGAGAAAACGCGGCGCGCAAGCGCGGCCGAACCGACGGTAAACCGCCAGATTAGGGGATCTTTTGTCAATTTACGTCTGGGGGATGCAAACCTGTGTTTAGCGGGCCGGGCGGCCCGCCTGGATGGCTGCGGCGTTACGCGTCTTCGTCGCCCGCTTCATCGTCCTGCTCGTACTCGGCCAGCTCGTCGCGCATCGCCTGGAGGGCGTCGCGGGTCATCAGCGCCAGCGTGCGGTAGAAACCGGTGGTGGCGTGCGCTTCCACTTTGCCGAGGAAGCGGCCGCACCACGGCAGCAGGAACTCGTCGAACAGCGCGATCTGCGCCTGCGCTTCATCTTCCTGCGACTGATCTTCCAGCCAGGACGCCGCCAGCAGCAGCTGGCCGAAATGGTCGGCCGGCGCCTCAGCCAGCGGCATGCCGCGCTGCTGCAGGAAGGCGCGCACTTCAGCCTCGCTTGCGCCTTCGACATAGTCGGAGCGGAACGGCGGCACGCTGCATTCGCTGCCGACGAACATCGCATTGAAGTCGGTCGCCAGTTGGTTGACGTCGCCGCCCTGCTGCAGGCGCTTGAGCAGGTCATCCTGCTCCAGCGGCCAGTGCTGCTGCAGCTTGCCCTCTTTAATCAGCGCGAACAGCGGCACCAACAGCGGATCCTGCGGCTGGCGGTAGAACAGCGTACCCAGCACGCGGCAGACAATCGAAAACTCATTCATGATAAAGCCTTATTCAATACGGAAAATTTTGCCGGGACGATGTCACAAATCGGCCAATTCCGCAATCGCCGGCTTGCCGCGCCGCTCGAGAAAATCCAGCAGTCGGCGCGGGCTGACGTTGAGAATGCGCTCCTGCGGGAAGCCCACCTCTTCGATAATGCGCTCGCAGTGCTCAAAGTTACCCAGCGAAAAGGCGACGTGCGAATCCGAGCCCAGCGCCAGCCAGCCGCCGGCGTCGCGCACCGCGGCGGCGATCGCCCGACAGTTGGCCTCGCTGCCCTTGCGGGAGTGGGTGAACGACGAGTTATTCAGCTCCAGCGCCACCTCGTATTTGGCCGCCGCCGCCGCGACGGCGGGAATGTCGATCGGGTAACGCGGGTTGCCGGGGTGGCTGATGATATGCACGTCTCCCTGCGCCATCGCGGCGATCATCGCTTCAGTATTGGACGCTTTATCCTGCGGCGCAAACACCGGCTCATGGAAACCGGCGATGATCACGTCGGTGGCCGTCAGCATCGGGCCGGTGCAGTCGATGTCGCCCTGCAGGTTTTTGATGTTGGCTTCGATACCGCGCAAAATGCCCACGCCGTTCACCCGGCGCGGCCAAACGTGCATGTTCATAAAGTGCCAGTAGTGCGGCGCATCGGCCATGTCCGGGCCGTGATCGGTGATGGCGAACAGCTGGATGCCCTTCTGCCGGGCTTCGGCGATGTAATCGTACAGCGTGCTGTAAGCGTGCGTGCTGGCGACGGTGTGCATATGCAAATCAACGGGATACATTGTTTCTCCTTCCAGAGGGCCTGCCCGCAGCGGTGCGGGCGGGCGCGATGACGGTGTCAGCTTATCAGTTACCGAACGGCGGCTGAAGGATCAGTACCCCCGTTGCCTGTCGACCACGCCGGCAGGGGTATGCCCCGCCTCCAGCGCGCGAATGTTGGCGGCGATCTGATCCATCGCCTGCTGCGGCAACGTGATGGCAGCAATATGCGGGGTAATGGTGACACGCGGATGACGCCAGAACGGGTGATCCTGCGGCAGCGGCTCGCGGGCGAACACGTCCAGCGTGGCGGCGGCCAGTTGCCCCTGCTCCAGCGCCGCCAGCAGATCGGCTTCCACCAGGTGCGCGCCGCGCGCGATGTTGATGAGATAGGCGCCCGCGCTCAACTGCGCGAACAGCTCGCGGTTGAGGATGCCGACGGTCTCCGGCGTATTGGGCAGCAGGTTGATCAGCAGTTTGACGCCGTCGAGGAAGGCCGCGCGCTGAGCCTCCCCGGCGAAGCTTTGCACGCCGTCAATCTGTTTGGCGCTGCGGCTCCAGCAGCGCACGCTAAAGCCAAACTCGGTCAGCTTGCGCGCCACGCTCTGCCCCAGCACGCCGGCGCCAAGGATGCCGATGGTGAAATCATCCAGCGAGTGCGGATCGAGCGGTTGCCATTCCTGCCGCTGCTGCAACGCCTGATACTCGTCGAAACGGCGGAAATAGCGCAGTACATAGCTCAGCGCATATTCCTGCATCTGCTGCGCCATGCCGGTATCCTCCAGCCGCAGCAGCGGCACGCCGGCGGGCAGCGTGCCGGGGTGTTTGCGCTCCTGATCGAGAATGGCGTCGACGCCGGCGCCGAGGGCGAACACCGCTTTCAGATCGCGGCGGTTGGCTAACATCTCGTGCGGCGGGCGCCATACCAGCGCGTAATCCGCCGGCCGCTCGTCGCCGCGCTGCCATTCGCGGATCTCGGCCTGCGGCAGGCGTTGCTTGATGCCGGTCAGCCATTCCTGGGCGTTAAATAAGGGATGGTAATAGATGATGTTCATACTGCGGGCTCCCGTTTGTTTTTATTGGTTTTCCTTCAGCCTTCCGCGATTCATCGCCGGATGCAAGCGTTAAAGCCCAAAATAAAAACAGCCCCGACCAGTGGGGCTGTTGTGCATGTGCGCAAAATCAGGCGGCAGACGCGCCGTCGCGCCGGATAAGACGCCGCAACAGCGGAATTAAAATCAGCATCGCCACGCCGACGCCCGTCGCCCCCCAGCCCAGCGCGCTGAAGATTTCGCTGTAGCCGGGATTGGTTTGCAGCGGCGTACTGCCGCTGTTTTCCGGCATCAAGCCGGATACGTAGCCCGCCAACACCGAAGCGACGCCGGTCACCATCATCCAGCAGCCCATCATCACGCCCTGATAGCGCGGCGGCGCCAGCTTGCCGATCATCGCGTAACCGATCGGCGAGATCATCAATTCACCGACGCTTTGCAGCACATAGCTGATGACGATCCATTTAAACGCCACCAGCCCGTCGCCGCCCGCCATGCTGATGCCCAGCGGCAATACCAGCATGCCGAGCCCGATGCAAAACAGCGATCCGGAGAACTGCAGCGGAATGTCGATGTTGCAGCCGCGGGCGCGCAGGCGGTTGAACCACCAGGCCAGCAGCGGGCCGCCCACCACGATCACCAGCGTGTTGATGTTCTGGATCCACTGCGGTGCCACCTGAATGCCGTAAACGTTCAGATTGATGTTGTGCTCGGAGAACAGCATCAGCCCCATCGGCGCCAGCTGATACAGTGCCCAGAACACCAGCGACCCCAGCGCCAGGATCAGATAGGCCGCCATTCTGCGGCGCTCATCGCGCGGATGGTGGCGCAGCGTCACGACGCACAGCATCAGGAAGATCAGCGCGCCGAGCACGATCACGAAATGGCCGCTGAACTCGGCATGGGTCAGCATCACGCGGATAATCGGCACCAGCGCCACCAGCACCGCCAACCCGACCAGCATGCGCCAGCGGTATTGGCTGCGGCTGGCGTCGTGGAGCGGCGTATTGAGATCGGCCAGAATGCGCCAGCGACAGACGGCGACGATGATCGCCGCCGCGTTGCCCAGCGTGGCGAACAGGAACAGCGCGCGATAATTTTCCGTCAGTTGGAAATACCCGGCCACGGTAAAGCCAACGAAGAACCCGAGGTTCATGCCGGCGTAATTCCACAGGAACGCCGATTCGCGCCGATCATCGTCCGGTTTGAAACGCTGGGTGAGCATCATATTGATGCAGGTCACGTTGAGGCCGCTGCCGGTCAGGAACATCGCCAGCCCCCAGTACAACCCCCACACGCCCGCGACGGCAATCAGCGCGCAGCCGAACACCTGCAGCACCATACCGAGCACGAACAGGTTGCGGTTGCTGAGGAAACGGCCGCCGAGATAGCCGCCGAACATGTGCAGGCCATAGTTGAAGGCGCCGAACACGCCCATCATGACATTGGCGCTGCTTTCGTTGAAACCCAATCGCTTGGTGGCGTACAGCACCAGCGTGGAATAGAGCACGGCGAAACCCAGCGTGGCGAAGATCTGGATGAAGAACAGCGCCCCCGCGCCGGGGGGAATGGCATGGCGCGCTTGCGGCGCCGGCATGGCATCTGAAGGAGTCAAAACGAACCTCTACTGCATTATTATGTAATGAGTCTGTCCCTGTCTGCGGTATCGCCGGCCTGTCACCCGGCAATCTGCGCGGCGACGTGATGTTCCTTGCCAAAAACGCCGCGCCGACATGATTCCATTTAGCGACACATCTGACTAATAATCCAGTATTAATGCATATAACAGCAAACAACCTCACCTCAATGGCGAGATATTGAGCTATCTGTACAGAAAAAAGTCAAACAATCGGCTTTCACGCATTTTGCTCGCTGCCGCCCTGTCCGCCGGCGGCCGAGAGTCAGGATATCGTTCGGTAAATCAGCAAATTGCTGCAAGTTTGGCTAAACAGTCATGAGAATGAAATAAGAGGGTTGACGCTGAGATCAGATTCTCCTACATTAGCGCCCGTCGACAGCGCAAGGCGTTATCGGCAACAAAACGGTGAGGTGTCTGAGTGGCTGAAGGAGCACGCCTGGAAAGTGTGTATACGCGAAAGTGTATCGAGGGTTCGAACCCCTCTCTCACCGCCAAATTCAAAGAGAAAGCCTGGATTCGCGTCCAGGCTTTTTTTTTGCATGGTGCACCGCCGAGAGGGGTGAGAAGCCCCGACAGGGTTCGACAAAACGCCCGCGTTTTGGACCGCCAACGGCGGCCCGCCGCGAACGCCTCCCGCCTTACGCTACCGAGGTTCCCCTTTTTCTCGGTTCTCCTCGAACCGCCTCTCTGATTTTCTCGCCCTTTCATGACTTCTGACGTGTAGTTCGCCGCAGTTTTCAACAAAGTGAACACGGCTTGAGCGGACAAGCAAAAACACAGAAATTATTCTTGACCGGATCGGCCCCACTCCCTATAGTAGCGCCCCGTTGCAGCGATGATTTCGCAACAAAAAAATATGGTGAGGTGTCCGAGTGGCTGAAGGAGCACGCCTGGAAAGTGTGTATACGCGAAAGTGTATCGAGGGTTCGAATCCCTCCCTCACCGCCATATTCTACGAAGAAGCCTGAACTCGCGTTCAGGCTTTTTTGTTTGCATAGCGCATCGACCGGGAGGGTGAGAATCCTCAACAGGGTTCGACAAAACGCTCGCGTTTTGGACCGCCAACGGCGGCCCGCAGGGTGAGCGTAGCGAATCTATCCCTCCCTCACCGCCATATTCTACGAAGAAGCCTGAACTCGCGTTCAGGCTTTTTTGTTTGCATCGCGCACCGACCGGGAGGGTGAGAATCCTCGACAGGGTTCGACAAAACGCCCGCGTTTTGGACCGCCAATGGCGGCCCGCAGGGTGAGCGCAGCGAATCTATCCCTCCCTCACCGCCATATTCTAACGAGAAAGCCTGAGCGAAAGCTCAGGCTTTTTTGTATGTATATCGCACCGATCGGGAGGGTGAGAACCCTCGACAGGGTTCGACAAAACGCCCGCGTTTTGGACCGCCAAGGCGGCCGCAGGGTGAACGCAGCGAATCAATCCCTCCCTCACCGCCATAAAAAAAGCCCGAACGCAAATTCAGGCTTTTTTATTCCCACTGCCAAACCGCTCAGTGGTGCGTGCATCTCACCGCCGTCGGCTGCGCCAGTGCGCGGCGCCAGTCCCCCGGCGTTTGGCCGAACTGGCGTTTGAAGCTGCGGTTGAACGACTGCTGTGAGTCGAAGCCGAGCGAGATCGCCACGCTGACGATCGGTTCGCCGCTGTTGGCCAGGCGCTCCGCCGACACCTTCAGTTTTTGCATGCGGATATACTCCCCCAACGCATAGCCGGTCTGGCGCTTGAACATGCGCTGCAGATGCCATTTGGAGTAGCCCGCGCGGTCCGCTACGGTGTTGATATCCAGTTTTTCTTCCAGATTGTTGTCGATCCACGTCTTCAAATCGGTAATGAAACCCGTCGTGTTCATGCTGATGCTCCCATCATGTCGGCAGGGTCCCCCTCTGCCCAGTGCGCATACGTTGCAACAGTTTCGCTTTAAATGCAATTTTTATTATTGCATTTACCAGAAAGCCGCCTCTATACTCCACCCAATTAATGTAACCGATATTGATACATTAATGTGACACCAATATGTTTCAAAACCTAACGTTGCGCCATGACAAGGCGCGGCGCCCCTTCCGCCGAACGCCGGCATGAAGGGAAAAGCCCGGAAAACAGGGCTGGGTATGGGGCCAGACAGCGCTTACTTATCGGAATAAAAATAATGCCAAATCAACCAAACTCATCGTTCAACGCCGGCGGCCGCACGCGCGCCTTCGCTCTGGGCCAGCGGCTCTCCGGGGTGGCGCTGCTGGCCGCCCTGCTCGCCGGGTGTGACAACAGCGTCGCGCACAACGCCCCGCCACCGCCGCCGGTGGTCAGCGCCGCCAGCGTGGTGGTCAAACCGATCAGCCAGTGGGATGCGTTCAATGGCCGGGTCGAAGCGGTGCAAAGCGTACAGCTGCGCCCGCGAGTTTCCGGCTACATCGAGCGGGTCAACTACACCGAAGGCGACGAGGTGAAGAAAGGCCAGGTGCTGTTCACCATTGACGATCGCACCTACCGCGCCGCGCGCGAACAGGCGCAGGCGGAGCTGGTGCGGGCGCGCAATCAGGCAGCCCTCGCGCGCAGCGAATCTTCGCGAACCGAGAAACTGATCGGCACTCAGGCCATCTCGCAAGAGGTGTGGGAACAGCGCCGTTCGTCCGCCGCGCAGGCGCAAAGCAACGTGCTGGCGGCGCAGGCCCAGCTCGATATGGCGCAGCTTAATCTCGACTTTACCCGCGTCACCGCCCCGATCGACGGGCGCGCCGGCCGCGCGATGATCACCGCCGGCAACCTGGTCACCGCCGGCGACAGCGCCAGCGTGCTGACGACGCTGGTATCGCTCGATAAGGTTTACGTCTATTTCGACGTGGATGAGGCGACCTTCCTGCGCTATCAGCAGCAGGGCCGACACGACGCGCGCCTGCCGGTGAAGGTGGGCCTGGTGGGCGAAGACGGCACTCCGCATCAGGGGCTGGTGGACTTCACCGACAACCAGTTGAACGCCGGTACCGGCACCATCCGCATGCGCGCCCTGCTCGACAACCGCGATCGCCGCTTCACGCCGGGGCTGTTCGCCCGCGTGCAGATGCCCGGCAGCGCCGAGTTCAACGCCATGCTGATCGACGACAAAGCGGTGATGACCGATCAGAACCGCAAGTTCGTTTACATCGTCGATAAAGACGGCAAGGCGCAGCGCCGCGACATCGACGTGGGCCGGATGGCCGAAGGATTGCGCATTGTGCAAAAAGGCCTGGTGAACGGCGATCGGGTGATCGTCGACGGCATGCAGAAAGTGTTTATGCCGGGCATGCCGGTCGACGCGAAAAGCGTCGCCATGACCACCACCGCCTCCGCCCTTAACTAAGCTCCCAGCAGAGAATTCTGACCCATGGACTTTTCCCGTTTTTTCATCGACCGGCCGATCTTCGCCGCGGTGCTGTCGATACTGATTTTTGTCGCCGGGGTGATCGCCATTCCGCTGCTGCCGATCAGCGAGTACCCGGACGTGGTGCCGCCCAGCGTGCAGGTACGCGCCGAATACCCGGGCGCCAACCCGAAAGAGATCGCTGAAACGGTGGCGACGCCGCTGG
The DNA here is from genome assembly GCA_026979955.1 of Megalurothrips usitatus. Classification (NCBI taxonomy): domain Eukaryota; kingdom Metazoa; phylum Arthropoda; class Insecta; order Thysanoptera; family Thripidae; genus Megalurothrips; species Megalurothrips usitatus. The sequence continues at coordinate 53,265 of JAPTSV010000044.1, forward strand.
AAGAAGCGATCAACGGCGTCGAAAACATGATGTACATGAAGTCGGTCGCCGGCTCCGACGGCGTGTTGGTGACCACCGTCACCTTCCGCCCGGGCACCGATCCCGATCAGGCGCAGGTACAGGTGCAAAACCGCGTGGCGCAGGCCGAAGCGCGCCTGCCGGAGGACGTACGCCGCCAGGGCATCACTACCCAGAAACAGTCTCCGGCGCTGACGCTGGTGGTGCATCTGGTATCGCCTTCCGGCAAGTACGACTCGCTGTACCTGCGCAACTACGCCACCCTGAAGGTCAAAGATGAACTGGCCCGCCTGCCGGGCGTCGGTCAGGTGCAGATCTTCGGCGCCGGCGAATACGCAATGCGCATCTGGCTCGATCCGAACAAGGTCGCCGCGCGCGGGCTGACCGCCTCCGACGTGGTGAGCGCCATGCAGGAGCAGAACGTGCAGGTCTCCGCCGGCCAGCTCGGCGCGGAGCCGATGCCGACGCGCAGCGACTATCTGCTGTCGATCAACGCCCAGGGCCGCCTGCAAACCGAAGAAGAGTTCGGCAACATCATTCTCAAGAGCGGTGATAACGGCGAGATCGTGCGGCTGCGCGACGTGGCGCGCATCGAAATGGGTTCCGGCAGCTACGCGCTGCGCGCCCAGCTCAATAACAAGGATGCGGTCGGCATCGGCATCTTCCAGTCGCCGGGCGCCAACGCCATCGAGCTGTCGGACGCGGTGCGCGGCAAGATGGCCGAGCTGGCGACCCGCTTCCCGGACGGCATGAGCTGGAAATCGCCGTACGATCCGACGGTGTTCGTGCGCGATTCGATCCGCGCGGTGGTCGACACCCTGCTGGAAGCGGTGATCCTGGTGGTACTGGTGGTCATTCTGTTCCTGCAGACCTGGCGCGCCTCGATCATTCCCCTGTTGGCGGTGCCGATCTCCGTAGTCGGCACCTTCGCCGCGCTGTATCTGCTCGGCTTCTCGCTCAACACCCTTAGCCTGTTCGGGCTGGTGCTGGCGATCGGCATCGTGGTGGATGACGCCATCGTGGTGGTGGAGAACGTCGAGCGCAACATCGAAGAGGGGCTGTCGCCGCTGGCGGCGGCGCACCAGGCGATGCGCGAGGTCTCCGGCCCGATCATCGCCATCGCCGTGGTGCTGTGCGCGGTGTTTGTGCCGATGGCGTTCCTCTCCGGCGTTACCGGCCAGTTCTACAAACAGTTCGCCGTCACCATCGCCATCTCGACGGTGATCTCCGCCATCAACTCACTGACCCTGTCGCCGGCGCTGGCGGCGCGCTTGCTGAAGCCGCACGGCGCGCCGAAAGATCTGCCGTCGCGCCTGATCGACCGGCTGTTCGGCTGGCTGTTCCGGCCGTTCAACCGCTTCTTCGCCAGCGGCTCGCAGCGTTATCAGCACGGGGTATCCCGCGTGCTGGGCCGACGCGGCGCAGTGTTCGTCGTCTACCTGCTGCTGCTGGTCGCCGCCGGGGTGATGTTCAAGACCGTGCCCGGCGGCTTTATCCCGACGCAGGACAAGCTGTATCTGATTGGCGGCGTGAAAATGCCGGAAGGCGCCTCGCTGGAGCGCACCGATGCAGTGATCCGCAAGATGAGCGCCATCGGCCTGAGCGTGGACGGCGTCACCGATGCGGTGGCCTTCCCCGGCCTGAACGCGCTGCAGTTCACCAATACGCCCAATACCGGCACGGTGTTCTTCGCGCTGGAGTCATTGAGCACCCGTACCCGCACCGCGGCGCAGATCAACGCCGAGATTAACGCGCGCATTTCTCAGATCCAGGAAGGTTTCGCCTTCTCGATCATGCCGCCGCCGATCCTCGGCATCGGCCAGGGTTCCGGCTATTCGCTGTACGTGCAGGATCGCGGCGGGCTGGGTTACGGCGCGCTGCAGACCGCGATCAACACGATGTCCGGCGCCATTATGCAAACGCCGGGCATGGGCTTCCCGATCTCCTCTTATCAGGCCAACGTGCCGCAGCTGGACGCCAAAATCGATCGCGACAAGGCCAAGGCCCAGGGGGTGCCGCTCAATGCGCTGTTCAGCACGCTGCAGACCTACCTCGGTTCGTCTTACATCAACGACTTTAACCGTTACGGCCGCACCTGGAAGGTGATGGCGCAGGCCGACGGCCAGTTCCGCGACAGCGTGGAAGACATCGCCAACCTGCGTACCCGCAACGACAAAGGCGAAATGGTGCCGATCGGCAGTATGGTCAGCATCGGCACGACCTACGGCCCGGATCCGGTGATCCGCTACAACGGTTTCCCGGCGGCGGACCTGATCGGCGACGCCGATCCGCGCGTCCTCTCCTCTACCCAGGCGATGAGCGCACTGACGCAAATGGCCGACAAGCTGTTGCCGAACGGCATGAACATCCAGTGGACCGATCTGAGCTACCAGCAATCGACCCAGGGCAACGCCGCGCTGGTGGTGTTCCCGGTCGCGGTGCTGCTGGCGTTCCTCGCGCTGGCGGCGCTGTATGAAAGCTGGACGCTGCCGCTGGCGGTGATCCTGATCGTGCCGATGACCATGCTGTCGGCGCTGTTCGGCGTGTGGTTGACCGGCGGCGACAACAACGTGTTCGTGCAGGTCGGGTTGGTCGTTCTGATGGGGCTGGCCTGCAAGAACGCTATTCTGATCGTCGAGTTCGCCCGCGAGCTGGAAATGCAGGGCAAAGGCATCGTCGAGGCGGCGCTGGAAGCCTGTCGCCTGCGGTTGCGCCCGATCGTGATGACCTCCATCGCCTTCATCGCCGGCACCATCCCGCTGATCCTCGGCCACGGCGCCGGCGCCGAAGTGCGCGGCGTCACCGGCATCACGGTGTTCTCCGGCATGCTGGGGGTCACGCTGTTCGGGCTGTTCCTGACGCCGGTGTTCTACGTCACCCTGCGTCGCCTGGTGGCACGCAAAACGCAGCCGCAGACGGCGTAATCCTCGTCTTAACATGCAAAAAGGTCGGGCATTGCCCGACCTTTTTTTATGCATCAGAACCGCGATTATTTATCGGCGGTTTCGGCCTCTTGCGCGGCGGCGTATTCCGCACAGGCGCGCTTGTCGCCCCGCTCCAGTTCGGCCAGCGAGTCAGCCACGGTGTGGCGCGCCAGCACCGCGAGCGAAGCCTGCTCGGCCTCGTTCACCACCGATTTGAAATACCAACAGGCGTTGGCGCTCACCAGGCAACGGGCCGGCACTTCAGGGCGTGAGGCCCAGATGCGCTTGTCGTCGATCACCGCCAGGTAGATATCCCGCAGGGTAATCTCTTCCGCCGGGCGGCCAAGGTGGATAGAGCCGTTTCGGCCCAGGGTGGAAACGATGATGCCGTCTTTGGTCAGCGGCACCATCAGTTTGCGGATAAAGCTCGGGTTAGCTTCCAGAGTGGCGGCGAGCGTGGCGCTCGTCGAACGCATGCCCTGCTTCTCAGCTACGGCGACGCTAAGGACCATTTGCAACGCTGTCGGAAAGCGAAAATCTAACATGTCGTTATCTCTGCGAGACGAAATACTCGGGTTTGGCCGGTGCGGCGATTAGCGCCGAACACACCGCTTAATCGCACAATAATATAACAAACGCGGGGGCTTTTTTGAAGTTTTGCCCAGTGATATCGCACGCAGACATTAGAACGATCGTCGAATTCGCGGGCAGACAAAAAGCAGAAACCCGCGTCAATGTTAACGCCGCTCGCTTAACCGAGTTAAACGATCAGAACTAACACTGCCCGCGGGTTTAATTCGAATGCGTCGATCAGGCTCTGTTCAGCACCAGCTGGCCGTTTTTGTCCAACGGGATTTGGGTGCCCGGATCGTGATCCATGCGGATCTTGCCCTGCTGATTGCCGATCTTGTAGGTCACGTCATAGCCCAGCATTTTCTGAGACTTGTCGTAGACCGTTTTGCAACGCTGCTGAACGCTGGTGGTGACGTCGTTATTCTGCATCGCCCCTTGCACCTGGTTACCGGCGTAGCCGCCGCCCAGAGCGCCCACCACGGTCGCCACGTCGCGTCCGCGACCGCCGCCGAACTGGTGGCCGATCACGCCGCCCGCCACTGCGCCCAGCACAGAACCGGCGATGCGGTTTTCATCCTGCACCGGTGCACGGTGCGTGACGGTGACGTTGCGGCATTCCTGACGCGGCGTTTTGATGGTTTCTTTAATCGGCGTTGCGGCGAGCACCTGCGCATATTGCGGACCGGCAGAAAAGACGTCCAGGCTGGCTACCGCGGCAATCCCCAGAGCGGCAGCGATGCCAATCCCAACACCGGCTAACATTGACTTGTTCACAGGAAACCTCCTGAAAGTGTTACCACGCATTTTTTCCGGGTCTGTTACCGGCATGGCACCGCGCTTATTATTTTGCGCATGGGCGGCTTGCGGTATCCCGGTTTACGGCGTGCGCGACGCGCCGTCTGTAAACGAGGTAAAGTCTGCACAATGATTTGAGGGCTCGCAATAAGACAAGGGGACCAAAAATGCGGGAAAACGGCCGTTTTGCCGTTGTTTAGGAGGAATCTTAAGAATTTTACCCATGTCGGCGACAGCTTATGCTGAAGAATCAAGCAACCGCCGCCGTTAGCCTCGCCCCGCCATAAAAAAACCCGCGCGGGCGAACCGGCGCGGGTTGATCGACAACGGCGGGATCAGTGCATCTTCAGACGCGGGCGGATCACCCGGTTAATGCCGCCCACCAGCATCATCAGGCCGGTTTTGATGTAGCCGTGCAGCGCCACCTGGTGCATGCGGTACAGCGAGATGTAGACGAAACGCGCAATGCGCCCTTCCACCATCATCGAGCCGCGCATCAGATTGCCCATCAGGCTGCCGACGGTGCTGAAGCGCGACAGCGACACCAGCGAACCGTGGTCTTTGTACACGTAAGGCTTCAGCGTCTGACCGTTCATCAGCGCCAGGATATTGGTGGCGCAGCGTGAGGCCATCTGGTGCGCCGACTGGGCGCGCGGCGGCACGAAACCGCCGCCCTCTTTCGGGCAAGAGGCGCAGTCGCCGATGGCGAAGATGTTCGGATCGCGCGTGGTCTGCAGCGTCGGCTCCACCACCAACTGGTTGATGCGGTTGGTTTCCAGGCCGCCGATGTCCTTCATAAAGTCCGGCGCTTTGATGCCTGCCGCCCATACCATCAGATCGGCGTCGATGAACTCGCCGCCCTTGGTATTCAGGCCTTTGGCGTCCGCGCTGGTCACCATGGTGTTGGTCAGCACGCGCACGCCCAACTTGATCAGCTCCTGGTGCGCCGCAGCGGAAATGCGCGGCGGCAGCGCCGGCAGAATGCGCTCGCCGGCTTCGACCAGCGTCACGTTGAGCGCGCTGTTGTCCAGGCCTTCAAAACCGTAACTGTGCAGCTGTTTCACCGCGTTGTGCAGTTCGGCGGACAGTTCAACGCCGGTGGCGCCGCCGCCGACGATGGCGATGTTGACCCGCTCTTTTTGCCCCGGCTGCGCCGAGAACTTCAGGAACAGGTTAAGCATTTCGTTGTGGAAACGACGTGCCTGATGCGGGTTATCCAGGAAGATGCAGTGCTCTTTCACGCCCGGCGTACCGAAATCGTTTGAGGTGCTGCCCAGCGCCATCACCAGGATGTCGTACGGCAGTTCACGCGCCGGCACCAGCTCGCCGCCCTGCTCGTCGCAGATCTGCGCCAGCTGCAGCGTTTGCGTCTCGCGGTTGATGTTGGTCAACGACCCCAGCTGGAAACTGAAATGGTGATTGCGCGCGTGCGCCAGGTAGCTGAGCGCATCCACGCCGTCATCGAGGGAGCCGGTCGCCACTTCGTGCAACAGCGGTTTCCACAAATGGCTGTGGTTGCGATCCACCAGCGTGATCTCGGCTTTGTTCTTACGGCCAAGTTTATGGCCCAGGCTGGTCGCCAGCTCCAGACCACCGGCGCCGCCGCCGACAATAACGATTTTCTTCTTTGGCGTTGTCAAAATAACCCCCTAAATGTGAACCATTTGTTATCCCAGGGTAAATAAATAATATCCTTAGAATACATAGGGTTCGCGTAAAATAAATCGGCTCTCTGCAGCCAGAATAGCATGTGAGGTTATTTGGTCATACCAAAATTGACGTACATCAATTTTTTTTGGTTAAAGGCTGGACGAGGGCATTTTTTGGGGATTGCGATTCAAATAGTTAGCGCTGAGTCACAGTTTTAAATTTTGCCGATTGCCACGCAAAATCTGGCTTTGGCGCACAAAAAAGCCGCACTTTCCGTCGGTGAAAAACGGGGAGCGCGGCTCGCGGCAGCGTTATGAAACTGTTAACCCAGCGCCTTGAACGCCTTGAGCCGCTGCAGATGCGGCGAGATGTTTTTGAACTTGTGCGTCTGCTGTTCATCCCACACGATCTCGTAGTAGTGATGCAGCAATTCGGCGCTGCGCCGGTTATCCAGCACCTCGTCGTGGCGCGACAGCACCACCAGACAGCGATCGCGGTTTTTCTCGCGGAAATCCTCCACGCACTTGGTGGCGATATCGCGATACTCTTCCGGCCGGTCTATCTTGCCGTGCATGTGCTCTTCCGGGTACAGGTTGGGATTGAACATCGCCTGGCGAATGCCGCACAGGAAGCCGATGCGCTCCGCCCAGAAGCCGCCGAGGCCGACCCCGCAGATCAACGGGTGCGCATCGCCGCCCTGCTGCACCGCCTTGTCCACCTCTTTCAACAGATGCTGCATGTCGTGACGCGGGTGCAGCGTGCTGTAGCTGATAAAGCGCACATCCGGATCGATAAACTGCAGCTGTAACACCTTTTCATGATTGCCGGGGCTGGTGGAATCGAAGCCGTGCAAATAGATAATCATGTGGATCCTCGCAACAAGCCAAGGGCCGCGGGCGCGGCCCTCATCATTTCCGCTCTGCGCCGCGATGCGGCGCCTGGATTCACCCTTGCGAACGCTGCTTGTGCTCCTCCCAGCGTTCGCTCAGCGCGGTGAGCGCCTTGTGCGCCTGCTGCCAGCGCTCGGAGTCGCGCAGTTCCTGACGGGTGAACTGACCGCGATGATATAACCGCTTCACCTTCTCTGCTTTGACCGGGGACAGGTTATCCAACACGCTGACCGCGCCTGCGCGGTGGTTGCACACCAGGATCATATCGCAACCGGCATCCAGCGCCGCCTGGCCGCGTTCGGCATAGCTGCCCATGATGGCGGCGCCTTCCATCGACAGATCGTCGGAGAAAATCACGCCGTCGAAGCCCAGTTCCTGACGCAGGATCTGCTGCAGCCAGTACGGCGAGCCGCTGGCCGGACGCGGGTCCGCTTCAGTATAGATGACGTGAGCCGGCATGACGGCGTCCAGCAATTGACGATTGATCAGCTCGCGGAAGATCGCCATGTCATGCTCGCGGATCTGCGCCAGCGGCCGCGGATCGCGCGGGGTTTCCTTGTGCGAATCTGCGCTGACGGCGCCGTGCCCCGGGAAGTGCTTACCGGTGGTTTTCATGCCGGCGCTGTGCATGCCGAGGATAAAGCGCTCCGCCATCACCAACGCCTGCTGCGGATCGCTGTGGAACGAACGCTCGCCAATCGCCGCGCTGGCATGGCCGATGTCCAGCACCGGCGCAAAGCTGATGTCGATATCCTGCGCGATCATCTCCGCCGCCATCAGCCAGCCGGCCTCCTGCGCCAGGCGACCGCCTTCTTGCGCATCGTTCAAGGCGGCGAACGATTGCGCCGCCGGCAAGCGGGTGAAGCCTTCGCGGAAACGCTGCACGCGTCCGCCCTCCTGATCCACGGCCACCACCAGCCGATCGTGCGAAGCGGCGCGGATCTGGCGCACCAGCTCACGCAGCTGCTCCGCATCGTGGAAATTGCGGGTAAACAGGATCAATCCGCCAACCAGCGGGTGTTTCAAAATCTCGCGTTCTTCTGCATCCAGCTCGTAGCCGGCGACATCTAGCATTACTGGGCCCACGGGCACCTCACTTCATATTGTTCGTTCAGAATTCGGATGATGATAAACAGAATTGCCGGCGCAGCGCCGCGCCCCAGCGCAAAAATTCAACGTCGCCGCTCTGCTGCCAGCGCACTTCAAACCACAGCAGCATCAGATAATCCACCCACGGCAGCCAGCGCTGCACCTGCGCCTGCAGCCGGGCGACGTCGTGATAGCCCTGACGCGCATAGTGCTGCAAAAAGCGCTGCTGCGGCTCAGCCGCCCAGCGGTTGCCGCGAAACAGCGCGGCGATATCCAACGCCACATCGCCGTCGGCGGCATACTCCCAGTCGATCAGCCGCAGCCCCTCGCCGGTCGCGAGCAAATTGCCCGGGTGGATGTCCATGTGCAGCGGCGCCAGGCGTAATGGCCGCGGCGGCGCGCAGCGTAAGAAATGACGCTGCCAACGCAGCCAGGCGGGGGTTAAACGCCGCGTATCCAGCTGCTGCCAGTAGCGGAGGAACTGCCGCCGCAGATCCAGCCGGTAACCGCTGAGCGGCCGCCGATGCAGCGTCGTCGCCATCGCCGCCAGCCCGCCGCGTTGATTCAGCATGTCAAACTCAGCTTCTGTGACGATGTCACCTTCGAGCCATTCGAGGACAAGCCACTGATTATTCTGCGCGAAAACCCGTGGCCCCAGCCCCGACGCGCAGCGACGCAAGACCTGCGCTTCCCGCCGTCTGCTCACGCCCAGCGCGCGTTTCTCCGCGCTGTTTTGCCGCGCCAGCAGCGTAATGCCCGATCCGTCGATGCGCCAGCTCTCGCCGGTCAGCCCCTGCACCGGGCTGAAATGACAACCGGCGGTATTCACCGCCGGCAGTCTGGTTTCCATCAATTGTCGCAGCGCGGCCTCAGCGTTTAACGGCGCCATTGCCCGACCAGACGATCTCTCCGGTTTGCACCAGCATCAGCTGCATATCCAACGCCGGCGACTTCACGTCGCCGCTGACGTCGCTGTACAACACGTACTGCGCGCCGACGATGCGCGCCAGGCCAATCGCCTTGCTGCGCGAACCGAAGCTGTCATCCGCCGACAGGCCCAGCGTTTGTCTGGCGCTCGTCAGCTTCGCTTCCGGCACCACGCTGAAAGTGGAGTTCGACGCCAGCGCCTTATACAGCGCCGCGGTGGCTTTGCCCATCTGCAGCGAACCGTTGGTGTTGTTCTTGACGCTGTCCAGCAGCAGTACGCTGCCGGCCGTGACGCCATCGGCCTTCAGCATCTGATTCACCAGCGGCTGAACGCTGCCCAGCCAGTCGAGCTGCTGGATTTTCGGCGGCTGCGGCACCGGCTCGGTGGTTGGCGGCTGCGGCTGCTCGACCGGCGGCGTTGGCTGTTCCGGTTCGGCGGTGACCGGCGGCAACGGCTGATCCGGCTCAGGCGGGCGCGACAGACAGCCGCTCAGGGTGAATGCGGCCAGCGCCACTAAGACGTACTTTTTCATGCTTTTTCTCCAAACCTGGCAAGCGCTTACAGGTACAGATACAGACGCGCGCTTTTAGCTTCCAGATTACCGTTAATCGAGTAGATTTTGGCGTCCGAGTTAGGCGCCACGACGATCTCACGCGGTTTCTCGAAGGGGCGAATATCCAGCCCCTGCGCGTCGTACCAATAGAAACGATAATGCACGGTGACCGGCGTCGGTTGGCTGTTATTGAGCACCGAAGTCGCCATCACCCGCCCGGAAGCGTTCGAGACAGAGGGCGTATCGGCAAAAATGCCGGCGGTCAGCACCGAAGGATCCATCACCACCGTTTGCCCCCGGTTAACCGCGATGCCGGATGGCGAACTGCACCCCATCAGCAACGCGGCGGGCAGCGCCAACGCCATCAGACAACGCAGAGTTTTTTTACCGCGCATGATTTCCTCGCTTAACGTGACAGCAGCGGCCCCAGCGAGCGGCCACCGACCAGGTGCATATGAATATGATAGACCTCCTGACCGGCGTGGCGGTTGCAGTTGACGATCAGGCGGTAGCCATCCTCGGCGATGCCTTCCTGTTCGGCGATTTTTGCCGCGGCGGTGATCATGCGGCCCAACGCGGCCTCATGCTCAACGGTCACGTCGTTGACGGTTGGGATCAGCACGTTGGGAACGATCAGCACATGGGTGGGCGCCTGGGGGGAGATGTCACGGAAAGCGGTGACCAGTTCATCCTGGTAAACCACATCAGCAGGGATTTCGCGGCGGATAATTTTACTGAAAATCGTTTCTTCGGCCATCTGGCGTTCCTTGTTTTACACAATTAGCTGTACGCAGTATGAGTGACAAATTCTACTGCTTTCAACCTGATTGCGCACTTTCCACGTCGAGTGCTGCAGATTCGCGCAGCCCGGCCCCCCGCTTGTGCATCTTTTCACTTTGGTTATTCACTATTGTTGCTTTACTTGCCTCGCGCCGCCGCCAATAGTAACCCCATGATTAACAAAGGATAGAGGGCGTTATGTTACCGAGAATTTCGGCGCTGTGCGCGCTGTTGCTGAGCGCCGCCGTGCAGGCGGCCACGACGAGCGGTATCGACCTGCAGGCTAACCGAGAGCCGATACACACAGAGAAAAACCCCGCCGCTATCGCGCTGATCCCGGCGAACTTTCACTTCGCGGTGCCCGGCAAGCTGACGGTGGCGGTAGCATTCGAGAACTCCCCGCCGCTGGCGCTGTTCGCCGAAGACAATAAAACGCTGATCGGCAGCGATCCGGACATCGCCCGCCTGGTGGCCGATAGCCTCGGGCTGGAGCTGAATCTGGTGCCCACCTCCTGGGAAGATTGGCCCTTGGGCATCAGCGCGGGCAAATACGATGCGGCGATCTTCAATATCGCCGTCACCAAACAGCGTAAAACCAAATTCGATTTCGCCACCTACCGGGTGGACACGCTGGGCTTTTACGTCAAATCCACCAGCCACATCACCTCGATCAACCGCCCGCAGGACGTGGCCGGGCTGCGGATCATCGTCGGATCCGGCACCAATCAGGAAAACATTCTGCTGGGATGGGATAAGCAGAATCGCGCCGCCGGGCTGCCGCCGGTACAGCCGATCTACGTGACCGACGACGCCGCCACCAACCTCAGCATTCAGTCCGGGCGCGCCGATGCGTTCTTCGGCCCCCACTCCACCGGCGCCTACAAGGCGGCGCTGACCGGCAAAACCAAAATGGTCGGCATCGGCCCCAACGTGGCCTACGTCGCGGTCACCACCAAAAAAGGCAACGGGTTGGTGAACGCCGTCAACGCCGCGATCAATGGCGCGATCGTCAGCGGCGAATACGCGCAGGTGCTGGAACGCTGGGGCGAAGGCGATGAAAAGGTCGAGCGTTCAACCATCAACCCGCCGGGCATCGGCGACTAACCGCCGATCAGCTGCGGAGCATGCCGACGCATCCACTCGGCCAGCGAGTCCAGCGTCGGCCGCAGCGATTTGCCTAGCGCGGTGACCTGATACTCCACCCGCGGCGGCACTTCGGGATACACCTGCCGCGTCACCAGACCACGCTGCTCGAACAGCCGCAGCTGGCGCGTCAGCTCTTTTTGCGCGATGGGTGCCACCGCCCGCTGCAGCTCGCTGAATCGCACCGGGCCATCGATTATGATCAGCCGATACAGGATGGGTATCGCCCATTTGCCCGACACCAGATTGACGAAGTCCACCATCGGGCAGGGTTCGCCCGCCGTCGGCAGCGCCGACAAATTATTTTCCGCCGTTAAGGGCGCTTGCGTCGTCATTTCATCCCACCTCGCCCTTTAGTATCCAAAAGGTTCCTACTATGCAAAAGGAACTATAGCGCAAATAATGCCGCAACAGACGCTAAAGAGGAATCGGTTATGTCACGACTGCAAGGCAAATACGCATTGATTACCGGCGGCACCAGCGGCATCGGGCTGGAAACCGCCCGCCAATTCATCGCCGAGGGCGCAACGGTGGCGATCACCGGCCGCAGCCAACGCGCCCTGGACGCGGCGGGCCAGGCATTGGCAGGCAACGCGCTGCTGCTGCTGAGCGACGCCGGCGACATCCCACAGCAGCGCGCGCTGGCGCAGCAGTTGGAGCAACGGTGGCCGCGGCTGGACGTGCTGTACGTTAACGCCGGCGACGTCACGCATCGCCCGCTGCAGGAGTGGGATGAGCAGAGCTACCAGCGGCTGATGGACATCAACCTGAAGGGGCCGTTCTTTCTGATCCAGGCGCTGCTGCCGCTGCTGGCCAACCCTTCTTCAGTGATCCTGTGCGGTTCGGTCAGCGCCCATATCGGCCTGCCGCAGAGCAGCGCCTACGCCGCCAGCAAAGCCGGTTTGTTGTCTTTGGCCAGAACGCTCTCCGGCGAGCTGCACGCGCGCGACATTCGCGTCAACGGCCTCAGCCCCGGCCCGACCGAAACCCCGGCGCTGGGTAAGCTGGGGCTGGCGGAAGCGGATGAGCGGGCCTTGCGCGACGATATCCGCGCGCTGGTGCCGATCGGCCGCATGGGCAGCGCGTTGGAGCTGGCCAAAGCGGCGGTGTTTCTGGCGGCGGATGAGTCGGCCTTTATGGTCGGCGCGGAGCTGCAGATGGACGGCGGCGTGGGGAATTTATAATTTGGCGACGCGGCCGCGCCCTGCGCGGCCCGCAAGATCACCCCAGTCCAGGGATATCGACGCCGAAAGTCTGCAGCAGCAACACCACGTTGAGCAGCACAATCACCACCGTGCCGACCACCGCAGCCAGGCTGGTCCAGCGACCGTTGGCGAATTCGCCCATGATGTCGCGGCGACGGGTGAACATTACCAGCGCAATCATCGGCGCCGGCAGCGCCAGGCTCAGCACCACCTGGCTGTAGACCAGCGCGTCGGTGGCGTTGACGCCCATCGCCACCACGATGAACGCCGGCACCATGGTGACCAGACGGCGCACCCACACCGGGATACGGAAACCGACGAACCCCTGCATGATCATTTGTCCGGCCATGGTACCCACCACCGAGCTGGAAATGCCGGAGGCGATCAGCGAAGCCAGGAAGATGCCGGCCGCCGCCGCGCCGAACAGCGGCGTCAGCGTATGGTAGGCGGTGCCAATTTCGGCCACGTCGCTGTTACCGGCGTGGAAGGCGCTCGAGGCCATGATCACCATCGCAATATTCACCAGCCCGGCCAGCGCCAGCGCGATCACCACTTCAATATTGGAAAAACGCAGCAGCTTGCGCCGCTCGCCGTTGTCGCTGGCCGGGCTGCGGTGCTGGGTCAGCCCCGAATGCAAGAAAATGGCGTGCGGCATCACGGTGGCGCCGATAATGCCGACGGCGATGGTCAGCGCTTGGGCATCCGGCAACTGCGGCGTCACCATACCGATGCCGGCCGCCTGCCAATCCACCGGCACGATGAACATTTCCACCAGGTAGCACAGCGCGATGATGCCCACCAGGCCGCCGATCATCAGCTCAACCGGACGAAAACCTTTTTTCTCCACCATCAGCAGCGCATAGGTGATCACCGCCGTCACCCCCATGCCCGCCAGCAGCGGCATATGGAACAGCAGCGCCAGCGCGATCGCCCCGCCGAGAAACTCCGCCAGATCGGTGGCCATCGCCGCCACTTCGCTGAGCAGCCACATGCCGATCACCACCGGCCGTGAAAACTGGTCGCGGCACATCTCCGCCAGATTGCGGTTGGTGACGATGCCGAGCTTGGCCGACAGCGCCTGGAACAGCATGGCGATCAGGTTGGCCATCACCACCACCCACAGCAGGCTGTAGCCGTATTTCGCCCCGGCCTGGATGTTGGTGGCAAAGTTACCGGGGTCCATATAGGCAATAGAGGCAATCACCGCCGGACCGGCGAACAGCAGTGGCGTAAAGGCGCCGCGCTTGCGCCCGGCAAGGGCGGCGCCAATCGCGATGTTGGTCCGTTCGGTTAACGATGAGGGGGTTGCCGCGTCTCGCATGAAGTACCCTTAATCTTTTGCTGGTTATTTTTCCACCGATCATGCTGACAATGTAGCATCGGCTACACTTTATGCAACAGGCGAAATTAATGGGCTTTGTGTAGAGATATTTCTAACTACCACAATGCATGGCATCGAATTGATAATGTGTGCTATTTGGACTAACTTAGGGCAACCCTCCCCGCATTGCCGGGAGACGCCATTTTTATGCTTACAGGACGCCCCACGCTATGGTTACCCGCGCGCCAGATAACGCCGACCGCCACGCCCAGACCGACATGCCGGACGAGGCCGAGCACGCCCTGCGTTTTAGCCGCGCCCGCGAAGCGCAGTCCAATGCGCTGATCGAAGATTACGTTGAGCTGATCGCCGATTTGCTGCAAAGCACCCGCGAAGCCAGAACCACCGATATCGCGCGCCGCTTCGGCGTCTCTCACCCGACGGCGATCAAAAATATCGCGCGGCTCAAAAGCGCCGGGCTGGTGGAGTCGCGCCCTTATCGCGGGGTGTTTTTAACCGAGGAAGGCGAGCAGCTGGCGCAGAAGGTGCGCCGCCGTCACCGCATCGTGGTCGATCTGCTGATGTGCCTCGGGGTGCCGAGCGAAACCGCCGAGCTGGACAGCGAAGGGATTGAACACCATATCTCGGACGAAACGCTGGCGGTGTTCGAGCATTACCTGCAAAAACATGCCAAACCCTGATTCCCGGAGCGCCGATGAGCTACGCCGTGCAGCAAGTCCACGATCTGCGCCTGGTGGTTTTCGCCGAAGCCGGGCCGATGTTGAAAGGCGAAAACGACGTCAGCCTGTTTATCGCGCCCGCCTTTGAACACGAGGCCGGGATGATTGCCCTCCCCGTCAACCGCCTCGACGCCACCTTTTTCCAGCTCAGAAGCGGCATTGCCGGCGCCGTATTGCAGAAATTCATCAACTACCGGCTGCGCGTGGCGCTGCTAGGCGATATCACCCCATGGCTGGCGAAAAGCAACGCGCTGCAAGATTTCGTTCGCGAAGCCAACCGCGGCGAACAGGTCTGGTTCCTTCCTTCTCTCGCCGAACTCGAACAGCGCCTTAGCGCCTGACGACAGGCAACAAAAAAGGGAGGCTTTCGCCTCCCTTGATAACTCCCCTGCCTGAATCAGTGATTACGGATGTATTCGTCCATATCGGTTTTCAGGTTGTCGGACTTGGTGCCGAAGATGGCCTGCACGCCGGAGCCAGCGACGACTACGCCGGCTGCGCCCAGTTTCTTCAGGCCCGCCTGGTCGACTTTGGACACGTCGGCCACGCTGACGCGCAGACGGGTGATGCAAGCATCCAGGTTAGTGATGTTTTCTTTACCGCCGAAGGCCTGAACCAGCGCTGCGGACATTTCGGAACCGCCCTGCGCAGTCTGCTCGGCAGCGGTGTCTTCACGGCCCGGCGTTTTCAGATCCAGCTTGGCGATCAGCACGCGGAAGATGGTGTAGTACACCAGACCGTAGACGATACCGACGATTGGGAACAGCCAGATTTTGCTGCTGTTGCCGCTCAGTACGATAAAGTCGATCAGGCCGTGCGAGAAGCTGGTGCCGTCACGCATGCCCAACAGGATGCAGATTGGGAACGCCAGGCCGGCCAGGATAGCGTGGATCACGTACAGAATCGGCGCGACGAACATGAAGGAGAACTCGATCGGCTCGGTGATACCGGTCAGGAACGAGGTCAGCGCGGCGGAGATCATGATGCCGCCGACTTTCGCGCGGTTTTCCGGCTTGGCCGAGTGCCAGATGGCGATGGCCGCAGCAGGCAGACCGTACATTTTGAACAGGAAGCCGCCGGACAGTTTGCCCGCGGTCGGGTCGCCCGCCATATAGCGAGGGATATCACCGTGGAATACCTGGCCCGCCGCGTTGGTGAACTCGCCAATTTGCATTTGGAACGGGACGTTCCAGATGTGGTGCAGACCGAACGGCACCAGTGCACGCTCAACCACGCCGTAGATGCCGAAGGCCACGACCGGGTTCTGATAAGCCGCCCACTGCGAGAAGGTCTGGATAGCCGTACCGATCGGCGGCCAGATGAAGGACAGCACTACGCCCAGAACGATCGCCGCCAGACCGGAAATGATCGGCACGAAACGCTTACCGGCAAAGAAGCCCAGGTATTCCGGCAGTTGAATGCGGAAAAAGCGGTTAAACATATAGGCCGCGATGGCGCCGGAGATAATCCCCCCGAGCACACCGGTATCCGCCAGGTGTTTGGCCGCAATTTCTTCAGCCGGCAAGTGCAGCACCAGCGGCGCAACCACCGCCATGGTTTTCACCATGATGCCGTAAGCCACCACTGCCGCCAGCGCGGAAACGCCGTCGTTGTTGGTGAAGCCCAAGGCGACGCCGATGGCGAAAATCAGCGGCATGTTGGCGAAGACCGAACCGCCCGCTTCCGCCATCACGTGGGAGACTACCGCAGGTAGCCAGCTAAAGTTGGCGGAACCGACGCCCAGCAGGATACCTGCGATAGGCAACACGGACACCGGCAGCATTAGCGATTTACCTACTTTTTGCAGGTTTGCAAATGCGTTCTTGAACATAGTTGAGTGTGCTCCTGAGTAATAATGCTTTGCTACTTCTTGTCGCGATTGGTCGCGCTGCAAGGGGGGGAGAAAAACCCCTGCAATTCAGGGTGTCTGAGCACCCCTTGAATTTATTACGCAGAGTAAAATAAATAGCCTGCGCAATGTTTGATGACAATCACGTTTCGATGATCGAGCCGCGGCAACTTTGCATAAACCGGCGTTTTTTTGGCAAAACAGAGCAAAAAACGCGCGCCAATCACCCTGAAACGGGAGCGAACCTTACCCGTTTCAGTGATTAATTACGAGCTTAAAAAAAATTACGCAGACAATGACCTACCGCTATAGCCTAGGTCAAAGATCACAGTTCGAGATGAAATAAGCGTGAAAAGTTGGCGGTGGTCGCTTCGGCCAGCTGTTCCAGGCTGACGCCCTTCAATACCGCCATGTATTCAGCCACATCACGCACATAGGCGGGTTGGTTTTCTTTGCCGCGATGCGGCACCGGCGCCAGATAAGGCGAGTCGGTTTCCACCAGCATGCGATCCAGCGGCACGTAGCGTGCCACTTCGCGCAGCTGTTCGGCATTGCGGAAGGTGACGATGCCGGAGAAGGAGATGTAGAAGCCCAGATCCAGTAAGGCTTCGGCCGTGGCCAGATCTTCGGTGAAGCAGTGCAGCACGCCGCCGCAGTCTTGCGCGTTCTCTTCACGCAGGATCGCCAGCGTGTCCGCGCGCGCCTCGCGGGTGTGGACGATCACCGGCTTGTTCAGATCACGGCCAATGCGGATATGTTCGCGGAAAGAGTCCTGCTGCAGCTCAAGGTTGTCTTTCTGGTAGAAGTAATCGAGCCCGGTCTCTCCCAGCGCCACTACCCGCTCCGCCGCCGCCAGGCGACGCAGCTCGGCGTAATCATAGCCCTCTTCCAGATTAAGCGGATGCACCCCGCAGGAGAAAGCCACATCGTTGCGCTCGCCGATCAGTTCGGTCATGGAACGGTAACCCGGCAACGTGGTGGCGACCGCCAGCACATAGCCGACGTCGCGCGCCTTGGCCTTGGCCAGCGCGTCGTCCACATTCTGGTGCAGCGTTTGGTAATCCAGGCCGTCAAGGTGGCAATGAGAATCGACTAACAACATAATTTTTAACTCTTTTACTTTACAGCGAATGAGGTTGGGAATAGCCGGCGGCGCCAAGCATCTGTTCCCAGCGAAGTAACTGTTCGGTCAGCAGCAGCTCGCGGTTGATGCCCACCACGCTGAGCAGCTGGTGACGGCAGTTCAGCCACTGCTGCACAATCTGTTGCAGCGAGGCGCTGCTCAGCAGGCTGGCCAGCTGATGCACCAGCGGCTGCTGATCCTGATTCAATACATAGTGATGCGCGCCCTGTTGCCACTTCATTGCGTCCACCAATAACGCGCACAGCCAATGCAGGCGTTCGGCAACGTCTTCATGGTTTAGCACCGGCAACAGCGACAGCATATCGCGTTGCGGGAGCGCGGCGCTCAATGCGGCGCACAGGGCGCCGCGCTGTTGCCACTGCTGCGGTTGCAACAGCTGCTCGGCGGCCAGGGGTGCGCCGTCATGCAGGCGCAGCGCCGTGACTCGGTCTGTCTGAGAGCCCGCCGCCTGCCGGCCCAACCACTGCAGGCTGAGCTGCTCATCCGGGCTGGCCAAATGCCAGTACAGGCAGCGGCTGCGCAGCGTCGCCATCAGCTGCGACGGCTCACGGCAACCCAGCAGAAAATAGGTTTTCTCCGGCGGCTCCTCCAGCGTTTTCAACAGTGCGTTGGCCGCCGCCTCGGTCAGCTGTTCCGCCTGCGGCAGCCAAATCACCTTGGCGCCGCCCTGTTGCGCGTGGGCATACAGCGTTTCAATCACCTGGCGGATGGGTTCGATGCCCAGGCTGCTCTTGCCCTTTTCCGGCGCCAACACGTGATAATCCGGGTGATTGCCCGCCAGCATCAACCGGCAGCTGTGGCACTCGCCGCAGCTTTTTTCCCCGTTGCGCTGTTGGCAGATCAACCAACGGCTCAGGCCGTAGGCCAACGCATCGTCGCCATTGCCCGCCGCCGCATGCAGCAGCAGCGCATGATGGCCCCGGCCGTCGGCGTACTGCCCAATCAGCTGGCGATAAGGGCCATTCAGCCACGGGTACCAGTTCATTATGCGCCTTCCTGCTGCCGCAGCCAGTGGCTGACGCAGTCGCGGATCGCCGCAGTCACCTGCTCCAGCGGCTGGGCGGCGTCGACGGTGACGATCGTTTCGTCCTGCGCCGCCAGTTCGAGATAGCGAGCGCGGGTGCGTTCGAAGAACGGCAGCGCCTCCTGCTCGATGCGATCCAACTGACCGCGCGCCTGTGCGCGTTGCAGGCCGACCAGCGGAGGCAGATCGAGATAGACCGTCAGATCCGGGTGAAAATCTCCCAGCACGGTGTCGCGCAGCGAGGTCATCAGCTGCGGATCCACGCCACGGCCGCCACCCTGATAGGCTTGTGAAGAGAGATCGTGGCGATCGCCCACCACCCAGGCGCCGCGCGCCAGGGCGGGTTTGATCACGGTTTCCACCAACTGCACGCGCGCAGCGTACAGCATCAAGACTTCGGCCTTGATGGTCGGCAATTCGCCGTCGATGCCGCGCTTGAACAGGTCGCGCAGCTTCTCCGCCAACGGCGTGCCGCCGGGTTCACGGGTGAAGACGATGTCGTTGATGCCATGCTCACGCAGCACATTGACTACCGTGTCGCGCGCGGTGGTTTTGCCCGCGCCTTCCAGCCCTTCGATTACAACGAATTTACTTTTCATTCTTTTCCTTTAACGCCTGACGGTACACGCGCACAGCCTGGTTATGGCTCGCCAGATTGGTGGTGAAGGTATGCCCACCCTTGCCGTCGGCGACAAAATAGAGATAAGGCGTTTTAGCCGGATTGGCGGCCGCCTGCAACGAGGCCTCACCCGGCATGGCGATCGGCGTTGGCGGCAGGCCGGCGATCACATAGGTGTTGTAAGGCGTCGGCGTCTCCAGATCCTTGCGCGTGATGTTGCCATTATAGCTCTCGCCCATGCCGTAGATCACCGTCGGATCGGTCTGCAGACGCATGCCGAGACGCAAACGGTTGACGAACACCGACGCCACCTTGCTGCGCTCTTCCGGCACGGCGGTCTCTTTCTCGACGATCGATGCCATGGTCAGCAGCTCTTCCGGCGTTTTGTACGGCAGACTGGTGTCGCGGCCGTCCCAGGCGGCCTGCAGCGCTTTGTTCATGCGGACGTGGGCACGTTTGAGCAGCGCGATGTCGCTCATGCCGGCGGTATACTGGTAGGTATCCGGGTACAGCCGCCCTTCCGGGGTTTCTCCTGCAGCAATGCCGAGCGCGGCGGCGATCTCCGCGTCGCTTTTGCCCGCCAGAGTGTGTTTCAGGTATTTGGACTGCTGGAGCACCTGCTGCCAGTCACGCAGGCGTGAGCCTTCGATAAAGCGCGCGGTGAACTGCGCCTCTTTACCGCTGGCCAACAGTTTCAGCATCTGGCGCACCGTCATGCCCGGCGTGAACCGGTAGGTTCCGGCCTTGAACTCCGCCAGCTCCGGTTCCAGTTTCAGCAGCCACTGGAACCAGCGGCCGCTGCGCACCAGTTTATCGCGCACCAGTAACCCTTCCAGCGCCACCCGGCCGGTGCCGGCAGGCAGTTTGAAGATAGTCTCTTGCTGGATAGCCAGCGGCGTATCGGCAAAGCGTTCGATCTTCTGGTAGCCCCAAAACAGCAGCGCCAATGCCAGAACAACAATAACAGACAGGACCTTCAGCTTTCTTTTCTTCATCAATCAGCCATGGTTAACAGTGTGGACGCAAAAAATCATACAGCTGGCGCGAATGATAACGCCATGATTGAGCAACGTTTACCGGCAGCAGCGGCATCAGCGCGTTGCTCACCAGGACTTCGTCGGCATCGGCCAGCGTCTCCAGCGGCTCGCTGACGCAGTGCAGACGGTATTCCGATCCCGCCAGCAGCGCGATCACCCGTCGCCGCATCAGGCCCGCGACGCCCGCCTGGCTCAGGTCCGGGGTAAACACCGCTTTTCCCTTACGCCAGAACAAATTAGCCGCACAGCATTCCACCAGCATACCGGCAGTGTCAAGCACCAGCGCCTCGTCGGCGGCCGTCTGGTCAAGATGCGCGCGGATCAGCACCTGCTCCAGGCGGTTCAAATGCTTCAACCCCGCCAGCAGCGGATTGCGCGCCAGCGCCACCGGGCTGAGCGCAAGCGTGATGCCCTGCTCGCGCCACTGCAAATAGTGCGCAGGGTAGCTGCTGCGGGCGACGATGCGCGTCGGGTTTTCGCACCCCGTCGGGCTGTAGCCTCGTCCACCGCTGCCGCGCGTCAGTATCGCTTTGACCACGCCGAGCGAAATTGATTCTGCCGCCTGCGCCATCTCGCGCTCGAAAGCCGGCCAATCGGTGGCGGGCAGCATCAGCCGTTGGGCCGCCTGCTGCAGCCGCTCCAGATGCCAGGGCAGCAGCTCGATTTTACCGTCGATAACCCGGGCGGTAGTAAAGCAGCCGTCGCCGAACTGCAGACCACGATCGCTCGGCGCCAGCGCATCGTGGCGTTGTCCGTTAATCCAGTACATGCTTCCTCCTGTTGCCGGGTAATTTCATTACGTCCGCAGAATAGCAGGCGGCGAGGCAATACGCAGCCCTGCTGACGGCCGGACGCCAGGCGTAAAAAAGCCCGGTTAAAAAACCGGGCTTTTCATCAGCGAACAATCGCGCGAGTTACACTCGGCGGAAGATCAGCGAGCCGTTGGTGCCGCCGAAGCCGAAGGAGTTACACAGGGTGTACTCCATATCGCTGACCTGGCGCGCTTCGTGAGGCACGAAGTCCAGATCGCAACCTTCATCCGGGTTATCCAGGTTGATGGTCGGCGGTACCGCCTGATCGCGCAGCGCCAGCACGGTAAAGATGGACTCGATCGCGCCCGCCGCACCCAACAGGTGGCCGGTCATCGATTTGGTCGAGCTCACCAGCACGCGCTGGGCATCAGCGCCGAACACAGATTTCACCGCCTGCGCTTCCGCCTGGTCGCCCGCCGGCGTAGAGGTGCCGTGTGCGTTGATGTAACCGATTTGTGACGGGGTCACACCGGCGTCAAGCAGGGCATTTTCCATCGCCAACGCAGCGCCAGCGCCGTTTTCCGGTGGTGACGTCATGTGATAAGCATCGCTGCTCATCCCAAAGCCAACCACTTCGGCGTAGATTTTCGCGCCGCGTTTTTTCGCGTGTTCGTACTCTTCCAGCACCATCATGCCGGCGCCGTCGCCCAGCACGAAGCCGTCGCGGTCTTTATCCCACGGACGGCTCGCCGCCTGCGGGTTGTCATTACGGGTGGACAGGGCGCGCGCTGCGCCAAAGCCGCCGACGCCCAATGGGGTGCTGGCTTTCTCTGCCCCACCGGCCAGCATCACGTCCGCATCATTGTAAGCAATGATACGCGCGGCATGGCCGATGTTGTGTACACCTGAAGTACAGGCGGTGGCGATGGAAATGCTTGGGCCACGCATGCCATACATGATTGTCAGGTGACCTGCAATCATATTCACAATGGTGGAAGGCACGAAGAACGGACTGATTTTCCGTGGGCCACCGTTAACCAGTGAACTGTGGTTTTCTTCAATCAAACCCAGGCCGCCGATGCCGGAACCGATCGCGGCTCCAATGCGGCTGGCGTTAGCCTCGGTGATGTCCAGACCTGCATCCTGCATGGCTTGCATGCCGGCAGCGATACCGTACTGGATAAAGGCGTCCATCTTGCGCGCATCTTTGCGAGAGATGAAATCCTCAGAATTAAAATTCTTTACCAGGCCAGCAAACTTGGTCGCATAGGCAGTGGTATCGAAATGGTCGATCAGGCTGATGCCACTCTGACCGGCAAGAAGAGCGTTCCACGTGGACTCTACCGTATTGCCGACAGGAGACAACATGCCCAGTCCGGTCACAACTACTCGACGCTTAGACACGTTTGTCCTCCAGGGAGGGAAAAATATGACACTAGGGATAGAAAAAACTTAGGCGGTCGAACGACCGCCTAGATATGTTCTCTTACTGCTGGCTAGCGTTGATGAAATCAATAGCTGCCTGAACAGTAGTGATCTTCTCAGCTTCTTCGTCTGGAATCTCGGTGTCGAATTCTTCTTCCAGTGCCATTACCAGCTCAACGGTGTCAAGAGAATCAGCGCCCAGATCTTCAACGAAAGAAGCGTTGTTCAAAACTTCTTCCTGTTTAACACCCAGTTGCTCAACAATGATTTTCTTAACGCGTTCTTCGATAGTGCTCATACTCTTAAATTTCCTATCAAAACTCGCTTTCGCGATGGTTTTCGTAGTGTATAAAATGCTGAAAAAGATGCAACTAAATCCCGGCTGGTCAAACCACGATTTTACGCTATTTTGCGGTTTTTGCCTCAAATAACGCAAATGGTTTTCACATTTTTTAAATCATGTACATGCCGCCATTGACATGTAACGTTTCACCGGTGATATAGCCGGCCTCATCAGAGGCCAAAAATGCAACAGCGCTGGCGATTTCTTTAGCATCGCCCAGCCGGTTGGCTGGAACTGATGACAAAATGCCTGCGCGTTGATCATCTGTCAACGCCCGTGTCATGTCCGTCTCAATAAAGCCAGGTGCCACGACGTTGACCGTAATGCCACGAGAAGCAACTTCACGTGCCAAAGATTTGCTAAAACCAATCAGACCGGCTTTAGCCGCCGCGTAGTTCGCCTGCCCTGCGTTCCCCATAGTGCCGACAACGGAACCGATGGTGATGATACGGCCAAACCGCTTTTTCATCATAGCGCGCATTACCGCTTTTGACAGGCGGAATACGGAAGTCAGGTTAGTGTCGAGGATATCCTCCCACTCATCATCCTTCATACGCATCAGCAGGTTATCACGCGTAATGCCGGCATTATTCACTAAAATGTCGATTTCGCCAAATTCGGCGCGAATCGATGCCAGCACGCTGTCGATAGATTGCGCATCAACAACGTTCAACATAAACCCTTTGCCGTTTGCGCCCAGGTAGCCGCTGATCGCTTCAGCGCCGCTCTCGCTGGTCGCGGTGCCGATCACTTTGGCGCCGCGGGCCACAAACGTTTCTGCAATAGCTCGGCCAATACCGCGGCTCGCGCCGGTGACCAGAACGATTTTACCTTCGAAGCTCATCATTTTCCTCTTTATTGTTCAAGCGCCGCCGACAGGCTGGCGGTGTCGTTCACCGCCGCAGCCGTCAGGGTGTCAACAATACGTTTAGTGAGACCGGTCAGCACTTTGCCCGGCCCCACTTCCAGCAGCGACGTCACTCCCTGTGCTGCGATAAATTCTACGCTCTCGGTCCAACGCACCGGGCTGTACAGCTGACGCACCAGCGCACTGCGGATCGCTTCAGGATCGTTTTCGGTACGTACGTCGACGTTGTTCACCACCGGCACCTGCGGCGCGTTGAAGGTGATGTCCTGCAGAGCCACGGCCAACTTGTCGGCGGCCGGTTTCATCAGCGCGCAGTGCGAAGGCACGCTCACCGGCAGCGGCAGTGCACGTTTGGCGCCCGCCGCTTTACAGGCGGCGCCTGCACGTTCAACCGCTTCTTTATTGCCGGCGATAACCACCTGGCCCGGCGAGTTGAAGTTGACCGGAGAAACCACCTGTCCCTGCGCGGACTCTTCGCACGCCTTGGCGATCGCATCGTTGTCCAGGCCGATGATGGCGTACATAGCGCCGGTGCCTTCCGGCACCGCTTCCTGCATCAGCTTGCCGCGCAGCTCGACCAGGCGGATCGCCGCCTTGAAGTCCAGCACGCCGGCGCAGACCAGCGCCGAGTATTCGCCCAGGCTGTGGCCCGCCATCAATGCGGGCGCTTTACCGCCCTGCTGCTGCCACACGCGGAAAATCGCTACGGAAGCCGCCAGCAGGGCCGGTTGGGTCTGCCAGGTCTTGTTCAGCTCTTCCGCCGGGCCTTGCTGCACCAGCTGCCACAGATCGTAACCCAGCGCGGCAGAGGCCTCGCCGAAAGTCTCTTCGACGATCGGGAAATGTGCGGCCAATTCGGCCAGCATGCCAACGGCCTGCGACCCCTGGCCCGGGAAAACAAAAGCAAATTGCGTCATTTTTTATTCCTGTTCAAATCAGAAACGAACCAGCGCCGAGCCCCAGGTAAAGCCGCCGCCGAAGGCTTCCAGCAGCACCAGCTGGCCACGCTGAATTCGCCCGTCTCGCACGGCTTCGTCCAGTGCGGAAGGCACCGAGGCGGCAGAGGTGTTGCCGTGACGATCGAGCGTCACCACCACTTTGTCCATCCCCATGCCCAGTTTTTTCGCCGTTGCGCTGATGATGCGCAGGTTAGCCTGGTGCGGCACCAGCCAATCCAGCTCGCTGCGGTCCATGTTGTTGGCCTGCAACGTCTCATCGACGATGCGCGCCAGTTCGGTGACCGCAACCTTGAAGACTTCATTGCCCGCCATGGTGACATAGGCCGGCTTGTCTTGATTCTGACGATCCTTGTAAGGCAGCGTCAGCAGGCTGCCGTAGCTGCCGTCGGCATGCAGGTGGGTAGACAGAATGCCCTGCTCTTCAGAAGCCCCCAGCACCACTGCCCCTGCGCCATCGCCAAACAGAATGATGGTGCCGCGATCTTCAGGATCCAGCGTGCGCGACAAGACGTCCGCGCCGATAACCAGCGCATGTTTGACCGCGCCGTTTTTCACGTACTGATCGGCCACGCTGAGCGCATAAGTAAAGCCGGCGCAGGCCGCAGCCAGATCGAACGCCGCGCAGTCTTTGATGCCGAGCATTTGCTGCACCAGGCACGCCGCACTCGGGAACGCGTGAGTCGTCGTGGTGGTCGCCACGACGATAAGCCCAATGTCTTCTTTAGCCACACCTGCCATTTCCAGCGCTTTCTCAGCGGCCTGGAAGCTCATCGTCGCGACGGTTTCATCCGCAGCGGCGATGCGACGTTCGCGAATACCGGTACGCGTGACGATCCACTCGTCAGAGGTATCCACCATTTTTTCCAAATCAGCATTGGTGCGCACTTGTACGGGCAAATAACTCCCCGTACCGAGAATCTTTGTATACATGTACGATCAGTCACTCTTAGGTAATACAGCCTCAAGGCGCGCAGCAATCCTTTCCGGGACTTGCCGCTGCACCGCCTGCACAGCCTGTTCGATTGCGACTGCAAACGCGTGAGGGTTCGCAGCGCCGTGGCTCTTGACTACGGTGCTGCGCAATCCTAACAGACATGCGCCATTATACTGGTCGGGGTTCAGGTGGCCGAACCGCTTGACCACCCGTTTTTGCAACCAACGGCCCAACAATTTCAGCCACCAGGCTCGCTTGTTTCCATCGCCGGACGATTTCAGCAGCGATAAGAACACCCTGACCACCCCTTCCATGGTTTTCAGCGTGACGTTGCCCACGAAGCCGTCACAGACCAACACATCGGTCTTGCCGGTGAGCAGTTCGTTTCCTTCCAGGTAACCAATATAGTTGATTGCCGGAGTATTTTTTAGCACAGCGGCCGCTTCGCGGATATTATCCAGGCCTTTGGTCTCTTCTTCGCCGATATTCAGCAGCGCCACCCGCGGTTGCGCAATGCCGATCACCTCTTCCGCCATCACCGCGCCCATCACGGCAAACTGCACCAGCATGGTGCTGTCGCACTCGACGTTAGCGCCCAGATCCAGCACCACGGTTTTGCTGCGCTGCTGGTTCGGGATCACCGTCATCAGCGCCGGGCGCTCAATGCCCTCCAACGGCTTGACCAACAGCTTCGCCAATCCCATCAGCGCGCCGGTATTGCCGGCGCTGACGCAGCCCTGCGCGTTGCCGCTGCTGAGCTGTTCGAGCGCAATGCGCATCGACGTGCCGCGGCTGGCGCGTATCGCTTGTGAAGGTTTGGCGTCGCCGGCGATCACAGACTCGGCGGGCACGACTTGCAGACGCTCCAGAAGAACCGGATCGGCGTGGGCAAGCAAAGGGGAGATGGCGTCGGGATTACCGACCAGCAAGAGATGAAGCTGTAAATTAGAGGCCAGTGCCTGCAACGAAGCAGGCACTGTGACGCAGGGACCGAAGTCCCCGCCCATTGCATCTAACGCCAGGGTTAGACGAGTCAAGGTATCGCTACTTAGCCGATAACCTTGCGACCGCGGTAGAAACCGTCGGCAGTGATGTGGTGACGACGGTGAGTTTCACCGGATACTTTGTCTACAGACAGAGTAGTCGTGGTCAGAGCATCGTGAGAACGACGCATGCCACGCTTGGAACGGGTTGGTTTATTCTGTTGTACGGCCATGGACCTTACTCCTCAATTACTTACGCTTTAAACTGGCTAATACGGCAAACGGATTCGGTTTCTCCGCCTCGGGAGGCAGTTGGCCAAATACCATGTCCGCTTCGGACACTTCACAGTGTTCAGATTCATGTACCGGAACGACAGGCAGTGAAAGAATAATTTCGTCTTCAATCATTGCCAACAGATCGACTTCGCCAAACTCGTCAACTTCGATCGGTTCGTACGCTTCCGGTAATGCCTCAGCCTGCTCATCATTGACGACCGGGCTAAAACAATATGTTGTGTGAACCTGATGTTCGAACGGGACTCCACAGCGTTGGCACATCAACGTTACCGTGACGTCCGCATGCCCTGTTATCACCGCGAGGCGTTGATTGTCGATATTAAACGACAACGACACCTCAACATCACTGTCCACACTGACCACGGAGTCGGCAACACGAGTAACCTGCTCAGGCGCATAGACACCAGCATAGTCCAGGCGTTTCTGAGCGGTACGTACCGCATCAATGGTCAAGGGTAATTTTACCTTTTGCATAGGGCGCGCATATTAACTTTGTAACGACATAGAGTCAAAGAAAAAGGCCGTAAAACGGCTCCTTTCACCAATATTCGCTTCCACAGCGGCCGACAGTTTAAAATGCCGTACCCATTTACGCTACGGTTTGCGAAAAAAATTATGCAGAGATTGCTTTTAGCCTCCACCTCCCCCTATCGAAAAATGCTGCTGGAGAAACTGCAGCTGCCGTTCGACTGCGCCGCGCCGGAGGTGGATGAAACCCCGCTACCGGGCGAAGGCGCGGAAGCACTGGTGCTGCGCCTGGCGGCAGCGAAGGCTCAGGCGCTGGCCCTCGCCTACCCCGAGCATCTGATCATCGGTTCCGATCAGGTCTGCGTGATCGATGGCAGCATCACCGGCAAGCCCCATACCGAGGAAAACGCCCGCGCGCAGCTGCGCCAGGCAAGCGGCCAGGCCGTGACCTTCTATACCGGCCTGGCGCTGTACAACGGCCGCAGCAAGCAGCTGCAGGCCCTGTGCGAGCCTTTCCACGTGCATTTTCGCGCGCTGAGCGAAGCGGAGATCGCCGCCTATGTGCGTCTGGAGCAACCGCTGAATTGCGCGGGCAGTTTCAAGAGCGAGGGGTTGGGGATCGCGTTGTTCGACAGGCTGGAAGGCCGGGATCCGAACGCCCTGGTCGGCCTGCCGTTGATCGCGCTGTTGGAGATGTTGCGGGCTGAAGGCATCAACCCGCTGGTGTGACGCGGATTATTTGGCGGCCTGTCGGCGCAGCACTTGCAGGCAATGACGCAGTTCTTCGTCCATCGGCGCTTCGATACGCATCGTTTCGCCGGTGGCCGGATGCTCGAAGCGCAGCGCCGCGGCGTGCAGGAACAGACGCTTCAGGCCGGTACCCGCCAGTTGACGATCGAACTCGCGGTCGCCATAGCGATCGTCAAAGGCGATCGGATGCCCGGCATGCAGGGTGTGCACGCGGATCTGGTGGGTACGCCCGGTGATTGGGCTGGCCTTCACCAGGGTGGCGAATTCGTAACGCTCCTCCACCTTGAAGCGGGTTTCCGAAGGTTTGCCTTCGCTGTTGACGCGCACGATACGTTCGCCGCTTTGCAGAATGTTTTTCAGCAGCGGCGCCTGTACGGCCTTGCAATGGGACTGCCACTGGCCGCGCACCAGCGCCAGATAATCCTTCTGCATGCCCTTCAGCCGCAGTTGCTCATGTAGCGAACGCAGCGCGGAACGCTTCTTGGCAACCAACAGCACGCCGGAGGTATCGCGATCGAGCCGATGCACCAGCTCCAGGAAACGGGCCTCAGGGCGCAGCGCCCGCAGCCCTTCAATCACGCCGAAGCTGAGGCCGCTGCCGCCGTGCACCGCGGTGCCGGAAGGCTTGTTGAGGATCAGCAGGTGGTCATCTTCATACAGAATGCAGTCGGCCAGCGCCGCCACCTTATCCAGCTTCGCCGACACCGGCGCCTCTTCGCGCTCGGCCACGCGCACCGGCGGCACGCGCACCACGTCGCCGGTCGCCAATTTGTATTCGACCTTGATGCGCCCTTTATTAACCCGCACCTCGCCTTTGCGCACGATGCGATAAATCATGCTCTTCGGCACGCCTTTCAGGCGAGCGAGCAGAAAGTTGTCGATTCTCTGACCGGCTTCGTCGTCGGAAATCGTGATGAATTGTACTGCTGGATTGTTCGTTTTCATGGTGCGGGATTCTAAATAGAGCGCGTGAATAGCGCCACATCTTTTTCTGTGCTTAACTGTCTCTCTGACGGCGGGCGAAACCCCAGCGGACAATAAGGCAGCAAGCCGATTTGAACGTTTGCGATTTCTTCCGCAGTTAAGGAAAAGTCACCTTGCTATAACGGCATCAGCAGTGGAATAATGCAGTCACTTTCCGCGTTGATTCTCGTTAAACAGGGAAAACGGTGGAATTATAAAATTTGTCTGATCGCGCAAAAACGCAGCAATGGCGTAAGACGTAATGCGAAATCAAACAATTAGCGGGCTGCGGGTTGCAGCTTGGCCGGCAAATGGAATCAGATCTGTCGACGTAAATCAGAGGCTATTCCCCTAGTAAAAGTGCTGTCTTTCACAAAGAAAAGCAGGCTTACCGAGATAATGCGCCCCTATGCAGGCGACAACCGTGAGGTTGACGGCTTTGCGAGAAGACACGGGGCTTTCGGTTTAACTCCGGCCATGAGGTTATTTTGCCCGCAGCTTTGTCGATAATGTAAAAATAACGAGTAAGTTAAGATGAAAAGAATGTTGATTAACGCAACTCAGCAGGAAGAGTTGCGTGTTGCCCTCGTAGATGGACAGCGGCTGTATGATTTGGATATCGAAAGTCCGGGTCATGAGCAGAAAAAAGCGAATATTTACAAAGGCAAAATCACCCGCATTGAACCAAGTCTTGAAGCAGCGTTCGTGGACTACGGCGCAGAACGACATGGTTTCCTCCCTCTTAAAGAAATCGCCCGCGAATACTTCCCTAGCAATTACTCTTCCCATGGCCGCCCGAACATCAAAGATGTGCTGCGCGAAGGCCAGGAAGTCATCGTTCAGGTAGACAAAGAAGAACGTGGCAACAAAGGCGCCGCCTTGACCACCTTCATCAGCCTGGCGGGCAGCTATCTGGTGCTGATGCCGAACAACCCGCGCGCCGGCGGTATTTCTCGCCGCATCGAGGGTGACGATCGCACCGAGCTGAAAGAAGCGCTCTCTTCGCTGCAACTGCCGGACGGCATGGGCCTGATCGTTCGCACCGCGGGCGTAGGCAAATCCGCCGACGCGCTGCAGTGGGATCTCTCCTTCCGCCTGAAGCACTGGGAAGCGATTAAAAAAGCCGCCGAAGGACGCCCTGCACCGTTCCTGATCCACCAGGAAAGCAACGTTATCGTGCGCGCCTTCCGCGATTATCTGCGCCCGGACATCGGCGAAATCCTGATCGACAACCCGAAAATTCTCGACCTGGCCAAAGAGCACATCGCCGCGCTGGGCCGCCCGGATTTCAGCAGCAAAATCAAACTGTACAGCGGTGAAATTCCTCTGTTCAGCCACTATCAGATCGAATCGCAGATCGAATCCGCCTTCCAGCGCGAAGTGCGCCTGCCGTCCGGCGGCTCGATCGTCATCGACAGCACCGAAGCGCTGACCGCCATCGACATCAACTCCGCGCGCGCAACCCGCGGCGGCGACATCGAAGAGACGGCGTTCAACACCAACCTGGAAGCGGCGGACGAAATCGCTCGCCAGCTTCGCCTGCGCGATCTCGGCGGCCTGATCGTCATCGACTTCATCGACATGACGCCGGTACGCCACCAACGCGAAGTGGAAAACCGCTTGCGCGACGCCGTGCGTCAAGACCGCGCGCGCATCCAAATCGGCCGCATCTCCCGTTTCGGCCTGCTGGAAATGTCGCGTCAGCGCCTCAGCCCGTCGCTGGGTGAATCCAGCCACCACGTGTGCCCACGCTGTAACGGCACCGGCACCATCCGCGACAACGAATCGCTGGCGCTGTCCATCCTGCGCCTGATCGAAGAAGAAGCGCTGAAGGAAAACACCAAAGAAGTTCACGCTATCGTACCGGTTCAGGTCGCTTCGTACCTGCTGAACGAAAAGCGTGAATCCGTCAGCGCGATCGAAAAACGTCAGGGTGGCGTAAAAGCCGTCATCGTGCCGAACGATGAAATGCAAACCCCGCACTACTCGGTGCTGCGCGTACGCAAGGGCGAGGAAACCTCTACCCTCAGCTACCTGCTGCCGAAACTGCACGAAGAAGACATGGAGCGTCCGCTGGAAGATGCGCCGATGGAACGCAAGCGTCCGGAGCAACCGGCCCTGGCTTCCTTCTCCCTGTCCGCCGATGTGCCGCCGCCGGCTGAAGAACCCGTCGCCGTTGCCAAACCTGTCGCTGCAGCCGCCAAGGCTAAAGCCGCAGCGCCGGCCGCCGCCAAGCCGGGCTTCCTGGGCCGCCTGTTCGGTGGTTTGAAGAGCCTGTTCGCCGGTGAAGAACAACCTGCCGTCGAAGAAGCCAAACCGGCCGAAACGCCGAAGGCGGAAGGCAACGGTGAAAACCGTCGTCAGGATCGTCGCGGTCAGCGCCGTCAAGGCACCGGCCGTAAAGAGCGCGGTGAGCGTAGCGACCGTGGCGATCGTCCGGAACGCGGCGAACGTAAAGAGCGCGGTGAAGGCCGTGACAATCGCGAACGCGACAACCGTGAACCGCGTGAGAACCGTGAAGGCCGTGAATCGCGTGAATCCCGCGATGAGCAGCGCCGTAACCGCCGCAACCAGCAGCAGAACGCGCCGGTAGCGGAGGAAACTGCCTCGGAAGAAAGCGCTAAAGCGCCGCGCGAAGATCAGCAGCAGCGCCGTGAACAGCGTGCTGAACGCCAGCGTCGTCGTCAGGAAGAGAAACGTCAGGCTCAGCAGGAAGTGAAAGCGCTGGAAAGCGTTGACGCGGTCGAGAGCACCGACGAAGAGCAGGAAGAACGCCAGCAGCAGAACATGCAGCGCCGTCAGCGCCGCCCTCTGACGCAGAAAGTGCGCATCCTGTCCGCGGAAGAAGAGCTGCAGCGCGCAGCGGAAGAGCTGTTGGCGCCGAAAGCGCCGGTAGCGAAAGCCGAAGATGCGCAACCAACCGCCGACGACAGCGTGAAGCTGCTGCCGGAAACCGTTGCCGCTCAGGCGGAAGACGATGCCCAGGGCGAAAACCGCGGCAACGGCGAAGGCATGCCGCGTCGTTCCCGCCGTTCACCGCGTCACCTGCGCGTCAGCGGCCAGCGTCGCCGTCGTTACCGCGACGAGCGTTACCCACTGCAATCCCCAATGCCGTTGGTGGGCGCGTTCGCTTCCCCGGAAATGGCATCAGGCAAAGTCTGGGTCAGCTACCCGGTCGCTCAGGTTGAAGAAGCCGAAGTGCAAACCGAAGCCGTAGAGCAGGCGCCGGTTTTCGCCGCAGCGGTTGAACAGCACAGTGTTGCCGTGGAAGAAACTCAGGCCGCGGCCAGCGTCAACGAACCGGCACCAGAAGCCGCCGTTGAAACTGCCGCCGTCACCGTAACGGAAGAAGCGGCAGTCGTAGCGCCGGTTGTTGCCACCCCGGCCGAGGAAACCCCGGCGCCGGTGGAAACCGCCCCGGCAACGGTTGCGGTTGAAGAACCGAAAGCGGAAGAGACTGCCCCTGCAGTGGAAGCTGATCCGGTAGCTGAAACCGTAGCGGCAGAGCCAGTGGTTGAAGCTAAGCCAGCGGAAGACGAGCCTGTGGTCGAAACTGCACCGGTAGAAGCCGCGCCGGCGGAAGAAGCGCCAGTGGTAGAAGCCGCACCTGCAGCGGCAGCCGCTCCGGTAGAAAAAGCGCCGGAACCAACGGCCGCCGAGCCTGCGCCTGCGGTTGCTCAGCAGCCGGCGCCGGTGAAAGCCGTGCAGGACGCGCTGTACAAACACATCGCCACTGCGCCGATGACCAAAGCGCCTGCGCCGATCTACGTGCCGGAAGAACGCAAGCACAGCGACTGGCAGCGCCCTTCCTTCAACTTTGAAGGCAAAGGTTCAGCCGGTGGTCACTCGGCAGTGAGCCAGGCCACCGCGCCGGCCACCAAGCCGCAGCCGGTTAACGAATAAGTTAATCTACACACCTGAAAAAAAACCCGCCGACGGCGGGTTTTTTCTTGCCTGCAAAAAGCTCAGGCGATCTTTTTCAGTTTTTTGATGTCCAGAACATCCAACTTGCCGTCAAGTCGACTGACGAACTGCTGAAAATGCGCCGTCTCATTATGCTTATCCAGCGCTTCGCTGCTGGCCCAACGCTCAAAGAACACGAAGGTGCCCGGTTTTTCCAGATCGCGATGCAAATCATATTGCAGGTTGCCCAGCTCCTGGCGGCTCGGCTCGAGAATGTCGTGCACCGCTTCACTGACTGCGGCCTCAAATCCCGCTTTCGCTTGCAGGGTGGCGATAACGCGTACTTCCATTGTTTTCTCCCTTTCCACTTGATGAAAGTCGACGCTATTGGCGTCGGCATCGTTGAAATCCTTGTCACTATGCGCCTGCTGCGCCGTTGATTTCAACTTGTCGCCAACAAACAGATGCATCTGCGGCACTTTCCGCTTATCCTTACACCCCGGCGTGAATAAACCCATTATTCGCTTTTCATTAGACGTATTTGACCGCCGGAGCCTAGCTAGATGACCGCACAACCTCAAGTTCTGAAAATCCGCCGCCCAGACGACTGGCATATCCACCTGCGTGACGATGAGATGCTGAAAACGGTGGTGCCCTATACCAGCCAGGTATTTGGCCGGGCGATCGTGATGCCGAACCTGGTTCCGCCCGTGACGACCGTGGCCGCCGCGCGCGCCTACCGCGATCGGATTCTGGCGGCGGTGCCGCAGGGTCACAACTTCACTCCGCTGATGACCTGTTACCTGACCAACTCTCTGGCGGCCAGTGAACTGGTCAGCGGTTTCGAGCAAGGGGTGTTTACCGCCGCCAAGCTGTATCCGGCCAACGCCACCACCAACTCCAGCCACGGCGTCAGCGACGTGACCGGCATTTACCCGCTGTTCGAGCAAATGCAAAAAATCGGCATGCCGCTGCTGATCCACGGTGAAGTGACCGATCCTGCCGTCGATATTTTCGACCGCGAGGCGCGCTTTATCGAACAGGTGATGGAGCCTATCCGCCGTCACTTCCCGGAACTGAAAATCGTCTTCGAACACATCACCACCAAAGAAGCGGCGCAGTACGTGCAGGCAGGCAACCGTTTCCTCGGCGCCACCATCACCCCGCAGCACCTGATGTTCAACCGCAACCACATGCTGGTCGGCGGCATTCGCCCACACCTGTTCTGCCTGCCGATCCTCAAGCGCAACGTCCATCAGGAAGCGCTGCGTCAGGCGGTGGCCAGCGGCTCGGACCGTTTCTTCCTCGGCACCGACTCGGCGCCGCACCTCAAGCATCGCAAAGAGTCCAGCTGCGGCTGCGCCGGCTGCTTCAATGCGCCGAATGCGATCCCGGCTTACGCTGCCGTCTTCGAACAGCTCGGCGCGCTGGAGCACTTCGAGGCCTTCTGCTCGCTCAACGGCCCACGCTTCTATGGCCTGCCGCTCAACGAAGACTTCATCGAACTGCAGCGCGTGCCGACCACCCAGCCGGAAGAGATCGCCCTGGGCAATGAATCCGTGATCCCATTCCTGGCCGGCGAAACCCTGAACTGGTCGCTGAAAGGCTGATATTTTTGCTTCGCCCTCTTGCCCTCGCTTACGGTTAACTGTATAAATAAACAGTAAATCGCTTCGGGGGCAATTATGCGTGTTGAAGTCACTATAGATAAAACCCGGCCGCTGCCGTCGGGCGCCATTGAGGCGCTGACCGGCGAGCTGGGCAAACGGGTCAATCGCCAGTTTCCAGACGCCGTCGTGCACGTCCGTTATGCCGGCGCCAACGGGCTCTCCGTGCTAGGGGGCGCCAAAACCGACCGGGATCTGATTGAGGAAATCCTTCAGGAAACCTGGGAAAGCGCGGACGAATGGTTCAGCGCAGAATAACACTGCAATGCTGTTTTTGCCGGGGGTCGCTCTCCGGCTTTTTTGTTTCTGGCGCCCTGCCCATTCATCGCTTACCCTTACTCTGGAACCAAATCCGCCTCAGCGCTGTATTTAACGCAAAGGAGTAAGCATGGCCCCGGACAAGGTGAAATCCGAAGACGCAATGACGTTTGGCGAATTGCTGGCGCTGATTGCCGATCAGAAAAGACGTTTGAACGTACTGGAAGTGGCCTTCTCTTACCTGGCCTTCAGCCTGGATGACAAAGCCAACCAACGGCTGATCCACAGCCTGAGGATGGAATCGCAAAGCCAGAATCGCGACGCCGAAACGCAGAAACATTTCGCGCACTTGGCTGAAGAACTGGAAAAATGCCTGCACGGCTCCGCCCCACCCACCGGCGGCGCGGAATAACGCCACAGGCTTTACTCATCGCGCGTTCGCACCCAAATTTGTAGAATAATTGTTCAAATAAATATTTATTTTGCAATTTTAGGTGACAACCCCTCCACCGATGAAAGCGGATGCGTATACTGTAATTGCTCTCATGATGATGAGCCGCATTGATCCTCGTTAGTCACTCACGGTAGTTACTACTCAATAAGGGGTCTTTATGGACAGAAATGATGAAGTAATTCAGACGCACCCGCTTGTCGGTTGGGATATCAGTACTGTCGACGTTTACGACGCCATGATGATACGCCTTCATTACCTGTCTTCACTAGACCAAACGCCCGAAGAAGCCCAAGTAGACCGAACGCTTTGGCTGACCACAGATGTCGCCCGTCAATTAATCAATATCTTAGAGGCCGGCATCGCCAAGATTGAAGCTACGGATTACCAGGATCTTGATCGCAGAAAACATTGATTCATCGTCTCCTACCCCCTAAGGCGCCGCGATCTTTCCCGGCGCCTTTTCTTCGCCTTTCGCCGTTCAATCAGTGCATTGCGTCCGCCAACCTTTTATCATGGGGGCATAAGAAATCGCTATCAGAGAGGGTTGGCACGTGGAATATGATTTGATTGTGGTGGGCAGCGGTTCCGTCGGCGCGGCGGCAGGCTATTATGCCACGCGGGCCGGCTTGAAAGTGCTGATGATCGACAGCGCTATCCCTCCGCACCGAAACGGCAGCCATCACGGCGATACCCGCATTATCCGTCACGCTTACGGCGAAGGCGAAAAGTACGTGCCGCTGGTGCTGCGCGCGCAGGCGCTGTGGAATGCGCTGATTCAACAATCCGGCGAGGAACTGTTCCAGTCGTGCGGCGTGCTCAACCTGGGGCCACAGCACTCCGAATTCATTCGCAATGCGCAGCTCAGCGCGCAAAAATTCCGCCTGAACGCGCAAACCCTCAGCGCCGAACAGATCAATCAGCGCTGGCCGGAATTCCGAGCACCGGAAGGTTATGTCGGCGTATTCGAGCCAGACGCGGGGTTCCTGCGCGCCGAGCTGGCGATAACCAGCCTGATCAAGCTGGCGAAAGAAGCCGGCTGCAGCCAGCTGTTCAACTGCCCGGTCAACGCGGTAGAACCCATCGATGGCGGCGTTGAGGTCATCACCGGCGAAGGGCGTTTCACGGCGCGAAAAGCGGTGATCACCGCCGGCACCTGGGTCAAAGCGCTGTTTCCGCAACTGCCGATCGCACCGCTGCGCAAAGTCTTCTCCTGGCATCAGGCAGATGGCCGCTACAGCGTGAACAATCGTTTCCCTGCCTTTACCGTCGAAGCGCAAGACGGCACGCACTATTACGGTTTTCCGGCGGATAACGACGGCCTGAAAGTGGGCAAACACGACGGCGGCCAGCCGATGGATGCCCCCGAGCAGCGCAAACCCTTCGGCAGCTACGCCAGCGACGGCACGGAAGTTTTCTCCTTCCTGCGGCAATTTTTGCCGGGTGTAGGCGTATGTTTACACGGCGAAGCCTGCAGCTATGATATGAGCCCCGACGAAGACTTTATTATCGATACCCTGCCGGATTGCGATCGCCTGATGGTCATCAGCGGATTGAGCGGCCACGGCTTCAAGTTCGCCAGCGCTCTGGGCGAGATCGCCGCGCTGTTCGCGCAGGACAAAGCGCCGCCGGTTGACGTCTCAAGCTTTGGTCTGAAACGATTTAGCTGAGCGAAGGATTTCGCTGTCCAAGTCCCCCTCAGGCACTGGACAGCGAAATTTGGCGGTTACAATTTGTTAACCTGCTAACTCTTTTAAATACCAAGTAAAAATCCTGATAACGGAAATTTCTTATATTCAGCAGTTGAATTTCCGAATTGAACACTTGCAGTGTAAGTCCTATTTTACAGAAGATATGCTCCATCGGCTTTCAACAAGGACGTCACCATGAAACTACTTGTCGTGGACGAATGCTGCTTCACCCGGGTCGGTATAGCCAGCTACTTTGCTGATAGTGGGATCACGACGATCAAGTGCTGCCACAGCATTGAATACGCTACATCGCTGTTGGCCAGCTTTCAGCCGAGCCACATTCTGGTGAACCTCAGCAACCAATGCCGCTATAACGAAGCGGATGCGCAACTGCAGGCCTTTATGGAAGCCAGCCAGTCCGCCTTGCTGTTTATCTATCTCGATACACCTTACCCTTACAGCGAAGCGCCAATGCGCATCGCCGATAACGCTTTTCTGTTCAATAAAAGCATTCTGCCGCTCACCTTACGCACGCTGCGCGAGAATCCGCTGGCGCTGGCCGATGACGGCGAAGAGCGTTCCCTGTTCAGCCCGCAGGAGCTGACGGTCATGAAGCACTGGATGGCGGAAGTGCCGAACTACCGCATCGCCCGTAAACTGCAGATCAGTTCGCATACCGTTTATGTGCATAAGCGGCATATCACGGAGAAGATTAACGCCCGTAACCGGCTGGAGTTTTATTCGCTGTACAACATCCTGCGATATTTTTATCCGCCCGATGCCCCCGCAGTGCGCATGGCGGGCTGAACGACAGGGTGTCAGCCGCGCCAAATGCGTTAGCGTCGCGTTATTCCGCCTGGCGTTCCGCCGCCCTTTCGTCGCGGCCATCGCCCAGAATTACCGCTATTTTCCTGCCGTTTTCACTGGCTTCCAGCGCGATGCGCGCAATGATGGTGAGCGGCACCGACAGCAGCATCCCCACCGGCCCCAGCAACCACCCCCAGAAAATCAGCGAGAGAAAGACCACCAGCGTCGACAGGCCAAGACCGCGCCCCATCACCCGCGGTTCGAGGATATTGCCAATCACCAGGTTGATCAGTACAAAGCCGCCGGCCACCACCAATGCATCGCCAAAGCCGTTAAATAACAGCGCGGTGATCAACGGTGGAACGGCGGCGATCACCGAACCGATATTGGGAATAAAATTGAGCAGGAAAGCCAGCAGCCCCCAGATAAAGGCAAAACGCACGTCGATAATCGCCAAAAAGATCCAGACAATCATGCCGGTCGCCAGGCTAATCGCCGTTTTGATCACCAGATAGTGCGTCACCCCCTGCACTGCCCGCTGCAGGTTGGCAATGCCCTGGGTCGGCCTGCTCAATACCTGGCGCAGCTTCGCCGGCAGCAGCTGCACCTCAAACAGCATAAAGACCACCGTCATCAGCAGCAGGAAAATATTGGTCATCGCGCCGGAGAGGTGGCTCAGCAGGCGCGTCACCAGATTCATCGTGGCGCTGGGATCAATATAATGCACGATCGCCTCCGCCGAGATGACGATATTGAAGCGATCCGCATAGCGCTGCAGCTCATGCATTTTTTCCGTCATCATGCCGCGATACTGCGGCAGCGAACGGGCAAACTCATTCAGCGATGCCCCCATCATGCCGATAAACATCACCAGTACGATCACCACCAGCGTCACTAACAGCATCACGCCCAGCATACGCGGCACCCGCCAGCGTTCCAGACGGGCAACCAACGGGTTTAGCACGATGGTTAAAAATACCGCCAGCAAAAACGGCACCACAATTTCCGAGGACATTTTAATCCCGGCAAGGATCACCACGATCGTCGCCAGCATAATCGCCAGCCGCAGCGGGCGATCGATGAATAGATTTCGGCTCAAGATAACATCCTTTTTTCCCGATAATAGGCAAACTAATGAAACAGTTATTTTAACAAACTCTGCCGCAGGACTGTGGGTTAATCATCAGTTTTTATAACTCATCCGCGTGGAAAATCAGCAGATGCCGGCCGGTGACGACCATCCTTTTCCGGTCAACAAGACGCATTGCCGAACGCTGGCGACCGGATTTACGCAACATGACAAAAATTGACAGTAAAATAGAAATTCGTTTTATTTCAATTTACAACGTAGGCCATGGCCGTCTTTTTCCCTTATCTCTTCAACGATTACTTTGATTAATTTTTCCGATCTTGTGCAAATCCACTGACTAATATTATTAAGTCGCAACATAGTTAAATTTATTATTGATTTTATGTTTTTTCCTGTTAATTATTGCAATCGGCAATAAGGAATTAAGGAAGTCCGATGCTTTGGAAAAATACCCCCGACCGTTTCGGTCATCTGTTTATCTTGATCCACTGGCTGGTCGCCCTTGTGGTGTACGGCATGTTTGCGCTTGGCCTATGGATGGTCACGCTGGGCTATTACGACGTGTGGTATCACCAGGCGCCGGAGATCCATAAGAGTATCGGCGTGCTGCTGTTTATCGTTATGGTGGTGCGCGTCATCTGGCGCCTGATCTCTCCGCCGCCGAAACCGCTGGCCAGCTATTCCCGCGTTACCCGCGTCGGCGCCGTGCTGGCGCACCTGGCGCTGTATGTCATTCTGTTCGCTATTCTGATCAGCGGCTATCTGATTTCTACCGCCGACGGTCAGGCGATCAGCGTGTTCGGCTGGTTCGAGGTTCCCGCCAGCGTCACCGGCATGGGCGCTCAGGCCGATACCGCCGGGACGATTCACCTTTATCTGGCCTGGAGCGTCGTCGTGCTGTCGGTACTGCACGCTTTGGCCGCACTTAAGCATCACT
The DNA here is from genome assembly GCA_026979955.1 of Megalurothrips usitatus. Taxonomy (NCBI): domain Eukaryota; kingdom Metazoa; phylum Arthropoda; class Insecta; order Thysanoptera; family Thripidae; genus Megalurothrips; species Megalurothrips usitatus. The sequence goes on from JAPTSV010000044.1 coordinate 93,093, forward strand.
TTGTGGATCGTGATGTCACTTTGAAACGGATGCTGGGTCGCAGCGCCGATTAACCTACTTGGAATAATGGAGATAACCATGTTGAAAAAGACCGTATTAGGCCTGACCGCAGGCGCTCTGCTGCTGAGCGCCGGTTCCGCGCTGGCCGCCAACTACAAAATCGACAAGCAGGGGCAGCACGCCTTTATTGAGTTCCGCATCCAGCACCTTGGCTACAGCTGGCTGTACGGCAGCTTCAAGGATTTTGACGGCGGCTTTACGTTCGATGAGAAAGATCCGTCCAAGGATAAGGTCAACGTCACCATCAACACCGCCAGCGTCGACACTAACCACGCGGAGCGTGACAAGCACCTGCGCAGCGCCGAATTCCTCAACGTGGAAAAGAACAAGCAGGCGAAGTTTGAATCCACCGAAGTGAAAAAAGACGGTGACGGCTACGCCGTGGTCGGCAACCTGACGCTCAACGGCGTCACCAAGCCGGTTACGCTGGACGCCAAGCTGATTGGCCAGGGCAATGACCCATGGGGCGGCTACCGTGCCGGCTTTGAAGCCAACGGTAAAATCAAGCTGAAAGACTTCGGCATCACCACCGATCTCGGCCCGGCCTCACAAGAGGTTGAGCTGATCATCTCCGTCGAAGGCGTACGTGAGAAGTAACTAACAACAAGGGCGCGGTTCTGCCGCGCCCTTGTGTCATCATCGCCCTTCGGCAACGATTATTTATCTTCCGGATCCGGAATATGCATGGTGGTCTGCAACAGCCCTTTTGACTTGTTGAAGATCTTCACGCCGTTCTCCCGCCCGGCGCGACGCGCGCGCTGCTCTTCGCGCGGCAGTTTCAGCTCTTCACGACAGATTTCGCTGCAGCAGCCTTCAAACTTGGCGGCGCAGCTCGGGCACTGAATAAACAGCAGGTGGCAGCCGTCATTCTTGCAGTTGGTATGGCTGTCGCACGGTGCGCCGCACTGGTGGCAGTGGGCGATAACATCGTCCGAAATCCGCTCGCCCATCCGCTCGTCAAACACGAAGTTCTTGCCGATAAACTTCAGCGGCAGCCCCTGCTCTTTAGCACGACGGGTATATTCAATAATGCCGCCTTCCACGTGATAAATGTTTTTGAAGCCGTTATGCAGCATGTAAGCGCTGGCCTTTTCACAGCGGATGCCACCGGTGCAGTACATGACAATATTCTTGTCTTTCTGATCCTGCAGCATTTCCACCGCCATCGGCAGCTGGTCGCGGAAGGTGTCGGAAGGCACTTCAATGGCGTTTTCAAAATGCCCCACTTCGTACTCATAGTGGTTGCGCATATCGACAAACAGCGTGTTCGGATCGTCGATCATGGCATTGACCCGATCGGCCTTCAGATACTCGCCCACGTTAGAAGGATCGAAGCTGTCATCGTCGATACCGTCGGCGACAATACGCTCGCGCACCTTAAGGCGCAGCACCCAGAAGGACTTACCGTCATCTTCCAGCGCGATGTTCAAACGCACCTGATCCAGCGCCGGGTGTGAGGCAAACAGCGCCGTTTTAAACGCCTCAAAATGGCTCTGCGGCACGCTGATCTGCGCGTTGATGCCCTCTTTCGCCACATAAATACGGCCGAACACCTTCAGTTTTTCAAACTGAATATACAGGCTGTCGCGAAAGGCTTTAGGATCGTCGATGGTGAAGTATTTATAAAAAGAAACCGTGGTGCGCGGCTCGGTTTCAGCCAGCATGCGCGCCTTCAGTTCCTCATTGGAGATTCGGTTATGTAACACTGGCATGGTGTACGTTCCTGTTCTTTCTGAGGTAAATAATCGCCGCGCGCCGCCCCCGGAACGGCGCGCGGCGCACATCATACCTGAAAATATCAGGCAGCACATCATGAACTGCCCGCCCAGCCTGACGGCTGCTAAACTTGATGCAGTTCACACATCCACCTACGGATAGTGCCGGCACCCGATGCCATGTACCGCGAAAAGAGGATATCAATGAGCCAGCTATTCAAACCGATTTCCCTGGGGAAACTCACCCTGCCGAACCGCATTATTATCGCTCCGATGTGCCAGTATTCCGCCCAAGAGGGGGCGGCGACGCCTTGGCATACCATGCACCTGGGCAGCCTGGCGATGTCCGGCGCCGGCCTGCTGATTGTCGAGGCGACGGCGGTATCGCCGGAAGGACGCATCTCGCCGCAGGATCTGGGGTTGTGGGACGATACCACCGAACAGGCGCTGGCCGAGGTCGTCAATGCGGTCAGACAGCACGCCACCATGCCGCTGGGCATTCAGCTGGGCCACGCCGGGCGTAAAGCCTCCACCGCCGTTCCTTGGGAAGGCGGCGGCCAAATCCGCCAGGCAAACGGCGGCTGGCAGACGATTGCCCCCTCCGCAACGCCGTTCCATGCCGAGGATGAAGCGCCGGAGGCGATGAGCCTGGCGCAGATCGACCTGCTGAAGCAGCAGTTCGTCGAGGCGGCCAAGCGCGCCGATCGCCTGGGCTTTGAGCTGATTGAGCTGCATGGCGCCCACGGTTATCTGTTGCACCAGTTCCTGTCGCCGCTGGCCAATCAGCGTAATGACCAATATGGCGGCTCGCTGCAAAACCGTATGCGGCTGCTGCTGGAAATTTTCAGCGAGGTACGCGCAGTCTTCCCGGCGCACAAAGCCGTCGGCGTACGCATCTCCGCCAGCGACTGGGTGCAGGATGGCTGGGATGAACAGCAATCGGTGGCGCTGACCAAGGCGCTGAAAGAGTTGGGCTGTGACTATATTCACGTCTCCAGCGGCGGTCTGTCGCCGCAGCAGCAAATCCCCGTCGGCCCGAACTATCAGGTGCCCTTCGCCGAGACCATCAAACGCGAAGTCGGCCTGCCGACCATCGCCGTCGGCCTGATCACCGAACCGGAACAGGCTGAAGCGATCGTCGCCACCGGCCAGGCCGATATGGTGGGACTGGCGCGCGGCATTCTGTATAACCCGCGCTGGCCATGGCACGCCGCGGCCAAGCTGGGCGCAAAAGCCAGCGCGCCGCCGCAGTACTGGCGTTCTGAGCCTCATGTCCTGAAAGGGCTGTTCAACAGCTAAACGCCCGGCGCCGGGCTGACTGCAACAACATGCTTCCCGGGTCATTCAACCGAATGACCCGCCTTCTCTTCTCCCTCACGCCGGAAAAAATCCGCCGCTGAGCGCACCATAACCTAATTGAGGATTTTCCTGTCACGCCAGAAAATGCCACAATAACCGTCATTACCGGCAGAAAATGATACGCGTGCACAGCGTCCATTAGGGCAACGGACCATGCTAATTCGCTGTTATTAAACCAATAATTACCAAAAAGCTGAGAATACATGACACAACTTCCTTCTTTTAATCGTTCCCTGCTGCATCCGCGTTATTGGCTGACCTGGTTCGGTATTGGTCTGTTATACCTGCTGGTATTGCTGCCTTACCCCGTCATTTACCGCCTTGGCACCTCGCTGGGCCGTTTCTCCATGCGTTTTCTGAAACGCCGCGTGGCTATTGCGCAGCGCAATCTGACGCTGTGTTTCCCGGATATGCCGCAGGCGGAACGCGATGCGCTGGTGGTGAAGAATTTCGAGTCGGTCGGCATGGGCCTATTTGAAACCGGCATGGCCTGGTTCTGGCCGGACTGGCGTATCAAACGCTGGTGCCGCCCTGAGGGGCTGGAGCACATTCAGCAGGCGCGGGACAACCAGCAGGGGGTTTTGCTGATCGGTCTGCATTTCTTAACGCTGGAGCTGGGCGCGCGCATTTTCGGCATCTACAACCCCGGCATCGGCGTTTATCGTCCGCATGACAACAAGCTGCTGGACTGGCTGCAGACCTGGGGAAGGATGCGCTCGAATAAATCGATGTTGGACCGCAAAGATATCAAGGGCATGATCCGCGCGCTCAAACAGGGCGACATCATCTGGTATGCGCCGGACCACGACTACGGCCCGCGCAGCAGCGTCTTCGCCCCGCTGTTCGCCGTAGAGCAGGCCGCCACCACCACCGGCAGCTATATGCTGGCGCGGATGGGCAAACCGGCGATTATCCCCTTCGCCCCGCGCCGCCTGCCGGACGGCCAGGGTTATGAATTACTGATTCAGCCGGCGGTGGAAGACTTCCCGCTGGACAGCGAACTGAGCGCCGCCACCCGGATGAACCAGGTGGTGGAGCACGGCATTCTGCTGGCGCCGGACCAGTATATGTGGCTGCACCGCCGCTTTAAAACCCGTCCGGAAGGCGAACCTTCACTGTATTAAATGCTACCCGCCTGACGGCGGGTTTTTTATGTCTGATGACTTGAGCTACGGCTCAAACAGTGTGAAGGTAACGGTTACCAACGAACGCTAACCATGGAGCGCAGCATGTACATTGTCAGTCTGACCTACCACCGCCCGATTGAAGAGGTCGACAACCATCTTGAGGAGCATATTGCCTGGCTGAAGAAATATTTTGCCCAAGGCGATTTTATCGCCGCCGGACGTAAAAATCCGCGCAACGGCGGCGTGATCCTCGCCAAACAGATGCCGCGTCCGCAGTTGGACGCCATTCTGGCGCAGGACCCGTTCACCGCCGTAGCTAATTATGAGGTGACCGAGCTGGCGGTGACCGCCGCCGGCGAAGATTTCAGCAACCTGCTCAACCAGTAATGCCCCCGTCCCGCGCCGCCCGGTGCGGGACTATCGTCGCTTTCGCTTTTTGAAACTTTATTTTAATTTTTGCCAATCCGACCTGAACGCATTTGAAGTCCGCGCATCGAAGGCGCATACTGAGCAGGCTAACTTTTTGCCTTGGCCGCTGCGCCATCGCCAGGCTCTTCTTCTGCTGTTACGGTAACCCATGGCCCCGGTATCAGAACCCATAAACTGGAAACGCAACCTCTTTGTCGCCTGGCTCGGCTGCTTTCTTACCGGCGCCGCCTTCAGCCTGTTTATGCCCTTTCTACCGCTCTACGTCGAGCTGCTTGGCGTCTCCGGGCATGAGGCGCTAAACCTGTGGTCCGGGCTGGTGTTCAGCATTACCTTCCTGTTTTCTGCCGTGGCCTCCCCCTTCTGGGGCGGGCTGGCCGACCGGCGCGGACGCAAGCTGATGTTGCTGCGTTCTGCGCTGGGCATGGCGATTGTGATGGTGCTGATGGGCATGGCGCAAAATATCTGGCAGTTCCTGGCGCTGCGCGCGCTGCTCGGCCTGCTCGGCGGCTTTATTCCCAATGCCAACGCGTTGATCGCCACCCAGGTGCCGCGCAACCGCAGCGGCTGGGCGTTGGGCACCCTGTCAACCGGCGGCGTCAGCGGCGCGCTGATCGGCCCGCTGATCGGCGGCCTGCTGGCCGACCAGTACGGGCTGCGCCCGGTGTTCTACATCACCGCCGCCGTGCTGTTTGTCTGCTTTATGCTGACGCTGTTTTTCGTCAGGGAGCAGTTCACCCCGGTGCAGCGGAAAGATATGCTGCACGCCCGCCAGGTGTTCGCCTCGCTGAAAAACCCCAGACTGATTCTGGCGCTGTTTGTCACCACCATGATTATTCAGATCGCCACCGGCTCGATTGCGCCGATTCTGACGCTGTACGTGCGTGATTTGGCCGGCGATATCCATAACCTGGCGTTTGTCAGCGGACTGATCGCCTCCGTACCGGGCGTCGCCGCGCTGATCAGCGCGCCGCGCCTGGGGAAACTGGGCGACCGCATCGGGCCGGAGCGCATTCTCGTCTGCATGCTGCTGTTCTCCGTACTGCTGCTGATCCCGATGGCCTTTGTGCAGACGCCGTGGCAGCTGGCGGTGCTGCGTTTTCTGCTGGGCGCCGCCGACGGCGCGCTGCTGCCTGCGGTGCAGACGCTGCTCATCTATAACAGCAGCAACCAGGTGGCCGGACGCATCTTCAGCTATAACCAATCCTTCCGCGACGTCGGCAACGTCACCGGCCCGCTGCTCGGTGCGGCGGTCTCGGCCAACTACGGTTTCCGCGCGGTATTTGGCGTAACGGCGCTGGTAGTGATGTTTAACGCGCTCTATTCATGGCGCTGTCTGCAGCGCCGTCCTAAACCGCCGCGGGAAAAGCAGCTGCAGGAAGAGCCTTAATTTCCCCGCCCTGCGCGATTTTTTCCCGTTAGCCGCCATTTCCCCCACTTTTGTTATGCGCTGTGTTTCGCCGCCGCGCACCATAGCAAATACGCCAAAAACACCCTATCTTATTGTTTATAGTCAACAATTCAAATCACAGCGCCATAAAGACGCTGTCAATCATATTTCGCGTTTTTCCAACATAAAAACTAAAAAAGTAGATGTTTGTCGACTTTTCATCTAATAAATGGGATATAGGTACTAGACAAAACCAACGGCCGATTATCAAATGGCTAAATAATATCACGCTGAGTGCCTGCACCCGGCTAAGTGAAGAAAGGTTCGCGATGCTTTCCACGGCATACGGGCGTTGCGACCGCGGTTTTGTCCGGTAATCCGCTTTTACGGGATTATCACGCTTAACAACATATACATACCACACAATAAGCCGATGCAATCGGCAGACTTCATTGGGAATACGTTATGCAATCCTCTAGTAATAACCAAGAAAGCCGGACCTTTTTCGGCCACCCTTATCCGCTCGGCTCACTGTTCTTCACCGAAATGTGGGAGCGCTTCTCGTTTTATGGCATTCGTCCGCTGCTGATCCTGTTTATGGCCGCCACGGTTTATGAGGGCGGGATGGGACTGGCGCGCGAAAATGCGTCGGCTATCGTCGGCATCTTCGCCGGCAGCATGTATCTGGCCGCCCTGCCCGGCGGCTGGCTGGCCGACCACTGGCTGGGGCAGCGTAAAGCCGTCTGGTACGGTTCGATTCTGATCGCCCTCGGCCACCTGTCGATCGCTCTGTCCGCCATCATGGGCAACCCGCTGTTCTTTATCGGCCTGATGCTGATCGTGCTGGGCTCCGGGCTGTTCAAAACCTGTATCTCGGTGATGGTCGGTACGCTGTACAAGAAAGGCGATACCCGCCGCGACGGCGGTTTCTCGCTGTTCTATATGGGCATCAATATGGGCTCATTTATCGCACCGCTGATTTCCGGCTGGTTGATCAAATCTCACGGCTGGCACTGGGGCTTTGGCATCGGCGGTATCGGTATGCTGGTGGCGCTGCTGATCTTCCGCATCTTCGCCGTACCGTCAATGAAACGCTACGACAAGGAGGTGGGCCTGGACTCCACCTGGAACAGCCCCGTTGTGAAGAAAAACGGCGTCGGCGCCTGGCTGGGCGCCATCGCGCTGGTTATCGTGGCGCTGACCGTGCTGATCGCCAACGGGACGATCGTGATTAATCCGGTGGCCGTCGCCAGTATGCTGGTTTATGTTATCGCCGCCTCGGTAACGCTCTATTTTATCTATCTGTTCGCCTTCGCCGGTTTAAACCGCAAAGAGCGCGCCCGCCTGCTGGTATGCTTTATTCTGCTGATTTCCGCCGCCTTTTTCTGGTCGGCCTTCGAGCAGAAGCCAACCTCATTCAACCTGTTCGCCAATGACTACACCAACCGTATGATCGGCGGCTTTGAAATTCCGGCGGTCTGGTTCCAGTCCGTCAATGCGCTGTTTATTATCCTGCTGGCGCCGGTATTCAGCTGGCTGTGGCCGGCGCTGGCGCGCAAGCAGGTTCAGCTGAGCAGCATCACGAAATTTGTGATTGGCATTCTGTTTGCCGCCGCCGGTTTCGGACTGATGATGATGGCCGCCCAGCACGTGCTGAACAACGACGGCGCCGGCGTATCACCGCTGTGGCTGGTTGCCAGTATTCTGATGCTGACGCTGGGAGAGCTGTGCCTGAGCCCTATCGGGCTGGCGACCATGACGCTGCTGGCGCCGGAAAGAATGCGCGGGCAGATGATGGGGCTGTGGTTCTGCGCCAGCGCGCTCGGCAACCTGGCGGCCGGCCTGATCGGCGGCCACGTGAAGGCGGATCAGCTGGACTCGCTGCCGGAGCTGTTTGCCCGCTGTTCCATCGCGCTGCTGATTTGCGCCGCGGTGCTGACCCTGCTGATTGTGCCGATTCGCCGCATGCTGGCCAATACCAAGACCCAAACCAGCACGGAGCAGACACCGGCCACCAGCGTCTGAACGACCTGAGCTGTCACACCAACCGGCGCACTCCGCGCCGGTTTTTTTATGCCTGCCACTGCTGCCGCTGCAGCACAACGTGATAACCATCCGGATCGGCAAAAGTCTGGCCGTTGACATCCCAGTACGGATTGTAGGCGGCCACCCGTTGAAAGCCCGCAGTCAGCATCTGACGGCACTGGGCCTGCCACTCCGCCTCATCCGGCAGGTAAAACACCAGCAGGTTATCCCGGCTTGGCGCATGCCCCACCGTTGCGCCGCGATGGTGGGTAAATTCCAGATGATAAGCATGATGCGGATGTCCCAGCATTACGCCGTCAAATCCCTGATGATCGTAAAACTCGCCCAATCGGCTAAAGCCCAGACCATCGCAATACATGGCCGCAATGACCTGTAACCGATCGGTCGGTCGTGCAATGCGCAGCACGGCATTTTTTGGCAGCATGGCACCTTCTCCTCATTATCCGTTGTCGGCCTAATTATCCTCAGCAAGAATAGTTAACAGACGGCATTGATTCAGAGAGTTGCGTGCTGTTTGCCAGCAACGAGCGGCACCAATCCCGGACAAAAAAATACCGCCGTCAGCGACGGCGGTATCCGGTCTTATCACACGTCCGGCGGATTAAAACAGTCCCTGCGCCTTATCGGAGTAGCTGACCAACAGACACTTGGTTTGCTGGTAGTGCTCCAGCATCATTTTATGCGTCTCACGGCCGATGCCCGACAGCTTATAACCGCCAAAGGCGGCATGGGCCGGATAGGCGTGGTAACAGTTGGTCCAGACCCGGCCGGCCTGAATGCCGCGGCCCATTTTATAGGCCAGCGAGCCGTTGCGGCTCCAGACGCCGGCGCCCAGGCCAAACGGCGTATCGTTGGCAATGGCCAGCGCTTCGTCCGCATCTTTGAAGGTAGTTACCGCCAGCACCGGGCCAAAGATCTCTTCCTGGAAGACGCGCATATGATTGCGCCCGAACAACACCGTCGGCTCCAGATAGTAGCCGTTGCTCAGCTCGCCGCCCAGATCGACGCGGTTGCCGCCAATCAGCACCTCCGCGCCCTCGCGCTTACCGATTTCAATGTAGTCCATGATGGTTTGCAGCTGGTCAGCAGAAACCTGCGCCCCCATCTGCGTCGCCATATCCAGCGGGCTGCCGCGCCGGATCTTCGCCACGCGCTCCAGCGCCCTGTCGATAAAGCGCTCGTAAATGGATTCCTGAATCAGCGCGCGGCTCGGGCAGGTACAGACCTGCCCCTGATTAAAGGCGAACAGGGCAAACCCTTCCAGCGCCTTATCAAAGAAGGCGTCATCTTTATCCATCACGTCGGCAAAGAAGATATTGGGCGACTTGCCGCCCAGCTCCAGCGTCACCGGAATCACGTTCTGCGCGGCATAGCTCATAATCTGCTGCCCCACTTCCGTCGAACCGGTGAACGCCACCTTGGCGATCCGCGGCGAAGTGGCCAGGTATTCGCCAATCTTGGCCCCGGAGCCGTTGACCACGTTCACCACCCCCGGCGGCAGAATATCCTGGATAATCTCCATCAGCACCAGCACGGACAGCGGCGTCAGCTTGGCCGGTTTCAATACCACGCAGTTGCCCGCCGCCAGCGCCGGCGCCAGTTTCCAACAGGCCATCAGCAGCGGGAAGTTCCACGGAATAATTTGTCCGACCACGCCCAGCGGCTCATGGTAATGGTAGGCGACCAGCTCCGACTCAATATCGCTGATGCTCCCTTCCTGGGCGCGGATACAGGCGGCAAAATAACGGAAGTGATCCAGCGCCAGCGGCACGTCGGCCCCTTGGGTCTCACGCAGCGCCTTGCCGTTATCCCAGCTTTCCGCCGCGGCCAGCAGCGGCAGGTTAGCCTCCATCCGGTCGGCGATGGCGTTAAGCAACGCCGCACGCTGCGCCACCGAGGTTTTCGCCCAGCCTGTTTTTGCCTGATGCGCGGCATCCAGCGCCAGATCCACATCCCGCGTATCCGAACTCGCCACCTCGCACAGCGGCTGTCCGGTGACCGGCGTCAGGTTGGTAAAATACTCGCCGCCGCTGGGCGCCACCCACTGGCCGCCGATAAAGTTGTCATAGCGTTTTTTCAGCTCAAAACCGGGCGTGATGTTATTTTTTGTCATCCATTTTATCCTCTTTGTGGTTATCATTATCCAAATAGCCAGAGCCGGGCGAAATCCCGGAACGTTTATTCCTTGGCATTAACAAAAAACAGGAAAGCCGGCGCTATTGTTACCAGACTAATATGCTCAGGTAAATAAATACGGGCCAGAAAGGCATTTATCTGGAAAATCTCACCATTTACCCGCCAAACAGCGCGAACCATTAAGATAATTCTATTTATTGGTTTAATTTAATTAAGAATCATCATGTTAATGCGCCGCGTTTAATTGTGTTATATCACTGCGCATTCAAAGAACTAATGATTAATTCTCAACGGCGCGTTATTTCGGCCATCGTCAGCCTGATTCCGCTGCGATATGGCGCCGTCACCGGCAGCGTAAAAATAATGCATAAAAAATTTGCATCCTGCGCGGCGGCGACAACAATTAATTTTGACGTTTGTCATCCTGCTTCAGGGTATTCCTGCCCTGAAGCCCGCCGTTCCACCGCACTGTGACCGGAGATGATTATGGACCTGTATGACACACTGGAAGAAGCGATTGAAGCAGCGCGCGAAGCCTTTATCGAGTCCGCCGAGGAGGACGATAGCGAACCGCCGGCGCCGCAACAGTTCAATTTGCAAAAATACGTGATGCTGGATGGTGATATCCTATGGCAGGCGGAGTTCTTTGCCGAAGAAGGCGAGTCGGTAGAGTGTCTGACGCTGCGCAGCGGCGCCGCCGCCCAGGCGATTTTTGCCGGCGACTATGACGAAATAGAGATCCGCGAAGAGTGGCTGGATGAAAATACCCTGTATGAATGGGATGAGGACGATTTCCAGCTGGAACCGCCGCTGGATACCGAAGAAGGCAAAACCGCGGCCGACGAATGGGATGATGACCGTTAGATACCCTCAGCGGCCGCGACAGAATGGAAGGAGCGACCATGATCATCAGGCCGGCGCAGTCCGCCGATTACCCCGCTATTCTGGCGCTGCAGGCGCAAAACGTGCCGGAGCACCTCAGCGCCGAACAGCGGCGGCAAGGATTTATCGTCTCGACAATGGATGAGGCCCAGCTGGCGCGTATCAATGCGGCGCTCGGGATTCTGGTGGCGGAAGCGGAAGGAGAGCTGGCCGGCTTTGTCTGCCTGACGCAGGCCAACGTACAGCCTCGCCCTGAGGTGGTTGACGCCATGCTGGCGGCGCTGGAGCCGCAGCGCTTTGACGGCCGGCCGATTAATCAGCAGCGCTACTTTCTCTACGGCCCGGTCTGCCTGGCCCAACGCTGGCGCGGTAAAGGGGTGCTGAAACAGCTGTTCGCGGCGGTCAAGGCGCATACGCGCGCATCATACGATCTGGGGATTCTCTTTATTGACGACGCTAACCCGCACTCGCTCGCCGCCCATCAGCAAGGGCTGGGCATGACGACGGTGACAACGTTTAGCTGCCGGGGCAAGCGCTATTACCTGCTGGCGTTCGCCACCCGCAACGCCGGCTACTCATAAGGCCCGTGCCGCGCATCAAACGGCAGCATAAAGGTATCCACCACCATCGACAGCGGCACGTCAATCACCGTCAGATAGCGCCAGGGCGTGTCACGCAGGTCCCACTGTACGCCCGGATAATATTGATGGCCATGGCCGGCGCCGGGCACTGTCCGGCTGATAATACTGCCGCAGCCGGACAGCGTCATAACACCCAGCGTTAACAGCGCCGCCCGCAGCAAGAAACCTGTTTTCACTCTCTTAACCTATCTGTCGCCGGATAATACCGACGCGCAGTGTAACATGACGCCCGGCGTACGGAATGTCAGCATAGTGTAAGGGGCAATAAAAAAGGACGCGTAACAACGCGTCCTTTCGTCAGGTAGGCAAACCAACGCTTAGCGCTGGCCGGCCGGGTGAGCCTGTGCATTATGCGGCAGCTGCTGATAATGCGCCCGCCAGCCTTCACCTTCCGGCTGCTGCCAGACGCGCTGATGCAGACGGGACAGCGCCACCGGATCGCTGAGCAGCTCGAGGCGCTTCAGTTTTTCCAGTTTTTCCGGGCCGACCTGCATCGCCTCGTTGACCCGCTCTTCACGCGCGCGCTCAATCGCCGCGCGCAGATGGTGACGCGCCGTCGCCATCGCCGTCGCCAGCGCGTTGAACGCCGGATTGAACAGCGCATGCATGAAGCCATGCTTCAGCGCACGTTCCCGGTTCAGCTGCAGATAGTGATCGGTGTCGACCAGCTCTTTCGGCGGCTCATACTCTTCCGGGATCAGGAACAGCCTGGCGCGCTTACTCTTCAGCCCGACCGTGGCGCGACTCGACATCACCGAGACAAACGGCGACAGAATCAGCGAGAAGACGATTGGCGCCAGCCACCACAGGAAGTTGAGATCGAGCACGCCCATCCCGACGGCCCAGACAATCCCCAGCAGCATCTGTGAACCATGGCGACGGAACGCTTCGCTCCACGGCGTGGCGTCATCGTCACGCTGCGGCGAGTTCCACACCACTTCCCAGCCGAGGAAGGCGCTGACCACAAACACGGTGTGGAACAGCATGCGCACCGGTGCCAGCAGCACCGAGAATAGCATCTCCAGCAGCAGCGACAGGAATAGGCGGAATGCGCCACCGTACGGTTTCGCCCCTTTAAACCAGATCAGCACCACGCTGAGCAGTTTTGGCAGGAACAGCAGCACCAGCGTGGTGGAGAACAGCGCAATCGCCAAATCCGGACGCCACTGCGGCCACACCGGGAACAGCTGACGCGGCTGCAGGAAGTAGGTCGGTTCCATCAGCGTATGCACCACCTGCAGGGCGGTGGACAACGCAAGGAACATAAACCACAGCGGCGCCGACAGGTAGGACATCACGCCGGTCAGGAACACCGCGCGGTGCACCGGGTGCATGCCTTTTACCAGGAACAGGCGGAAGTTCATCAGGTTGCCGTGGCACCAGCGACGGTCACGCTTCAGCTCATCCAGCAGGTTCGGCGGCAGCTCTTCATAAGAACCCGGCAGATCGTAGGCGATCCACACGCCCCAGCCGGCACGACGCATCAGCGCCGCTTCCACGAAGTCATGTGACAGGATCGAACCGGCGAACGAACCTTCACCCGGCAGCGGCGCCAGCGCACAGTGTTCAATAAACGGCTGCACGCGAATGATGGCGTTGTGCCCCCAGTAGTGCGATTCGCCCAGCTGCCAGAAGTGCAGACCAGCGGTAAACAGCGGCCCGTAAACGCGGGTGGCGAACTGCTGACACGCGCGCATACAGCGTATCCATGCCTGACGCTTTTGGCGACGACTGGATAATACCGGCGTTCGGGTTCGCTTCCATCATGCGCACCAGACCGGTAAGACACTCACCGCTCATCACGCTGTCGGCGTCCAGCACCACCATGTAGCTGTAGTTGCTGCCCCAGCGACGGCAGAAGTCATCAATGTTGCCGCTTTTACGCTTCACGCGGCGGCGACGACGGCGATAGAAGATCTTGCCCGCCCCACCGACATCCCGCACCAGCTCCATCCACGCTTTTTGCTCGGCGATGGCGATGTCGGCATCGTAGCTGTCGCTCAGGATGTAAACGTCGAAATGCTCCGCGTTACCGGTGCGTTTCACCGACTCCCAGGTGGCGCGCAGACCGGCGAACACGCGTTCCACGTCTTCGTTACAGATTGGCATGATCAGCGCGGTGCGATGTTCCGGATTGAGCGGCTCATCCCCGGTGGTCGAGTAGGAGATGCTGTACTTATCGCGGCCGATCAGCAGCTGCAGGAAGCCCATCAGCGCGGTCCAGAAACCGGCCGATACCCAGCAGAACAGGATGGCAAACAGGAACAGGATGCCGGTCTGCAGAATATACGGCAGGATCAGCTCCACCGACTGCAGCCAGTTCTGGTTAAACAGCTCGACCGGATCGAGCAGCGTCCAACCCTGATACGGCAGAATGGTTTTCATGTACCAGGTGGCGACCACGGTCTGCAGAATGGTCAGAATCAGCAGCACATAGCGACGCATGGAACCTACGTGGCGCCATTTGTCTTCCGCTTTCTGCTCTTCCACCGTGGCATAGCGTGGGTTGCCTTTTTGCCCGCGCAGGGAATCCCAGGCGCGCGCGATCGGGTTAGTCCGCCAGGCTTCCGGGAACATCAGCGAACGCTTCACCGGCGGCATCGCCTTCAGCGTAGTGCGGTCGAGATAATCTTTACTGAGCTGCTGGCCATCGGCGAGCGAATCCGGCCACGCCATGGATACGCGCGACGAGACCGATTTCAGCGGCGCATCGTCCGGCCGTTCGCTGGCGGCGATATCCTGCCCCAGCGCGTTGTGAATGGCATGAAACGCCTGCGCATTCTGCAGCGAGGCGCTGAGCGTGGCGCGTGCTGCCGCATCAAGCGGCAGCGCCTCCACGTAAGATTGAGGTAAATAAGTCGATTTATTCATTGGCAGGTAACTGATAGCTCCAGGTTTCCGTCAATGTCTTGTCGCCGCTCACCAGCGCCGCACGCATTTCGGTCGGCTGCTTGTTGTCTTTGACGCGCAGACGCAGCACCAGACGCCAGCCTTTGGTGACTGGGTTGTAGCGTACGCTCTGCTCGACCACGTCGGCGTTGTTACCGACGCTGACCTGCGGCGCCACCTGGGTGTTTTCCGGCAGCTTGCTCATCGCTTTACCGACAAAGTCCACGGTAAAGGCAATGGAACCATCCGGCTGACGCACCAGGTTAGACTGCTTCACATCGCCCGCAGAACGCAGCGTGTCTTTCACCCAGGCCACATCGTCCTGGTGCAGCTGGTTTTCATCGCGCGTAAAGTGCAGACGGTATTTGAAGTTCATCTCTTTGCCAGGCTCTGGCAGGCTCTCCGGCGTCCAGAAGGCCACGATATTATCGTTGGTTTCATCTGCCGTCGGGATCTCCACCAGCTCTACGCGGCCTTTGCCCCAGTCGCCCTGCGGCTCAACCCAGCCGCTTGGACGCAGATCATAGCGGTCGTCCAGGTCCTGGTAATGGCTGAAATCACGGCCACGCTGCAGCAGACCGAAGCCTTTCGGGTTTTCGATGGTAAAGGTGCTGACCGCCAGGTGTTTCGGGTTATTGAGCGGACGCCAGATCCACTCTCCATTTCCGGCGTGAATCGACAGGCCGTTCGAATCATGCAGCTCCTGGCGGAAGTTGCTGACCGGCGACGGCTGGTTAGCGCCAAACAGGAACATACTGGTGAGTGGAGCTACGCCGAGTTTGCCGACTTTGTCACGCAGATACACCTTAGACTGCACGTCCACGGTGGACTCTTTGCCCGGCTGGATCACAAAGCGATAGGCACCGGCGGCGCGCGGAGAATCCAGCAGCGCATAAATTACCAGCTGTTTGTCCTGCGGCTTCGGCCGCTCGATCCAGTACTCCTTAAAGCGCGGGAACTCCTCACCGGAAGGCAGCGCGGTATCAATCGCCAGACCACGCGCCGACAGGCCATACACCTGGCCTTCGCCAATCACGCGGAAATAGCTGGCACCCAGGAAGCTGGTGATCTCATCGTCTTTACCCTTTTTATTTAAAGGATACAGCACTTTGAAACCGGCAAAACCGAGGTTTTTCACCGCATCGGCATCGTGTTTCACGTTGCCGAAATTGAAGTAGTCAGGGTTATATTTGATTTCACGTACCGAAGACGCGGTGACTTCATTGATTTTCACCGGCGTGTCGAAATACATGCCCTGATGATAAAACTCAAGCTTGAACGGGGTTTTCAGCTTGTTCCAATAGGCTTTATCGTGATTGAACTGGATCTGCTGGTAGTCCGCAAACTTCATGTCGCGGAACTGAGAAGGAAGGTTGCTCTTCGGCGCTTCAAAACGCTTGCCCGCCAAATCCTGCGCCTGTTTGGCGACATCATCGAGCGTAAAGGCCCACGCCTGCGAGCTGAACAGCGTGAACAACACTGTGGCACCTAACCAACGAACGCTCACGGCGCGTGGCTGTCTGGATAAAATATTAACTGGCACATCCCCCCCTATTCGTGTGCTCAAATCATTTAAAATCCATATTAATGGATTATTCAGCTATCCGACAACATGATAAATGATTGGTTCATGTTTCCGGCTCAGAGTTTAGGCAGCTGACGAAGCCCAGCGTAGCAAGCCCGCGCGCAAGACGCTATGGAAAATTACGGGGTGATATAGTAGGGTCTGAAATGAGATTTAACCCATGCTTGATTAATAAGCAGGTTAAAGAAGCCTCAATAAAAACTATCTGCGGTATCTTATGACTAACGGAAACAACCAGCGCGAGTTTTTCCTGGATTCTATCCGGGCATATTTAATGTTGCTCGGCATCCCTTTTCATCTTTCTCTGATTTACTCCAGCCATACCTGGTCAGTCAATAGCCTTGCGCCGTCGTTTTCACTGACGGTGCTGAACGATGTCATTCATGCATTTCGTATGCAGGTGTTCTTCATCATCTCCGGCTACTTCTCCTTTATGCTTTACCAGCGTTATGAACGTAAACGCTGGCTCAAGGTGCGGTTGGAACGGGTGGCAATCCCGCTGTTAAGCTCCATCCCCCTCATTACCCTGCCGCAGTTTTTCCTGCTGAAATACGCGACGCATAAACTGGACGGCTGGGACGGATTTGACCTTTATCAGAAAATTAACGTTGCCGTTTGGGAGTTGGTGTCCCATTTATGGTTTTTATTAACGCTGTCGCTGCTCACCTGCGCCGGTTTTTACCTGTTCAGAAAAATTAAGGCGATAAAAACGCCGATTGCGCCGTTCCCAATAAATAGCATGAATAGTTTAGGAAAGATCTCACTGTGCTTTCTTATTTATGGGGTAGCCTATTCGGTGGCACACCGTATTATTTTAATTACCGCACCGCAGCTGCTCGGTAATGGGCTATTCAATTTTGTGGTGATGGAAACGCTGTTCTACCTGCCGTTCTTTCTCCTTGGCGCCTACGCCTTCAAATACGCCTGGCTAAAAGCGATTTTCCTGACTCCCTCGCCCAAGGCGGCGCTGGGCGCGCTGCTGCTGTTCATCGCCTATATGCTGAACCAGAAGCTGCTGGCCCATAACGACCTGATGTTTGAGGTGGAAGTCCTTATCAAGATCGTATTGGGCATCCTGATGACCAACGTGGTGTTTTCATGCGGCCACCGGCTGCTCAACTACCATTCGCCACGCATCACCTATCTGGTGAACGCCTCATTATTTATCTATCTGGTGCACCACCCGCTGACGCTGCTATACGGCGCCTTTGTCACGCCCTATATCAGCAATAATATTGTGGGATTTGCCGTTGGCCTGGTATTTGTCTTTGGGCTGGCCTTTATATTGTATGAAGCGCACAAGCGTGTACCGCTGCTGCGTTTTCTGTTTTCCGGCAAGCCTCAGAAGTAAACCGGGGCACGTTTTCAAGAATCATCTCATTATTCCAACAAAAACATGGGGTTTATTACCCCATGTTCTTCCCGGCCTAATCACACGCTCCCCAAATTCGTTAAACGGCATATAATTTACTTTCGCAGCTATCGTCGCCCGAAGAGCACGCATTGCTCGCTGGCCGGATAATAATTGCGGCACAGTAAACGTGTGAACGGCGGACGTCGCCGCGCAGTAATGGAAATCCACATCCCTGCCTCACGGTAGCGATTGGGCTCACTGAACCCTAAGGGAAGGCGCTGTCGCCGCAGACGGCGCCAGCAGCATCTCCCTTCCGTCACGACAGAGAGGATTTTTCAATGACCGACCAAAACACCCCTGCTCAGGATGCAGAACCGGCCAATGCCACATTACTTAAAATTCTGGGCAGGTTGCTCTCCGCGCTGGATGCCTCAATCAGCGGCAAGGATCGCAGCATACTGGTGCACGACCTGTCTCACTTCAATCTTGATGGCATTTCCGAAGCGGAAAGGAAGCTGGCGGCGGAGTTAATCAAACGCGCCCTGCAATCCCTCGTCCATTAATGCAGCACTAGCCACCAACCATTAAACCTGACTCAGGTTTAATGGTTCGGTCGTCGCAGCATGGTTTGTTAGCAGCCTAGCTTTCCAATCATCTGATATATTTATATAAAAGGCCGAATAACCACAATTTTGACGCATTACGCCGGCTTTTACTAAAAAAAAGCAATAATACGCAGACAGCCGTCAATCAACCTTAGCGTTTTACCCTGAAAACAGGCTATCATTAAGCTGCCGCACGCAGCCGCGTACCGCCATACCCCGCCAAAGGAGAACGTTATTTTGGATGCCAGCACCATCAACAACCTGTTTATAAGGCGTGTTTGGTAGGGGCCATATCCCGCTCAGTTCATTCTCTTCACGCCTCGGCATCCCTATTCTGGTTATTTTCCTTGCGATTGGGATGCTGGCCGCTTTTACGGCCTCGGCGTCTCCTTTTGCAATTAAACCGGGCGGGCCCATCTGGTGATTTAAACCGGCGTTGGGGGGCATTCTCTCGATGCGGCATGCGCACCCGCGCACTCCCCCCGGGGGCGCTAGCCCGCGCCTGGCGCTGGGGGACCGGCGGGGGTGATCACCGGGCCCGGGCCCGACCGCCCCGGCCGCCGCCTGCTGTTTATCTAATAGCGACGCTGGCGCAGCACACGGCAAGGCCAGGGACATCGACGCACGACCGCGGCGCCCTCACCCTGATTAGACTCAGCACACGCGCGACCGGAGCGACTACGCACCCTGCGCGTGTGACCCACAGTTTAGGCCACGTGGGCGACGCTCTGCCCCTACGCTCGAGCGGGTCCGCCGGACACCCGGGCTGTACCCGCATATCGTGCACGAAGCTACCGAGCGCTTCACCGCTACGGGTCTTGACCCATCTCAGAAGATGAGGACTCGCACCATACGTGACCCACCGACATCTGACTCACCAGCAATATGATCCCACCAGCTACGCCCCCAGTGTCCTGAGATACGACTGGGGCTGTCTCACCGAAGCCGGGCAGAACCCCCCAGGCGTGAGACACCTCCTCGCGGAAACGACTTCTCGCGGCTACCGACGAGGCTGTTCATGACCCACAACACGCACGCGACGGGCTGACCACACACGCCGAGACCCTATCAGGCTGGTGACTCCACACGGTGACCGCCGACACACTGTCGAACCCGCATCACTGCAACGAGCCGACGGTCGCGTACCCCCGACTCATGTGACCACACTGCCCCCGCGACATGGGTCGCCTGACCCACAGAGCGACTCTACGGCAGCGTGAGCACACTGCACCCCACAGCTATGAATCCGACAGGCGCTGAGCGACACGCGGCGGCGGATGCGCCCCGCAGAGTCTGGCAGCGCGCCGCCTACGTGGACTTAGGCCCAGATACGTACCCTTCACAGGGACGCACATCTGTGAGTCTCCTACAGCTTGAGCACACGCCCAGGCGAGACAGGCGACAACAGGCACATACCATCACAGGCCGACTACGACGGAAATGGCCCCTCGGTCGAACCCGACGAGCCGAGCCGAGAGACGCTACACAGGTGCGAGGTCACTACTCTCACGAGTAGGGTGTACACCCTCGCTTTCCTGGCCCCTACGCCGGCGTTCGTCTGACCGGCGAGTGAGCCCACTCGTGGCACTTCCAAACAGCGTGCAAGTGAGGGACACACACCGGCCGAGCTACATGCTGAGACGGGCGAAACACCGCGGGTCGCCGTACGTGCCCACACAGCGGGTTCGCACACCGTGCGCCACATCGCCTCAGGTGACTTTAGGGGACACGGCGGCGATACCTGCCATCTCCGGACACTTCAATAATAGCGGGTGGAGGGTCTAAACTATGAGCTGGGGGGTCCACACTCGGCGAGTTGGGGTAGCCAAAGTCTGGATCTCGTAAGCGTACGCGGGACGCCTAAGGCCCTTACCTGGTAGGGGACGCGCCTGGGGCAATGCAGGGGAGACGACTCATACACACAGCCTCTCAAGTAGGGAACCCCAGAGTGCGGGAGTCCCACAGGCAGTGCGCGCAACACGAGCCGAGAGACACCCCCGCGGGCAGGTGCGAGACGGCACCGTGAGACCTACCTCTCCACGGGCGGATGGACCCCCGTATCAGTTCTCACGCCCACTTACCCGCGGCGCCAAGAGCGAGCACGTGAGTACACGTCAGCTGCGGGAGAGGGCGGTGTGGTGCGCACGTCGTGGGACACAGGGCACATGCGTGAGCTCAGCTCATCTACGCGGCGGGTCGGCTTGTGTCGAGCCAGAGTGGGAGACCCTACTCAGGAGCGCTGTACCGCGCAGCGACGCGAAGGGTACGCGCTGAACTACGCTTGGCAGTCTCTCTCTTCGAGTACGCACGGGGGATAGCATCGCTGGATGGTGCACAACACGCTACACGTCGTGCTCGAACACGGGCGGATACAAGGACCAGAGTCTAGCGCTCAAGACAGCTTACTCTTCATTCATACTATTTATATTTAGTTTCTGTATCTCTGATTTCTCTTCTATTACTTCTCTCATGTTCAGACTCTGCTATATTTATAGATCACACTAGGCTCATTTCTAGGTATGTCTTCTATTTACTGTTTCGTCAGACTGAGATGTCTGAGGTCACTATGATAAGGATATCTTCAACGGTCTATCTAGGAGTTTTTTTTGCACATTTTAGATAGGTCATCTCTTTAGGACAGTGACTTCTAAGTATATCTTGTATATGAGGATTTTTTCTTACTCTCTTTCTACTCTCTGATATCGTTGGTAGAAGAGAGTATGTTCTATCAATTTTTTTTTTTTTTATTCTTTCTGATTTTCTATCAGTATGGGACTTTTCTATCTTCTTGATTTACTGGTCTACATTTTTAACTACTTAGGTACACTATGGCTTTAAGTCTTATGCTACAAAAAGTGGAATAGAGTTCTCTCTGATACATTTAGTAGGTACGGAGTGGGTAGAGGTATTGCAGGGCGGTAGAGATAGGGGCGGAGGGAGATCACAACATCTGTTAAGGGTGGGGTAACAGCATGCATATTATTATAATCTCTCTCTCTCTTTAGGGGGGAGTGACACGGAACAATGACACAGAGGAGGGTCGGGGGGGGGAGGGGGCGACGGGGACGATAGTGGGGAGAGCGCACAGCTGAACGAAGTCATGTCTAGCGTATTGACAAGTGGGGAAAACAGATTGAGTAAACGGGATTATGATAGGAGGGTAAGAATTCATGGAGGGTTAAACGGCATACTGGGGGAAGGGTAGGGAGGATACATATTAGGGTGGTGTATAGGTGAAAGGAAGTGTAAATTGTGGAAGGGTTAAATATGGAGTTGAAATATGGGATGGTAGGTTATGAGGTGACGGTCTCACTTATGGGACAACAACTAATAGGCACGGAACAATACATCAATATCACTATGAGTATTCGAACACACTGGGGCATTGGATGACATGCGGAGGGAACATGATCTCAAGTACATCTGCGTAGAGTCTACGGCATCAGATTAGTCGGGGGATAGAAGCACTTATTGACGGCGGTACAGGCTAATGGAGAGGAGGAGTGACACAATGATAGACACGGGGAGATCACCATGATGGGTACTGTAAGGAACGAGCACTCTCGAGGAGTAATGTGGTCATGACATGGGTGATAGGCACGCGGAGGATGTATAGCGGAGCGGTGCACACACAACATATCTTTGTTATAGCTAAAGTCAGTTAGAAAGATCTTAGATTTTGAGGGGTGGGGGGGTGGGGTTATAACCTATAGAGAGACACTTAGACATGTGAGAACAAGAGATTAGTAGAGGGAAAGGTGAATATGCATGTGGGGTGGTGTGCGCCTAATACAGACACGTAAATATGTTACGATGGGGGTAGGGGGGAGGGGGTATGACGGTGACATCATACAGGTGCAATGGTGGTATAATGGTCTAGTGTTACGTGATCGGATGAACACACTACATGTGGGACGTATCTCAAGGGTGAAGAATGAGTGAGGCGAGAAAGGCGACTTCCAGGGCGAGAAATATCAGTACACATGGCGATAGAGGCACTAATGGGAGCGGGTAGCACACACACCATCATCGGGAAGCGAGATCTCGGGGGGTATGGCGCTAGACTTATGACAACTACAAGTATAACTGGGGTACAAATAAGGTCATGGGATAGAGTGATCAGCGGGAACAGTAGACATGAACATCTACTGATTCAGGGGTAAACACAGAGGGGGGAGTAGATAATATACTGAAGTCACGGAATGTCTGCACACAGACTAGACATGAGAATGGGACGGTGCGATACTTATAGGCTGGCGACGTCACAGCGACACACGCGAGCGTAACTCCGACACAGATACAAATCTACTCTGGACAGCGGCTAATGACTGTCTAGGGTGTAAGGGCGTCTCAGAACACCAGTAGGGTGCACTGAGATTACATCACAGAGCATCAAGCATGAAGATAGGTATAGTACAAGCAGCTAATGGGGTCCATAAGCTAAGATAAACAGACACGAGGGTAAGTACGTGTGAGCAACAGCGATATATCTTAGGGAACTACTATCATAGAGACAGTGGGTAAAAGATATCATTGAAGCAGTATCAACGTCAGCCGTTCTCAAAGTCTAATTTAGGTTAGATATTGAGGGATGGGGGGTAGATCTTGGAGGGGGTAACTATGAGGGTAAATATTAGGGTATACATGTTAGGGAATAAATATGAAGGTACGTAGGGAGGGTATATATATGGGGTAAAGATCTGGGGGTAATATGGAGGGGTAATATAAGGGGTATGATATGAGGGTTAGATATGGGATAAATATGGGGGGTAAAATGGTGGAAATATTTAGGGTAAATATGATGGGGGGGGGTAGTTATGAGGGGGTAAGAATGGATTGGTAGATATATGGGTAATATAGGGTAATATGAGGGATGTGTGGGAGGGAGAGTAGGGGGGGGGGAAGTAGTTAGAATTAGATAGGCTCATTAGGATAAATTAGAGAGGGTAAACTAGGGGGGGTAAGTATCGTGTTTAAAATATTGGAGGGTACCGGTCGGGGGACACGTCTTTAGTGATATCGCTTGAAGGGACGCTCAATCTCGGGTCCCTATCTCGGGTCCTGGTGCGTGACGCATTTACGTGGCCTCTGGCGGCCCCACTAAGCGTGTACGAACGCAAGGCTACCGCTCCTATCAGTACCTAACTTATAGCCTGTCTCATTGGCGTGTCGCACAGGCGGGTACCCCACATGACGTGTACCCATTACTGGCACCACACAGGCCACAGGCGTGACCCAATGTCCCCACAGCGGGACCCAACAGCCTGGGGACGCCAAGCTGTGACGCACCACAGGGTACCTACAGGCGTGACCCTCAGCGTGTAATCCCAACATAGGGGGTACACCACAGGCCCTGACTACGTGCGTGACCCACACGGTGACCCTCAGGGCTGGCCCTACTAACGTGACCTCAGCAGGTCTCTCTGCAGGGATCTCACTCTTGGGACCACAGACGCTCCCAAGGCATGAACGAACGGGTGTGGACCCCATGGTTGGACCCAGAGCTGATCCCTACAGCGCTAGCCACAGGCATGACCGACAGTGTAACAGGCGGGGCCTCAATGCGTGATCCGAACTCAAGGCTACCACTCCGAACCTTAACCTAACCGTATCGCTCTTGCGGGACACATAGGCTGACTCACAGGCGTGATCCAAAGACGTGACCCAGAACTGTCACCCACAAGGCCTAACGACGGCGTGAACACGCAGGGTGTCCCACACTACTGACCCACAGGCGTGACGCCCCACCTGTTACATCACAGCGTGACCCACTGGCGGGACCCCACAGGTTTAGTCCCACAAAGTGACCCACAGCTGGACGCACAGCTGGTGGATCTCACAGCAGGGACTCACACATGTGACCCACAGGCGGCATAGAGGGCGCGGCGACGGTGGGTTTCCGACGAACGGACAGTCCCGCGACGCACATTCGTGGACCCAAATGCGGGACTCCCACTGGTGGGACCTAGTATATGGGGGGGGAGGGGAGGGGGGGGAGGAGGGTGAGGGGGGTGGGTGGGGTGGGGGGGGGGGTGGGTTGAGGTCACCTAAACCCACAGGACGTGACCGCGACGGGGGACCTACAAACCGTGATGCTGAGGCGTGACGTGCGAGCGTGACCGACATACGTGATTCACTGACGTGGACCCACAGGGCGTCACCCACTAGACAAGATGGAAGGCGCCTAACTCCCCACGTGACTCACGCCTAACTCAACACACCTGACCCATCGGCGCTTTCATTCATTCACGGTGACGATAAGCGAGACTCACAGGGTGAATCGCAGTCGCGTAACGCTCAAGTGACCCACCCAGGCCCATACCCAAAGTCGTAAATCTAAAGGCGTCCAGCCACAGATTGTTAAAGCATGGGACATACATATGGGTTCTCTGAATACACAGGCCTTAGATACGTAATGGATCAATAAGGCGATAGATACTAGGTGAGGTGTGTACTTGGCGATGGGACACCGGATTACGAACGTATTGATTGCTATTCCGATCAGTTGAGTGGTACCTGGATATTGGGGGCGCTGGGGCCAACGGGCTAGTGGGGGAAGGGGAGTCGCGTGAGCACGGGGTAGCGGCAGCACGGGCAGGGGTCCGTGGGCCGCCCTTTCTTGGTGATCCGGCAACAAATAATAACCTGTGAGCCCCCTGGGCGCGGTGGCGGGGGCCA